>JAQMRL010000019.1:1292967-1892967 GCA_035578175.1 Catonia carolina | reverse complement strand
ACTTAGGTTGATTTTCATTTTGCGTCTTTTATATATGATTAAAATAAGGTTATGTGTTTTGAGGTTAGTTTTTTGTTTATTTCTAATGTTTTATTAATAATGTTAAGTTATATTATTAATTATTTGCATTGGTAAGAGAAAGTTGTTTGAACCAACATCGTACATTTTTACTTTCTCTTGCCTATATGAATATATAGGAAGGAAAGTATTGTAACAAGATTGAGAAAAGACGGGATCGCTCACGAATCTTCCAGAATTCCATTCATAAACATAGTTAAGAAATAAAGATAAAAATAACAACACAATAACAGCAATAAATGACAGTTTTAACCATAAGGGTACGCCTATTATAAAACGGTATTGTGTGTTATAAAAAGGGTATTTTTATGAAGTTGTTTATGAGGTTGTTTACGTTTTCTATTTACAATAGTTGATTTGTTAACAAAGGGATTTTTCTAGCATTCATTAATACAGAGTTATTTTTGTACTTGAGTAGATTTCTCTACTTTGTTCTGGAACGATCTTTGTGAATGATAATAAAAGGAGGCCTCCGGGCGCGGTCGAGTCAGTATTCGTGTGATCTTTGCCGTTTGATTGTCGAGGTGCGTAAACAGATTACGTATCCGAGTAAGATTGTGATGAGCGGAAGAGCGGGATTGGGGGCCTGGGGGGCCGGGGGAAAGATTTCCCTGGCCCTTGGGTGTAACATAACCATCTTCCAAGCTAAAATATTGGCCATTAAGGTCTGTGCGGAGAGGTGTATTGAGAGGCGCCTCAGTGGGTCGCAAATTTATATTTTGTCCGATAGTCAGGCGGCCATCAAGGCTTTGAGTTCTTGTACTTTTGAGTCGCGATTGGCCTATGATTGTCGGGAAGTTTTGAATGCCGTGGCCAAGCGTAACGTGGTGACGCTGCGTTGGGTGCCGGGGCACCAGGGAGTGCCTGGAAATGAGAGAGCGGATGCCTTAGCAAAGAAGGTGCAGCCTCTCACTTCATAGGCCCAGAGCCATTCTGTGGAATTGGTGAAGGCTATTATAGAGGTATAGTTAGGGCCTGGGAAGAGGAGGCTAAAACCTCCTATTGGGAGAAGGTGCCAGGCTGTGAACAGGCAAAGAAATTCATTGCCTATTCCAGCAGGAAGGCTGGGATGTATAATAGACTAGGAAGACAGGGACTTGAGGAGGGTAGTGGGCCTGATGACTGGTCATTGTAATCTTGGGTATCATTTATCCAAGATAGGAGTTGCTGAAGAGAGCCTGTGTAGATTCTGTCATGAGGCAGAAGAGAAGGCTGAGCATATTTTATGTAGCTGCAAAGTGGTTGGCTGCAAAAGAAGAGCGCTGATGGGTAAGGACGTGTTAACACCTTCTCAGGTAAGTGCACTAGATCCTAGGCAGATCCTGCGCTTTATTGAAAGTGTGGGTCTTGCATAAATAAGGAATAGGGGCAATCACAAAAGATCTTTTAGGTCGCGGTGAGGAGGGGCTGCAGAAGCCTGAACGCCCTGGTTGTAAAGAAGAAGAAGAAGAAGATTGTTATACCGTCTCTTTGTTGTGTGTGTATTGTAAAGTTAATGTGTAGTTTTGTGAATTCAGTTTGTGTTGTATGTTAGTGTAATCTATAAAAGTGATTGTAAGTAGGCTAAGTAAGTTATTAAGTTATTTATTGTTTGTTATTTATTTTAAGTGAATCATTAAATCATTTATTGTATTTCTTAATTATAATTAGTTGAATTATTTATTTTGTAATCTTTTAGTGTAATAAATCTTTGTAATTGTAAAATTTAGTGTATTAATTATTTAATAACCTAGATCCCGAAACGGACCTTAGCAATAAGTGTCACAGTATTGTTTTCATGTCGATTTTAAGAAATCGAGTTTTTACCGGATCTACATGTTTTCAGACCCCCCTTGAACCCAAAAAACATGATTTTAGCGATTGGTCTGTGTGTGCTACAAATTATTTGAACCAACAACGTATAATTTTTTTCAGGTGGTGGATTATTTCCGTTATCACGTCGAAATTCACGTTGAATTTAAATTACAGATTTTAATTCAACGTGAAAAATTATTACATAGATAAAATTCTAATTATTAGAATAGTATTTAAGTACAATTTTTCACTACTAAAATACATTTTCACTAAATATGTATATGTACTAAATCTGGCCTGTGAATGTAGCCAACCATTCACGGCGTTTTGAAGCTCTTCGTCATTGGCGAACCGCTGAGATGCAAGCCACCGCTTCATGTTCGGGAACAGGTGAAAGTCACTAGGAGCCAAGTCCAAAACAAGCGTCGTGGCCTTCTGGCACGTGGTGTTGTGTTTGTGCATGACAACGCTCGCCCTCATACTGCTCGAAGAACAATTTGAACTTTTGGCCAAGTTTAAATGGAACGTTTTCGATTATCCTCCCATACAGCCCGGACTTGGCTCCTAGTGACTTTCACCTATTACCAAACATGAAGCGGTGGCTTGCATATCAGCTGTTCGCCAATGACGAAGAGCTTCAAAACGCCGTGAATGGTTGGCTACATTCACAGGCGGCAGATTTTTATGCAGAGGGTATTTCAAAGACTGTTCCAAGGTACGACAAGTGCTTGAATCTGTTTGGCGACTATGTAGAAAAATAGAGAAAAACTGTAGTTTTAATATGTGTATAATAAAGTTTTTATAACTTCAATCGTTTACTTTTTATTTCAAAACGGAGGTTATTTTCTGGATAACCCTCGTGCATTATTTACTTTATATTTAAAATATTTTAATGGTAACGGAAGCAGATGTGTTTGTATGTAGTAATTTTAGTAGAAATTTAAGTTGTGTGAATATATGGAACAGACATCGGTTGTCTTGTGTGTGTGTGTGTGTGTGCGCGCGCGTATGTGAGGTAGGCCACTGATGGTGACGGGCAGCAGGCGGTAGATGAATACGATCATGATATTTGGCTAGTAGAGGTAAAGAAGGAGATGTAAAAATTTAGGGTGAACGAAAAAGGACGAGATGAATAAAAGAAGGACGTAAGGACGAAGGACCTGTAGCTTTGGGAGGTGGAGTTGTCGGGAGGGGGGAGTTGACGGCAGATGTTCAAGACAGGCCAGGTGGAATATCTGACGTTTTCTAATACACTTATGTAGTACCTCCCTATCTTCTATAATGTATTAGACAAAGATAGATGTATGAAATTAGATAAGGACAGATATATACTTTTGTACAGAATCTGTGGCGATTGTTGTTTGTTCCTTTTCTCTTTCAGGTAGCCTTGTCTAACCTCAAATTTTATCACAAACACGCAACTAAAAATAATGCACTCTGTAAACATTTTACTAATGTAACAATCGTAATTTCAGTTAAATTTCTATCATCAAAGTTTGCCTATTTCGAATCGTTCTATTGAAAATTAAGCTGTTATTCGTAGAAAAGTCAGCCTAACTTGCATAAAATTAAAATTACCAATATGTTACGAGATAAAATATTGTTACATATTAATATACGAGTATATATATATATAAAATCTGGTCTGAAACACTCACACAACTTTCTCTTGCCAGTGCAAATAATTAACAATATAACCTAACAAGAAAAATACAGAAAAACGCTAATTACCGCTAAACTAAGCGTTATACAAAAAATGTTACAAATATGAAATAAAAGTTGTAGGTTTTTAAATTGTCTACAACTTTTATCATATACATTTTTGCGCTAAAATGCATATTAAAGCCGCAATCTTAAAAAAAAACAATTGTTTTACGTGAAAACAGCCTCACCAAGAAGTTCAGCAAACATGGCGCGTACCCTATCTTGTAGAGCACAAAAAATTAGGTAAATCTAGCGATTTAAAAAAATATTGTAGTACTGTACCAGTTTTTGAGAAAATCGCAAAAAGTGAAAAATTACAATAAACTACTACTGCTGGTTGACCGATTTTGATGAAAATGTTCGTGTCGGGTCCGTTAGTAGTATGTAACTTAAATTTCAAGTTTCAAGTTCGTACGACGTTCCGTTCTTGAGATATTCTGTTCACACACACACACACACACACACACACACACACACACACACACACACACACACACACACACACACACACACACACACACACACCTACACACAGACCAATCGCTAAAAACATGTTTTTTGGGTTCAGGGGGTCTAAAAACGTGTAGATCCGGTGAAAACTCGATTTCTTAAAATTGACATGAAAACAATACTTTCCTTCCTATATATTCATATAGGCAAGAGAAAGTAAAAATAATGCACTGTGTGAACATTTTACTAAACTAACAATCGTAATTTCAGTTAAATTTCTATCATCAAAGTTTGTCTATTTCGAATCGTTCTATTGAAAATTAAGCTGTTATTCGTAGAAAAGTCAGCCCAACTTGCATAGAATTAAAATTACCAATATGTTACGAGATAAAATATTGTTATATATTAATATACGGTTGAGCCGTTCTCAGTTTGCTCCTCCTCCTCCTCCTTCTGTCAACAAACCAAAGCCACCTACTACAGGGTGCACGCTAGAGTCCGCGACTTTACGGATGTCGTATTCCTATTAACTATTCTTTAAATTATAAGTACTTAAAGTACTAAAAACATCAGTCATGATAATATGATGTAGGCCTAACAATTTCATTTAGGAAAATACTTTTAAAAGTATTTTGTATTTAAATACAGTTTGAAAGTATTTTGTTGTTACTTTTTAATCAGCGTGTACACATTTTGATATAATGCGCATGCTCAGTGACGTCATTATTTGTTTACTTAGGAGCACACTAAGAGTGGCTGGACTGTATATAAAATCTGGTGTGAAACACTCACACAACTTTCTCTTGCCAGTGCAAATAATTAACAATATAACCTAACATTAGTAATAATACATTAGAAATAAACAAAAATCTAACCTCAAAAAAATAACCTTATTTTAATCATGAGTGAACGACGCAAAATAAAAATCGACCTCAGTTTGGCTTAAAAATACGGAAAATCACTCTTTCACGCTAAACTAGGCTCCGTAGAGAAGAATGCTCTAAATGAAAGTTGTACATCTTTTAATTTCCTATAAATTTGATTATATATTATTATTATATTTTCGTGAGAAAAAACAGAAAATTGCTAATTACCGCTAAACTAAGCGTTATACAAAAAATGTTTGAAATAAAAGTTGTAGATTCAAAAAAAAAGTTAAAAAGTTAAAAGTTAAAAAGTTAAAAGTTAAGTTAAGTTTAAAGTTGTAGATTGAGTTATAGTTGTTGAAAGTTGATTTAAATTTTCTACAACTTTTATTATATAAATTTTTGTGGTGAAATGCATACTGAAGCCGTAATCTTAAAAAAACAATTTTTTACGTGAAAACAGCCTCACCAAGAATTTCAGCAAACATGGCGCCTACCCCATCTTGTGGACCACAAAAAATTAAGTAAATCTGGCGATTTTAAAAAAAATTGTAGGACCAGTTTTTGATAAAATCGCATTACAATAAAAAGCGAATCGCAATAAAAAGTGAAAAATTACACGAATAAACTACTACTTTCGGTTGACCGATTTTGATGAAAATGTTCGTGTCGGTAGTGGTATGTAACTAAAGTTTCAAGTTTCAAGTTCGTACGATGTTCCGTTCTTGAGATATTCTGTTCACACAAACACACACACACACACGCGCGCAGACCAATCGCTAAAAACATGTTTGTGTGGGTTGAGGGGGTCTGTTTAGGTGTATATTCGGGTGAAGAGTGTATTTGTTAAAATCGAGATGACAAAAATACTTTCCTTCCTATATATTCATATAGTCAAGAGAAAGAAAAAAATAATTAAAAATAAAGAAGGTCGGAATAAACTTTAGTTGAGTCGGAATTAAAAATATTGAGAGCTCGGGGAATGAGTTGGGAAATCTCTATCGTACAATTTTCATTTGGAATGACGTAATTGGAATAAATGTATCTCAAGAGGTTTCAACAAAATCTCTTTCGTATTTTAAAAGAAGACTTACTGTTACTGACTTGCACAAATATCACCACTTTTTACTTTCTCTTGCCTATATGAATATATAGGAAGGAAAGTATTGTTTTCATGTCGATTTTTCGAAATCGAGTTTTCACCGGATCTATACGTTATCAGACCCCCTGAACCCAAAAAACATGTTTTTAGCGATTAGTCTGTGTGTGTGTCTGTGTGTGTGTGTGTGTGTGTCTCTGTGTGTGAACAGAATATCTCAAGAACGGAACGTCGTACGAACTTGAAACTTGAAACTTAAGTTACATACCACTACCGGACGCGACACGAACACTTTCATCAAAATCGGTCAACCGGAAGTAGTAGTTTATTCGTATAATTTTTCAGTTTTTTGCGATTTTCTCAAAAACTGGTCTTACGATTTTTTTTTAAAATCGCCTATTTTACTCAATTTTTTATTCTCTACAAGATAGGGTAGGCGCCATGTTTGCTGAAATTCTCGGTGAGGCTGTTATCACGTAAAAACGTTGTTTTTTTTAAGATTACGGCTTTAATATAAATTTTAGCGCAAAAACTTATATAATAAAAGTTGTAGAGAATTTTAAATTTTACAACTTTTACTTCAAACATTTTTTTGTATAACGCTTAGTTTAGCGGTAATTTGCGATTTTCTGTTTTTTTTCTCACGAAAACGTGAGAAAAATCGATTTTTTTAACATTTCGGCCTTAGTATGCATTTTACGACAAAAGTGTATATAATTAAATTTATAGAAAATTAAAAGATCTACAACTTTTATTTAAAGCATTTTTCTCTACAGAGCCTAGTTTAGAGAGAAAGAGTGATTTTCCGTATTTTTAAGCCAAACTGAGGTTGATTTTCATTTTGCGTCTTTCACTCATGATTAAAATTAGGTTATGTTTGTTGAGGTTAGTTTTTTGTTTATTTCTTATGTTCTATTACTAATGTTAGGTTTATTGTTAATTATTTGCACTGGCAAGAGAAAGTTGTGTGAGTGTTTCACACCAGATTTTTTTTTAAGTTCTTCATTCATTCTACTACTTTATTTGTTTTACTTTACTTCATTCTATTACTACAGTTACCACTCTTTAATTCGGCATTCTATAGTCCGGCAAGCCTCGAGTTCCTATCTAACAAAAATTAATACTGAATATTATTTACCATTAATATAAACTTTATAGTACAGTAAAACCTCACTAATTCGGACTTCATTAATTCGGAATTCGCGATATTTCGGACTACTCCAAGAAGAGCAGCTTTTTTAATTTTTTTAGAAAGTTTTTTAGTTAAAAATTAATAAAGTGCTACTTTAAAAAATAATAGCTTTTAACTGTCTAATAAAAATTGTTTCATCCTGTAATACTTTATTGGTTACTCAGTGAAGAAAACGTTCCACAATTTGAGCTAGTGAAGTGAGAAACCACATAGACGAACTTATTGAATTTGCAGACTTCAATCCGGAATTTAATGACTATTATCTTGTCCTAAGAGAGATGCGCCAACAAGTTATAAGAAAACAGTGTAGCAAAGAATTACAGAAAAAAATAACAAGTTTTTTTTCTAAGCAACCTCAAATGATCCCTGAGAATATTTTTCAACCCTCTACTTCAACAAGTGCCAAATAATCGGTACGTAAGTAGGGCCTACAGTGTTTTAATTAAATATCATTTTACACTGGACATTTATTATTTAACAATATTTTTACTGCCGTAAATATTTTCATTTCTATACTTTTAACTTTGTTGTTTTTCATTATACTGTACTGTAAATTCATTAAACATCGATATTTCAGACAAGTAACGTTTATTTTTTAATTTTAATTGCCTTAATTATTCAATTTTTAGATGTAAACAAATATTCGCGATAATTCGGACTTTCAATAATTCGGACTTCACTTCCCCCCAATTAGTCCGAATTAGTGAGGTTTTACTGTATATAAAACGTCGCCGAAACAAATAAACCTTACAATTCTGCAAAATTTTTAAATTTATGTACTGTATTATTCTTCTCTTCTTCTTGTAGTTGCATTCTTCTAACGAAGATTAGCAATCATCATGGCTATCTGCACCCTGGAGACGGCTGCTCTAAATAGTTCACTTGTACTACTCCCATACCACTCTCTGAGGTTCTTGATCCAAGACGTCTTCCTACGGCCGGGTTGTCTCCTTCCCTCGATCTTTCCTTGCATCACCAGTTGGAGGATTCTATACTTCTCATTCCTCATCACATGAGCAAAGTATTGTAATTTACGGACCTTAATCTTGTGTAAGATTTCCGCCTGTTTACCAATTCTTTCCAACACTTCCGTATTTCTTACTCTTTCTCTCCATGAGATCCTCAATATCCGTCTATATACCCATAATTCGAAGGCTTCCAGCTTGTTACTCAGGACCTTTGTCAACGTCCATCCCTCCAAACCATAAAGGAGAACAGAGAACACATAACACTGCGCCATTCGAATTCTAATTTTAAGGTTGATGTTACGGTTGCTCAGCACTGGTCTCATTCTGCAGAATGCGCTACGAGCGGTCTCTATCCTCACCCTTATCTCCTGAGACAAATCCCATTTATCATTCATCCAACACCCCAGATATTTATATTGCAATACCCTTTCTATAGTCGCATTGTTAAGCTTAATTTGTATGTTGTTTATCAGCGGCGCTTTCGAAATTACCATATATTTGGTCTTTGAAACGTTCATAGTCAGACCCATATCCTTACTGGCGGTGTATACTTTGGACAAAAGGATTTGCAAACCTTCCATCGAGTCGGCCAGCAAGGCGGTATCATCTGCATAGCGTATATTATTTAGTACCTCCCCATTAATTACAATGCCTTCCTGACTTTCATTCAGAGCTTCCGCAAAAATTTCCTCCGAGCAGATGTTAAAAAGTGTTGGTGATAGCACACAACCCTGTCTCACACCTCTTTTTATCTCCATGTCTTCTGTGATTTCACCATCTACTCTGACGTTGGCCGTTTGATGCCAATACAGGTTTGCAATAATCCTTATGTCCTTTTCATCCAGTCCTACTTTCCTCAGGACATGTAGAAGTTTGTGATGCTTTATTCGATCGAACGCTTTTTCATAGTCGATGAATGCTATATATACATCTTTGCCCATGTCCATACATCTTTGCACAAGAACTTGTAAACAGAATAGGGCGTCTCTAGTGCCCAGACCATTTCTGAATCCGAACTGTGTTTCACTGATATACTCCTCACATTTTCCATACACCCGTTTATGAATAATTTTTAGGAATAGCTTCAATACATTGCTCATTAGACTTATTGTGCGATGATCTCTACATAATCTTGCATTTAGTTTTTTTGGAATAGTCACAAATGTTGACTTCAACCATTCCTTCGGTATATGTCCAGTGGAATATATAATATTGAACAGTGCGGTTATTACACCTAGTTTTTCCTCATCTATGAGCTTCAAAACTTCGGTGTGAATATCATCTGGTCCAGGTGCCGTTCCCACCTTCGCCTCTTGTACCACTTTAAGAACCTCCTCCTTCAATATTTCAGGTCCTGAGTCAGCCGCTGTTTGTTCCTCATGTGATGGCCTTTCCTCATCTTCAAAAAGCTGCTTGACATATTCTTCCCAAAGCTTTACTTTATCTTTTGTCTCAAAAATTATCTTATTTCCATCCGATAATACATTAGGATGAGATTTATATGCTGCTCCAGTCATTTCCCTTATCTTCTTGTGCATATTGAACAAATCATATCTTCTATCCAGTTCCTCAATCTCCTCACATTTCCCTGTCAGCCAGTTCTCTTTTGCAGTCTTTATCTTCCTTTGTATTTCCTTATGTATCCTTCTATATTCTGCCATGTCTCTGCCCTTCCATTCCCGTCTCTCATCCATCAGGCCCAGTATCTCATCATTCATCCATTCCACTCCTCTCTCTCTTCCTGTTACCCTCAGACTGTATTATTACGAATTTAAATTGTATCGAAAAAATGACGATCAAAACTAGGAAAACAAATTTCAAGTACTGTATAGGTATCAGAGGAATTGATGTCCCATAGCTGAGCGAGTGAGAGGGGGATATGTGGTATAACTACGCATGCGCTCAAAGGTCTTTATCGTTATAATCCAAATCTGAAAACATACTACAGTCGATATGTTGCTTGTTAGTTTACTGCATGCACAATCGCTTGCTCACAACAATGAGTAAAATTAAAGACAATATTATTAGAACGGCGCGTATGGGTTGTGCGAGTGAAAGCATTATGCATTCTCTCACTCCCACGGCTAGGGAATTGCAGTTCATCTGAATACTGTACTTGTGTTGTTGTTTAGATGATCAACCGAAAGGCTGGGGTTTTTTTTAACGTCCGATTGTTCTGCAATTAGTGCTAATGCAGACGGTGAAGGATGAAATGATTTTTTTGTAACTTATGAAAATATGCCGTGCCTGAATGGGATAAGAAACCAAGACCAAAAGGGCTGGTATGAACCAAGCGAGGTTTTACTAAGTAAAACGAGGAGTGAGGTGGTTTACTCACTAAATGGAAAAGTACGCTTATCAGCATGCCAGGCCCTCTGAAAAGCACATATTTTCCACTCTGCAAATGACAGCTTCACTTCATTCACCACAGTGTCTGGCTGTATAATAAAATTCATTACTTTCAGAGGAGATAATTCTGATTAGTGTCTTTTACACCTCTACCTCTTCTGTTATTAAACGATTCAGTCAATTAATTGGCTGACCATGTGATAAGAAACAGAACTACTTATTTTAGCCCTGCAACTAACCTTAAACTGAGTGTAAATTGCAGGGCTGAAATAAATGGTTTTGTTTCTTATCACATGGTCAGCTAATTAATTGACTGAATCGTTTAATAACAGAAGAGGTAAACGTGTAAAAGACACTAATCAGAATTATCTCCTCTGAAAGTATGGAGTTACATTATACAGCCAAACCCTGTGATGAATGAAGTGAAGATGCCATTTGCAGGGCGGAAAATAGGTGCTTTTTGGAGGGCCTGGCATGCTGATAACCATACTTTTCCACACAGTGAGGATGGCAAAGGTAAACTATCTCACTCTTTGTTTTACTTAGTAGAGCCTCTAGAGGTTCAAACCACTAATACATCTTTAAAAATAGATCGCGAAATACATCTCTAGAATTTACACAAGTTCGCATTTGGAAAAAATCGTTGTCAAAATGGATACTGAAATAGAAATGTGTGCACAATAACGAAATTCCAATTGTTACAAGCTGTTAATCTTGAAAACAGTGTTTCCAACTGATATATAAGGAGATATGAAATTTACCTATGCGTTACTTCTATCTTCTTAAATAGCCAGCCGCATTGGCGTAGTTGGTAACGTGCTCGCCTCTTATCATGCGGTCTTGGGTTCGAATCCCATTTAGGCACGGCATATTTTCATACGTGACAAAAAATCATTCCATCTTTCACCGTCTGCATTAGCAATAATTGCACAACAATCGGACGTTAAACAAAAAAAAAAAAAAAACTTCTTAATGTTACGGTGCGTCATTTTTGAAACACCGTTAGAATACAGTATAATATGTGAAGGCAATGGTGTGAAATAATTGGCAAGTAGGGTTCAAATACATCGTTTACTAACTAAAGTAAAAGAGGAGGGATTTTTTTAAAGAAGAAGTTGACACCTGTAAACTGATTCTAAGAATCTGCAGCCTTGTTGCTAGGGACCCCTCTGCATCGTATCGGGTTGACAAACCCTAAACTATTTCTTAAATTACTTCTTATTCTTATTCACTGTGGTGTATGCTTTACATTGTACTTGGGTTACATGAACTGTTATCCTAGACTTACGTTTTTCTTTTCTTTACATAACGATTTAAGGAAATTCTGCAAACTGCACTGCATTTGTCGCGGCTATCTTGTAGAACATAAAAAAATTTAGTAAACGAGGCGATTTTTAAAAAAATCGTAGGACCATTTTTTTTGAGAAATTCGCAAAAAAGTGAAAAATTACACGAATAAACTACTACTTCCGGTTGACCGTTTTTGATGAAAATGTTCGTGTCGGGTCCGGTAGTGGTTTGTAACTTAAGTTTCAAGTTGGTACAATGTTCAGTTCTTGAGATATTCTGTTCACACAAACACACACAGACCAATCGCTAAAAAAACAATTTTTTTGGGTTCAGGGGGGTCTGAAAACGTGTAGATCCGGTGAAAACTCGATTTCGAATAATCGACAAGAAAACAATACTTTCTTTCTTATATATTCACATAAGCAAGAGAAAGTAAAAATAGACCAAAATGGAATCGAACATTCTTTTAGACTGTTGTGGTAACAGAGAAGAAGGGTACCTATTTGAACCAATGTACAGTATTCAGATGAAGTGAAGTCCCCCAGCCGTGGGAGTGAGAGAATGCATAACGCTCTCACTCGCACAACCCATACGCGCCGTTCCAATAACATTGTCGTATAATTTTACTCATTGTTGTGACCAAGCGTTTATGCATGCAGTAAACTAACAAGCAAGATAACGACTGTAGTATGTTTTCACATTTGGATTATAATGGTAAAGACCTTTGAGCGCATGCGTAGTTATGCCACATATCTCCCTCTCACTCACTCGGCTATGGGACATTAGTTCGTCTGATACCAATACAATTGAATGTACAGATATATATATGCTTTCTCTTGACAAATTTCTGAATAGGTCGGCAATAATTAACTAACGAGGGACTAATGGGTTAGATCCTCCCTCTCTCTTTACCATAAACCCATTAGTCCAAGTGTTTAAAGTTTATTCCGTCTCACTCATCTACTCTTTGGCTTTCTCTCGGACAATTAGTTGTCCTTTAATTATTTGGCAAAACGATCCTCCTGTCACAAAGTAGTCTACACCTGGAAAATATCTTAACTTAGGCTACTTCCTCTCTTTTATCGAGTGGAAATGAACCTACACAAATTTTAAATTATATGAAACACTCGCACGACTTTCACTAGCCAATATTAATAATAAAATGTATTTTATTGTTTAGGTCATCAGCCGAAAGGCTGGTTTGAACCTATAGAGGTTTTACTAAGTAAAACGAGGAGTGAGGTGGATTACCATTGTCAACACTCACTGAGTGGAAAAGTACGCTTATCAGCATGCCGGGCCCTCTGAAAAGCACATAATTTCCACTCTGCAAATGACACCTTCACTTCATTCACCACAAGGTCCAACTCTATAATGAAATTGATTACTTTCAGAGGAGATAACTCTGATTAGTGTCTTTTAAACCTCTACCTCTTCTGTTCTTAAATGATTCAGTAATTTAATTGGCTGACCATGTGATAAGAAACACAATTATTTATTTTAGCCCTGCAACTAACAGATTGAGTGTAAATAATTTGACATTCCTTCTGTCAGTTATGGGCGGAAAAATGTATTTTATTTATAATTAAACCACAAGAAACGGTCAAAGAATGAGTAAGAACACACGGCTGGGCTCTCGGAGATAAACAAATGTTTTTTTTTTAGATTGCGGCCTTAATAATATGCATTTACCCACCGGGTTGGTCTAGAGGTAAAGTCATCGCCAAAATCAGCTGTTTAACAGCTGATTTTCGAAGACAAAGGTTTCTGGTTCAAATCCTAGTAAAAGTAGTTACTTTTATACGGATTTAAGTGCTAGACCGTGGTAACCGGTGTACTTTGATGGTTGGGGTTCAATTAACCATACTCTCTCAGGAATGGTCGGCCTGAGTCTGTACAAGACTACATCTCAATTACACGTCATACACTTTATCCTCATCTCATTGGGCCATGGGGTTGCTTATTGTTCTGAATTGAAAAGATTGCAACGTACACACATTTGGGATTAAAAAAAAAATGCTTTTTACGGGAAAATAGTATAATCAAAGTTGTGGAAAATTTAAAAACCAACAACTTTTTTTCAAACATTTCTTTGCATAACGCTTAGTTTAGCGTAATTAATAATTTTCAGTAGAAACATGAAGTTTTTTTAACATTTCGGTTTTAGTAGTATAAATGTATTTAAGGACAAAAGTGTATACGAGTATAATCAATTAAAATAGGAAATTAAAAAACCTAAACCTTTCATTTCAAGCATTTTTCTTATCAGAGTCTAGTTTAATGTGAAAAAGTGATTTTCTGTATTTTTAAGCCAAACTACGGTTGGTTTTCATTTTGCATCATTTACTCATGATTAAAATTAGGTTTTGATTTTTTGGTTTAACGTCCAACTGTTCTGCAATTAACTTACTGCTAATGCAAACGGTGAAGGATGAAATGATATTTTGTAACGAATTTAAATATGCCGTGCCTGAATGGGATTCGAACCCAAGACCGCATGATGAGAGGCGAGCACGTTACCAACTACCCGGCCTGTTGGCGTAGTGGTTAGCGCAACTGGCTTCTACGCCGGGGGTCCCGGGTTCAATTCCCGGTCAGGTGTGCCATTTTTTCATCACTCATATTCATCTATCATCATTCTCACCTTCTGCATTAGCAGCAATTACATAACAGCCAGACGTAAAAACAAATCTGGTGTGAAACACTCACACAACTTTCTCTTGCCAATGCAAATAATTAACGATAAAGCTAACATTATTAATAAAACATTAGAAATAAATCAAAAACTAGCTTTAATAACATAACCTAATTTTAATCGTGAGTGAAAGACGCAGAATGAAAATCAAGCTCAGTTTGACTTAAAAATACGGAAAATCACTCTTTCACGCTAAACTAGGCTCTGTAGAGAAAAATGCTATAAATAAAAGTTGTATATCTTTTAATTTTCTATAAATTTAATTATTTACACTTTTGTCGTAAAATGCATACTAAGGCCTAAATCTTAGAAAAATCTATTTTTCACACGTTTTCGTGAGAAAAAAACAGAAAATCGCTATTTTCCTCTAAACTAAGCGTTATACAATAAATGTTTGAAATAAAAGATGTAGAATTTTAAATTCTCTACATTTTTTATTATATACATCTTCGCGCTATAGTACATATTAAAGCCGCAATCTTAAAAAAAACACTTTTTTACGTAAAAACACCCTCACCAAGAATTTCAGCAAACATAGCGCCTACCCTATCTTGTAGAGAATAAAAAATTGAGTAAATGAGGCGATTTTTAAAAAAATCGTAGGACCAGTTTTGAGAAAATCGCAAAAAAGTGAAAAATTACACGAATAAACTACTACTTCCGGTTGACCGATTTTGATGCAAATGTTCGTGTCGGGTCCGGTAGTGGTACGTAACTTAAGTTTCAAGTTCGTACGATGTTCCGTTCTTGAGATATTTTGTATACACGCACACACACACACACACACACACACACACACACACACACACACACAGACCAATCGCTAAAAACATGTTTTTTTTGGTTCAGGGGGGTCTGAAAACGTATAGATCCGGTGAAAACTCGATTTCTTAAAATCGACATGAAAACAATACTTTCCTTCCTATAGTCTATATCCATATGGGCAAGAGAAAGTAAAAAAGAAAAAAAAAGAAAAAAGAAGTTACCAACTACGCTATGGTTTTAGAGGTTAGTTGTTTTGTTTATTTCTAATCTTTGATTACTAATGTTAGGTTATATTGTTCATTATTTGCATTGGCAAGAGAAAGTCGTGTGAGCGTAACACACCAGATTTTTCTTTATAGTAATAAAATATTGAATATCTAAAGAAAAGTTGTAAATAATTAAGAATGAGAGGTTATAAGAAGTGTCGGACGGAGTGTGGGTGACCAGTGATAGGGTTTCCACTCGTGCAGTATTTTAATTAAAATATAGACAACAGTTGTTTAATTTGCGACTACATTAAAAGGGCATTTACAAGAAGACCCAAGGGAAGTGACCGACCGAAAAGGGAGAAGCTAAGTTATTTTACATGGAATCGTTGATTAAACTGTGTCTGTTTCCTAACCCTGAAATAGGTCATACAATTTTCAATTTATGTTTTTCCATATTTTAACATACTTCGATTGTCCCATCTCCTTTCAATCACTTTGGGCTAATATCATGACGACCGTTTGTAATCAATCATTTTTACTTTCTCTTGCCTAAATGAATATAGGAAGGAAAGTATTGTTTTCATGTCCATTTTAACAAATACACTCTTCACCGGATATACTCGTTTTCAGATCCTCATGAACCAAAAAAATATGTTTTTGTTTTCATGTCAATTTTAACAAATCGAGTTTTCACCGGATATACTCGTTTTCAGACCCCGTGAACCCCAAAAAAATGTTTTTAGCGATTGGTCTGTCTGTGTGTGTGTGTGTGTGTGTGTATACAAAACATCTCAAGCGCGGAACATCGTACAAACTTGAAACTTGAAACTTGAAACTTAAGTTACATACCACTACCGGACCCGACACGAACATTTTATCAAAATCGGTCAACCGAAAGTAGTAGTTTATTCGTGTAATTTTTCACTTTTTTCGATTTTCTCAAAATCTGGTCCTACGAGTTTTTTAAAAATCGCCTAGTTTACTAAATTTTCAATGCTCTACAAGATAGGATAGGTGCCATGTTTGCTGAAAATCTTGGTGAGGCTGTTTTCACGTAAAAAAAATTGGTTTTTAAGATTACGGGTTCAATATGCATTTTAGCGCAAAAATTTATGTAATAAACTTTGTAGATAATTTAAAATCCTACAACCTTTATTTCGAACATATTTTTGTATAACGCTTAGTTTAGCGGTAATTAGTAATTTTCTGTTTTTTTTTCTCACAAAAACGTCTGAAAAATCGATTTTTTTTAAGATTTCAGGCTTATTATGCAGTTTACGACAAAAAAGTATAATCAAATTTATAGGAAATTAAAAGATCTACAACTTTTATTTAGAGTATTTTTCTCTACAAAGCCTAGTTTAGAGTGAAAGAGTGATTTTTCCGTATTTTTAAGCCAAACCGAGGTCGATTTTCATTTTGCGTCTTTCACTCATGATTAAAATTAGGTTATGTTTATTGAGGTTAGTTTTGTTGTTTATTTCTAATGTTTTATTACTAATATTAGGTTTATTGTTAATTAATTGCATTGGCAAGAGAAAGTTGTGTGAGTGTATCACACCAGATTTTTTACAATATTTAATTACCATTTAAATTTAAATATTTACTACTTGTTTGAAGACCGTTATTTCTTGATTAAACTTTAAAGGGTAAATTGATAGAATTCACGCGTGCCAAAAATCCGGTTTAACATTTAATTTTTTAATAATTTTATGTTTTGGTCACAAGCTAAATGATTCAAATTCAACTGGAGTAACTGGAAACAAATTAATAAATTAAACAACTTTATATAAAGTTACTCTTTTCATTTAGCTTGCTAGACTGAATTTTGTAGACGCACTCTGATATGTGATAAAATCATCCTTCCGGAATTTAAAATTGTTTTGCAAACTTGAGAGACAGGTTGGGTGACGAGAGAAATATCTTTATATTTGTTTTTTTTTTAAATATTTTTAAAGGTAAGTTAATTCTGATTGAATGAACAGTTAATCTGTGTAACAAAGTTTAATAGTGTATTGGGTGAGATAGCGGAGAGGTTTCGTTCACACGAGCGGGTTTATATTTTTGTTTTACGTTTAAAAAAAATCTGGCGTGAAACACTCACAACTTTCTCTTGGCAACGCAAATAACTAACAATATGACCTAACATTAGTAATTAAACATTAGAAATAAACAAAAAACTAACCACAATAAACTTAACCTAATTTTAATCATATATGAAAGACGCAAAATGAAAATCGAACTCAGTTTGGCCTAAAAATACGGAAAATCACTCTTTTACGCTCAACTACGCTCTGTAGAGAAAAATGCTCTAAATAAAAGCTGTAGATCTTATAATTTCCTATAAATTTGACTATATACAGTTTTGTCGAAAAATGCATACTAAGGCCGAAATGTTATAAAAATCGATTTTTCACTCGTTTTCGTGAGAAAAAAACAGAAAATTGCTAATTACCGCTAAACTAAGCGTTATACAAAAAAATGTTTAAAATAAAAGTTGTAGAATTTTAAATTCTCTACATTTTATATTAGGCTACATAAATTTTTGCGCTGTAATACATATTAAAGCCGTAATCTTAAAAAAACTTTTTTTACGTAAAAACAGCCTCACCAAGAATTTCAGTAAACCAGGCGATTTTTAAAAAAATCGTAGGACCAATTTTTGAGAAAATCGCAAAAAAGTTAAAAATTACACGAATAAACTACTACTTCCGGTTGACCGATTTTGATAAAAATGTTCGTGTCGGGTCCGGTAGTGGTATGTAACTTAAGTTTCAAGTTTCAAATTCGTACGATGTTCCGTTCTTGAGATATTTTGCACACACACACACACACACACACACACACACACAGACCAATCGCTAAAAACATGTTTTTTGGGTTCAGGGGGTCTGAAAACGTATAGATCCGGTGAAAACTCGATTTCGAAAAATCGACATGAAAACAATACTTTCCTTCCTATAAATTCATATAGGCAAGAGAAAGTAAAAATATATAAGTGATATGTTGTTTAGGTCATCAGCCGAATTGGGTTTTTAAGAACTGTGTCATTAGTTTGCATTTTATATGATAAAAGTTACAGAAAATTAAAAAAAAAACCTACAACATTTTTACTAGAAATTTTTTTTGAAAAGCGTAGTTTAGCGTAAAGTGATTTTCTGTATTTTACTTATTAAAATCTGCAAAAATTGGGTTTTTTATAAATTGCGTCATCAGTTTGTATTTTTTATAATAAAAGTTATGGAAAATAAAAAACCTACAATTTTATTACAAGAATTTTTTTCTGAAGAGCGTAATTTAGCGTCAAGTGATTTTCTGTATTTTACTAATTAAAACTTGTAAAAATTGCGGGTTTTTTTAAAACATTGCGTCATTAGTATGCACTTTATATAATAAAAGTTATAGAAAATTAAGACACCTACAAATTTTTTTCTAAAGAGCGTATTTTAGCGTCAATGAATGATTTTTCGTACTTTTAAATTCTGCAGAGGTTGATTTTCATTTAACGTCATTCACTCATGATTTAAACTCAATCTGTTAGTTGCAGGGCTAAAATAAATAGTTCTGTTTCTTATCACATGATCAGCCAATTAAATGACTGAATCATTTAAGAATAGAAGAGGTAGAGGTGTAAAAGATATTAATCAGAGTTATCTCGTCTGAAAGTAATGGATTTCATTATACAGCCAGACCCTGTGGTGAATGAAGTGAAAGTGTCATTTGCTGAGTGGAAAATTTTATGCTTTTCAGAGTGCCTGGCATGCTGATAAGCGTACTTTTCCACTCAGTGAGTTGTGGTAATTGTACACCTCACTCCTAGTTTTACTTAGTAAACCCTCTACACGTTCAAACCAGCCTTTTGGCTGATGACCTAAACAACAACATTAATTTTTTAAATATGTTATGTGTTTCATTATTTACATTTGGGAAGAGAAATCCGTGTAAATGTTTCTAAGCTGATTTTTAAGTAGTTAAGATACGATTTTTAGTTGCCCGTGTGTACCTAGCCATATGTTAATAAATTTACCTTGAGGCTAGGCAGGTGCCGCACGTTCCACATAAAATCTTCTATCCTTTTACTCCTTTTACTAACACTGTGTGCGTATATGTGTCCTTAGTATTCTTTTTTTGTCCTTATCCGCTTTTTTCAGATGCTAATAATTCTTCCAGCTTATCAATTGACTATATCGTGCAAATCACTACGCACAAATACGTAGGCAACTGCCTTCGTTATCTCGCATATGCTTTATTGTTTTTAAATTAGACAGATCTAATTTTTAGGTTATGTTAACCCTTCCGGTATTTTTTTTATTATACGACTAAAACAGTAAATAACAAAGCTCGTCTTTATTTTTTTTATTATTTTTCAGATAACATTCTTCCCTTTTTTTAGACCTTCTTTTATGTTGAGTTTATTTTTTCTCTTTTTTTAACTCCGTCTTGCCTTCCTTGTTAATTCTCTTTGTTTTTATCTCCTTGTTGTATATTCAAGTATATCCCTAATTATTAATAAACCAGGAACTGATCAAATCTTTGAATCTCTTTGCATTTTACCTGCTACGAAGAGATAAAAATCTTATATATTTTTAAGATTTCTTATTATTAGCCTATTATTAATAACATTTGAAGCTGTTATTACACAAATACTTACATATTACACAAATACATATTATTGTTCAAATACATATTACACAAATACAGGCTGCGATTACACAAATACATGCGGATTCACATGTTTCTGCCAGTATTTTATAAATTTTTACTTTCTCTTGCCTATAAGACTATATAGGAAATAAAGTATTGTTTTCATGTCGATTTTTCGAAATCGAGTTTTCATCGGAACTACACGTTTTCAGACCCCCTGAACCCACACACACATGTTTTTAGCGATTGGTCTGTGTGTGTGTATGTGTGTGTGTGTGTGTGTGTGTGTGCGTGCGTGCGCGCGCGTATGAACAGAATATCACTGAAGAACGGAACCTCGTACGAACTTGAAACTTAAGTTACATACCACTACTGGACCCGACACGAACATTTTCATCAAAATCGAACAACCGGAAGTAGTAGTTTATCCGTGTCATTTTTCACTTTTTTGCGATTTTCTCAAAAACTGGTCCTACGGTTCTTTTAAAAATTGCATGATTTACTCAATTTTTATTCTCTACAAGATAGGGCGTCATGTTTGCTGAAATTCTTGGTGAGGCTGTTTTCACGTAAAAAAATAATTTTTTTTAAGATTGCGGCTTTAATATGCATTTAAGCGCAAAAATTTATTTAATAGGCCCTAAAAGTTGTAGAAAATTAAAAATCCTACAACTTTTATTTCAAACATATTTTTGTATAACGCTTAGTTTAGCAGTAATTAGCGATTTTATGTTTTTTCTCACAAAAACGAGTGAAAAATCGACTTTTTTAAGATTTCGGCCTTAGAATGCATTTTACGACAAAAGTATATATAATTAATTTTATAGAAAAT
This sequence comes from Catonia carolina, assembly GCA_035578175.1. Lineage (NCBI taxonomy): Eukaryota > Metazoa > Arthropoda > Insecta > Hemiptera > Achilidae > Catonia > Catonia carolina. The sequence continues at coordinate 1,872,032 of JAQMRL010000019.1, read as the reverse complement.
TAAAAGATCTACAACTTTTATTTTAAGCATTTCTCTCTACAGATCCTAGTTTTGCGTGAAAGAGTGATTTTCCGTATTTTTAAGCGAAACAGGTCGATTTTCATTTTGCGTCTTTCACTCATGATTAAAATTAGGTTTGTTTATTGAGGTTAGCTTTTTGTTTATTTCTAATGTTTTATTACTGGCATTATTGTTAATTATTTGTATTGACAAGAGAAAGTTGTGTGAGTGTTTCACACCAGATTTTTTATCTTAATAAATGGTAATTCTGCTTATATAAGGATTTGTTTTACTTATTACCCGGATTTTCGATTTTCCGGATTCTTCGTTCCTAGTGAGTCCGGATAACCGAGGATGTACTATATATTTTTACCAATGCCGAAGAGTGATAAATGAACTCGAAAACACGTCCGTTTATTATTAACTATTGTAAAGGGAAACAGACTGTACTTTAAAATAACTTCATAACAGTTTTCCTATTAAATAATTTTCATTATTTTCATTTCATTTCAACTACTCGGGGAAAAATAAGTTTTCCTCCAACAAAACAATTATTGAAGAATACTCTGACAATGAAAGAAAAGTAAACTAAATTACGTGAAAGAATTCAAGCACCAATCCAATTGCTTTTTCAATTTATCTTTCCACCTCTCTCAACCAATCACAATGCTCCTATGTAGTCTACCACTTTAATCATTGTGAACACAATTCATTCTGTTCAAAATTACATACATGGTTTTTTATCATAGTCGGATGAGATGATTTCCACAATATGTGATGTTCCACATTTTGTGGAATAAACTAACTTCAAAAAAACAATCTTATTTTAATCATGAGTGGAAGACAAAAGTGAAAATCAACCTCAGTTTAGCTTAAAAATACGGAAAATCACCCTTTCACGCTAAACTAGGCTCTGTAGAGAAAAAGTTGTAGATCTTTTATTTCCTATAAATTTGATTATACTTTTTTGTTGTAAAATGTAAACTAAGGCCGAAATCTTAAAAAAATAAAATTCTATTTTCTTCACAATTTCGTGAGAAAAAACAGAAAATCTCTAATTACCGTTAAACTAAGCATTATACAAAAAAATTTTTGCAATAAAAGTCGTAGAATTTTAAATTTTCTAAAACTTTTTTTATACATTTTTGCGCTAAAAGCATATTAAAGTCGTAATCTTAAAAAAACAATTTCTTTACATAACAACAGCCTCACCGAGAATTTCAGCAAAAATGGCGCCTACGCTATCTTGTAGAGCATAAAAACTTAAGTAAACCAGCTGATTTAAAAAAAAACGTAGGACCAGTTTTTGAGAAAATCGCAAAAAAGTGAAAAATTACACGAATAAACTACTACTTCCGGTTGACCGATTTTGATGAAAATGTTCGTGTCGGGTCCAGTAGTGATATGTAACTTAAGTTTCCAGTTTCAAGTTCGTACAATGTTCCGTTCTTACACACACACACACACACACACACCACAGACCAATCGCTAAAAACATGTTTTTTGGGTTCAGGGGGTCTGAAAACGTGTAGATCCGGTGACAAGTCGAGTTCTTAAAATCGACATAAAAACAATACTTTCCTTCCTATATATTCATATAGGCAAGAGAAACTAAAAAAGACGGACAACACTTTTCGGTTAACAATAAACTGCACTACAAGGGGGGGGGGGTAAAAGTAAACAATAAAGATTCAATCGATCCGCAAGAAAATCGGTACGAGTTACCTTACCATGTTGGCCTCATTTTCAACAGGAAGATGTTAATTGAATAATTAAAGCAACTATAAACCAGAAATGGAAATGAACTGAGTTTTCCTTTTAAATATTAAAAGAGAAGAAGAGGGAAAACTAGAGAAGATAAGGTCGGGAAATTTTATGTCAGTAGATAGATAGGGTTTTTAATGGTAGCACATCAAATTTTTTAACAAGCTCATTAATTTAGCGTCGTGTTTTGTGTTGCGGGGTTCATTGTTTGGTTTACTACCTAATAAATGTAACCACCAAACTACGACTTTGCCAACGCCTACCTAATATGTAAACATAACCATAAAAAAGGAAACATAATTGTAAACAAGCTGTTTCAAAAAGAATCACTTTTTTACTTTCTCTTGCCTACATGAATAATATAGGAAGAAATACGAGTATATTGTTTTCATGTCGATTTTTCAAAATCGAGTTTTTACCAGATATACAAGTTTTCAGACCCCCTGAACCCAAAAAACATGCTTTTAGCGATTGTTCTGTGTGTGAACAGAATATCTCAACGGAACATCGCACGTACTTGAAACTTGAAAGTTAAGTTACATACAAATACCGGACCCGACACGACCATTTTCATCAAAATCGGTCAACCGGAAATAGTAGTTTATTCGTGTAAATTTTCACTTTTTTGCGATTTTCTCAAAAACTGGTCCTACGATTTTTTTGAAAATCGCCTGGTTTACTCAATTTTTTATTCTCTACAAGATAGGGTAGGCGCCTTGTTTGCTGAAATTCTTGGTAAGGCTGTTTTCCGTAAAGAAATTGTTTTTTTAAGATTGCAACGTTAATATGCATTTTAGCGCAAAATAGTATATGGCAAAAGTTGTAGATAATTTAGAATCCTACAACTTTTATTTCAAACATTTTTTTGTATAACGCTTAGTTTAGCGGTAATTAGCGATTTTTTTGTTTTTTCTCACGAAAACGTGTGAAAAATCGATTTTTTTTACATTTCGGCCTTAGTATGCATTTTACGACAAAAGTATATATAATTCAATTTATTGGAAAATTAAACGATTTACAACTTTTATTTAGAGCATTTTTCTCTACAGAGCCTAGTTTAGCGTGAAAGAGTGATTTTCCGTATTTTTAAGCCAAACTGAGGTCGATTTTCATTTTCCGTCTTTCACTCATGTTTGAAATAAGGTTATGTTTTTGAAGTTAGTTTTTTTTTATTTCTAATGTTTTATTACTAATGTCAGGTTTATTGTTAATTATTTGCATTGGCAAGAGAAAGTTGTGTGATTGTTTCACACCAGATATTTTTACTTTCTCTTGCCTACATGAATATAAAGGAAGATAAGTATGTTTTCATATCGATTTTTCAAAATCGAGTTTTCACCAGATATACACGTTTTCAGACCCCCTGAACCCAAAAAACGTGTTTTTAGCGATTTGTGTTAGTGTGTGTGTGAGCAATATATTTCAAGAATGAAACACTGTTAAGACTTGAAACTTAAAACTTAAGTTAAGTACCACTAGAGGACTCGACACGAACATTTTCATCAAAATCGGTCAGCCGGAAGTAGTAGTTTATTCGTGTGAAAATATTGTTTTCATGTAGATTTTAAGATATGAAGTTTTCACCAGATATACACGTTTTCAGACCACCTGAATCCAAAAAAACGTGTTTTTAGCACTTTCGGGTGTTTGTGTGTCTGTGTGAGTGACAAAATATCTCAAGAAAGGAGTTCCCTCATGATTAATTGTGAAGGTGTCTTTTGCATAGTGGAAAGTAGATGATTTTCGGAGAGCCTGGCATATTAATAAGAATACTTTTCCACTCATGAGTTGTGGCAATAGTAAACCACCTGAATCCTCTTTTACTTTCTCTTGCCTATACGAGTATAGGAAGGAAAGTATTGTTTTCATATCGATTTTTCACCAAATCTATACGTTTTCAGACCCTCTAAATCCAAAAAACATGTTTTTAGCGATTGGTGACGTGTTTTTTCTGTGTGTGTGTGTGTGCGCGCGCGTGCGTGTGTGAACAAAATATCTCAAGAACGGAAAATAGTACGAACTTGAAACTTAAGTTACAAACCACTACTGAACCCGACACGAACATTTTCATCAAAATCGGTCAACCGGAAGTAGTAGTTTATTCGTGTAATTTTTCACTTTTTTGTTATTTTCTCAAAAACTGGTCCTACGATTTTTTTAAAATCGCCTGGTTTACTAAATTTTTTATGCTCTACAAGATAGAGTAGGCGCCATGTTTGCTGAAAGTCTTGGTCAGGCTGTTTTCACGTAAAGAAATTGTTTTTTTTTTTAAGATTGCAGCTTTAATATGCATTTTAGCGCAAAAATTTACATAATAAAAACTGTAGAGAATTTAAAATCTTACAACTTTTATTTAAACATTTCTTTGTATAACGCTTAGTTTAGTGGTAATTAGCGATTTCCTGTTTTTTCCCATGAAAACGTGAGAAAAAAATCGATTTTTTTAAAGATTTCGGCCTTACCACATTTACCGACAAAAGTGTATAGAATCAAATTATTAGAAAATTAAAAGATCTACAACTTTTATTTTGATTATTTTTCTCTACAGAGCCTAGTTTAGCGTGAAAGAATGTCTTTCCGTATTTTTAAGCCAAACTGAGGTCGATTTTCATTTTGCGTCTTTCACTCATGGTTAAAATTAGGTTATGTTTATTGAGGTTAGTTTTTTGTTTATTTCTAATGTTAGGTTACATTGGTCATTATTTGCATTGGCAAGATAAAGTTATGTGAGTGTTTCACACAAGATTTTTTTGTAACAGACTGTATTTTTGTTGAAGAGGTAAAATAACCTGGTGAAAGAAAGTGAATTTGTATCGTATTTTGAAAGGATTGAGAGGGTATGATGTAATTTTGAAAATATACATGCGACTACAAAACTGATTAAATTTTAATTTTAATTTTTTATTTATTTATTAACCCACCGGGTTGGTCTAGAGGTAAAGTCGTCGCCAAAATCAGCTGTTCAACAGCTGACTTTGATGGTTGGGGTTCAATTAACCATACTCTCTCAGGAATGGTCGGCTTGGGTCTGTAGAAAACTACACCTCATTAATCGTCATACACATCATCCTCACCTCATTGGGTCATGGGGTTGCTTATTGTTCTTAATTGAACAGATTGCAACGTACACAAATTAGGAATTGAAAAAAATTTATTTATTATGAAATACACTTACGCCTCCATTAAAATTCTTCTACAACCCCTCACGGGTGGGGGGGGGCGCTCCCCAGGTTACGAACCACTGACATAATCAACAATATATTATTAATTATTTAAACTAACCCACCGAGTTGGTCTAGAGGTAAAGTCGTCGCCAAAATCAGCTGTTTAACAGCTGATTTTCGGAGACGAAGGTTCCTGGTTCAAATCCTAATAAAGGTAGTTACTTTTATACGGATTTGAATACTAGACAGTGGTTACCGGTGTACTTTGATGGTTGGGGTTCAATTAACCATACTCTCTCAAGAATGGTCGACCTGAGTCTGTAGAAGACTCATTTAGACGTCATGCATATCATAATCATCTGATTGGGTCATGGGGTTTCTTATTGTTCTCAATTGAACAGATTACAACTTACACATAAGGGATAAAAAACAAAAAATTTAAACTGGGAAAAGAAAGTCGTTAGAATGTTTCACACCCAACTTTTTTATTTCTGAAAACAGTTTTTTTTGTAACAGACTGTATTTTTGTTGAAGAGGTAAAATAATTTGGCGAAAGAAAGTGAATGTGTATCGGATTTTGAAAGGATTGAAACGTGGGGGGGGGGGAAAGGGTCGGAGTGACGATAAATAAATGCCACGCCTTCTTTATTTATTTCCTTTGGTTTATAAGTGAATTCCGTTCTATCTGTCCACCCATTTTTTGGTTAATAGCACCTCTTTCTCTCTCACTCTCTCTCTACTGATTCTACCGGTATTTCTGTTGTTCTATTTATTTTGCTTTATGATGTTCATTTTCTGTCTAATTCAACCCAGTTTTACAACTTCCTCGCTCTTCTTCATTGTCTTTCAGTTAAACGTAAAGTAAACAAATTTATGGCTCAATGTCGGTTTGACACGTTTGTTACCTAATATCTTCTATTTGTTTACTTAACAAAAACTGGCTGCTCATAACAGACAGGTGGAGTGTCAAATTATTTACACTCAATCTGTTAGTTGCAGGGCTAAAATAAATAGTTCTGTCCCTTATCACGTGGTCAGCCAATTAAATGACTGAATCATTTGAGAACAGAAGAGGTAGAGGTGTATTGTGACACTAATCAGAGTTATCTCCTCTGAAAGTAATGACTTTCATTATACAGCCAGACCCTGTGGTGAATGAAGTGAAGGTGTCATTTACAGAGTGGAAAATATGTGCTTTTCAGAGGGCCCGGCGCTAATAAGTGTACTTTTCTATTCAGTGAGAAAGGCAATGCATGCTTATCAGCATGCTGGCATGCTGATAAGCATACTCTTTGAACTCAGTGAGGAAGGCAAGTGTAAACCACCTTACTCCTCGTTTTTACTTAAACCAGCCTTTCAGCTATTGACCTAAACAACATAAAAATATGTTTTTTTTCTGTTGTAAGAACCTGAAAAGTGTAGTATATTTTTGGTGAAAACTCGATTTCGAAAAATCGATATGAAAACAATACTTTCTGTGGCGATGTATTAATTAGACAAGACAAAGTTGATTGATAATGTCCCTTTATTTAAATTCGCGTAATATCACTGTTTTAGATTTAGTTTCTCAGTCTTTTTTAGTAGTACAAAATGTCGTAAGTTGAGTTAAGACCTTTATACCAATTGTAGTTTATTTAGTTTCTCAGTCTTTTGTATTTGCACAAACAGTGCTAATACTTGGGATGGGCAGCTTTTGCAAAATTGAGAGGAGTACTGAATAGTAAAATAAGCAGAGAAAACAAGGCTAGGATCTTCAATCAGTGTATCACTCCAGTAATGATATATGGTTCAGAAACGTGGCCGCTAACAAAAGAGATTGTATACCAATTGCAAAAAACGCAGAGAGCTATGGAAAGATCTATTCTGGGAGTCAGGCTGAGAGATAGAAAGAGGAATGAATGGATAAGATCCCAGACTGGCCTGGAGGATGTTGGCAGGGCGATGGCTAGAGGCAAATGGAGATGGGCGGGACACGTGGCGAGAATGGAGCCAGAGAGATGGGCAAGAAGGATCCTTGATTGGCGACCATATGATGGAAGAAGATCATGAGGAAGGCCGGAGAGAAGATGGGAGGACGACATAAAGAGAACCGCTGGAGAGAGCTGGAGGAGGACGGCGCAGGACAGAGAGGAGTCATGAAGAGGCCTACATAGCTAATATTTTAGCTTTGTAAAAAGGGCTAAGAAAAAAAAAATAGCACTGTTATAAATATAGCATTGATACCAACTTTAATGTTGTAAGATGTAGTCAAGATTTAATGTAGTAAGATGTAGTTAACATTAAATGTAGTTATATTTCTGTAGTGATAGGTATAAAGGTCGTAAGTCAAAAATTGTCTATTTTGAGTTAAGTGTACTATCCAGTTTAGAAAAATTTTCTCTTTCAATTGGTGCAAAGGGCTTAAGTGTAGCTAACTCCTGAAGTGAATTATGTTAACTCGTTTTATAAAAGTTTTCTCTTCGCGTAACGGTATAAAAGTCTTAATAAATGATACCTTTAGATTTAGTTTCTCAGTCTTTTTTAGTAGTACAAAAGGTCGTAAGTTGAGTTACGACCTTTATACCAATAGTATTTTTTTTTTGTTTAACGTCCGACTGTTCTGCAATTACTGCTAATGCAGACGGTGAAGGATGAAATGATTTATTTTGTAACGTATGAAAAAATGCCATGCCTGAATGGGATTCGAACCAATAGTAGTTTATTACATCAACAATATCAATGCTGAGATCAACTGAAAAAAAAATCAAATTGAAATGGTTGAAATGTCAAGAAACCAATGGCAAACGCGTGACTTAAGTAACTATAGTAAGAATTTACTAGGTCAAAAGGTATTAAATTACACTGTAAACAGTAAAGGTCTTAAGTCGTGAATTTCCCCCTGAAAAAAGGGCCACAGCGTAGACGTAAGCAGAATTTTTATTTTCATTGTTAAGTAGAAAACAAAAGAAATGTATAAAAAATTATAAAAACAATTTTTGGAAGAGACAATTACAAAAACTATCCTTAAATAATAAAAAAATATTTATAAATTATACTGTCTCAAATTTTCATTTGCTTTTCCTGAAAAATGACTATTTTCAAGTTAAGACCTTTATACCTATCACTACAGATTTGATATTTTATGATTAATACAGCAATGATTCGGTACCGAAATGCACCTCTGAAAAAGTACAACTATTATATTGGTCTTGTATGTATAATTGTTTTTTTAAATTCCTAATTTGTGTACGTTGCAATCTGTTCAATTCATAACAATAAGCAACCCCATGACCCAATGAGATGAGGATCATGTGTATAACGTGTAAATGAGACTGTGTAGTCTTGTACATACTCAGGTCGACCATTCCTGAGAGAGTATGGTTAATTGAACCCCAACCATCAAAGTACACCGTTAACCACTGTCTAGTATTCAAATCCGTATAAAAGTAACTACCTTTATTAGGATTTGAACCAGGAACCTTCGTTTCTGAAAATTAGCTGTTAAACAGCTGATTCTGGCGACGACTTTACCTCTAGACCAACCCGGTGGGTTAAAATGTATGTACTGTATAATGATTTCTTTTAGTATGTTTATTTTCGTTGCCTAGTAACATATTGTTAAATTTTAAATTTAGATCAGCTGGACCGTAAATTTTTTTTTCTCTTTAATTCTTTATTTACAACTGTAAAATGTTACAACAAGCAAATGTGATGATTATCATAATAATGTAAATGACATGATAGGCATGAGAGGGGTACGGCCCCCATTGGTGCCTCCCCAAGAATGAAATTTATATATCAAATTAGCATGTCTCTACTCCAGCGTCTTTTAAGGCGTCTAGGGGGATTATCAGGTAAATGGACGGAGGAAAGTGAACGCACCAAGGGGTTCTCGTGTTCGTGTGACTTGTCGTGAAAGCGTTTGTATAGGTATTCAATGGAATTTTGTACAAGTGGTGTTTTCAAATCTGTATGCAAGGTTTTGTTGCTAACGGACCGTAAATATATATAAAATAAAATTGTAAACATTACAAGTATGGCTAACACTTTCTTTTCCTATGTATTAATAAAGGGCAAGAGAAAGTAAAAAACCCTTGTTCTTTTAATTATTAGCGTGTATTAAAGAGTTTTGTACAATGAAAGATGAAAACACATTCTCTAATTGTTATTTGTTGGTAGGTTTAGAGGGTGTTGTGCGTGGTTAACCCCCTCCCTCTACTTTAATTGTGTCTGTTTGTCCCTTTCGTTCAGGGGTTGAGTGAGTAAAAGTACTCTTTTAAGTATTACAGAACAACACCAAACGAGATAAGGGAAATAAATTAGTGTGCAATTAATGAGAGAACTGCAAACGAAATTTTCTTCAAATGGAATGAAACATCCACCGGGGTGGTGAACAGAGGTGGAACAGAGATGTTGTTTTGAAGAGAGAGAGACAAAGATACATATGTAGTCCTTCACAGAAATTTATTGAGGCATTAAAAACAGAAGGGTAGTTAATGAACTTTTTCTGAGGCGGTTTACGAAGTTTAAAGCACTTACATTATATTTTTGGCGTCCTTACTTTTGTTATTTTCGTTTGTGGTCTTATTCAAAAATTTTTCCAATACAGAGTAGTGAAAACTCTCCACTCGGTTCTTCATACTCCAAGTTATAGAAATTTAAATTCTCTACAACTTTTATTATAAATTTTTGCGCTAAAATTCATATTAAAGCCGTATTCTTAAAAAAACCAATTTATTTACGTGAAAATAGCCTCACCAAGAATTTCAGCAAACATGGCGCTTACCCTATCTTGTAGAGAATAAAAAATTGAATAAACCAGGCGATTTAAAAAAATATCGTACAACCAGTTTTTGAGAAAATCGCAAAAAAGTGAAAAATTACACGAATAAACTACTACTTCCGGTTGACCGATTTTGATGAAAATGTTCGTGTCGGGTCCGGTAGTGGCATGTAACTTAAGTTTTAAGTTTCAAGTTCGTACGATGTTCCGTTCTTGAGTAATTTTGCACACACACACACACACACACAAATCGCTAAAAACATGTTTTTTGGGTTCAGGGGGGTCTGTTTACGTGTATATTCGGGTGAAGAGTGTATTTGTTAAAATCGACATGAAAACAATACTTTCCTTCCTATATATTCATATAGGCAAGAGAAAGTAAAAATTTCCCTGCTGGTGAAACACTGCAGGAAAATATTAGATTAAAAATTTCCCTGTGCTAAATCATTATGTAAGACTTTACTCTCATCCTATTTTAAAACATCTGTACAAGAGAATAATGTTTCACGTACAGTTGAGCCGTTCTTAGTTTGCTCCTAGTGTCAACAAACAAAAGCCACCTACTACAGGGTGCACGTTACAGTCCACCACTTTACGGATCTCGTGTTCCTATTAAGTTAACTATTTTTTAAATTATAAGTACTACTTAAAGTACTAAAAACATCAGTCATGATATAATGTAGGCCTAACAATTTCATTTATAAAAATACTTTTAAAAGTATTATCTATTTAAATACTTTTGAAAGTATTTTGTTGTTACTTTTTAATCTGTGTGTACACATTTTGATATAATGCGCATGCTCAGTGACGTCATTATTTGTTTACATTACGAGCAAGAGAGGCTGGACTATACCTATATTAAACATAGTTAAGGGAACATTACCCCCGTCTGTTGTTCTCCCAGTCTGTCAAATTGCCATCAGAAAGAACCAAGTATTGCATAATTGGATGAAAATGCTGGCACTTTTACCCCCTATACCTCTCTATTTAATCATTTTTATTATCTCTCAAGTAGACATAACTGGCGATGAAAATGAAAAATTATTCGTTCGATTTTACGCATTGTACAACTCTCATAAATATAAAATATCTGTATACGTTATATCGAGTACGTTTTTATTCTCTCTAACATCTAAAATTATTATTTACGATCAGTTTTTTTTTATAATATCGAATTTGTGTACGTTGCAATCTGTTCAATTGAGAACAATAAGCAACCCTATGACCCAATGAGATGAGGATGATGTGTATGACGTGTAAATGAGACTGTAGTCTTCTACAGACTCACAGAGTATGGTTAATTGAACCCCAACCATCAAAGTACACCGGTAACCACTGTCTAGTATTCAAACCCGAATAAAAGTAACTACCTTTACTAGGATTTGAACCAGGAACCTTCGTCTCCGAAAATCAGCTGTTAAACAGCTGATTTTGGTGACGACTTTACCTCTAGACCAACCCGGTGGGTTAGCTTAAAATAACAGTTGCTAATTATACCTAGCTATAAGAAATGGTCTATGAACTATATCGAACAGTTAAAATAGAAAACAAATAAAACTGGGAGAAAAATCTAAAAATGTTAGAAAAGAGAAATAAGAATAAATAAAAATACAAGAGAATAATGTTTCACGTACCTATATTAAACATAGTTAAGGGAACATTACCCCCTCCGTTGTACTCCCCGTCTGTCAAATTGCCAACTAAAAGAACCAAGTATTCCATAATTGGGTGAAAATGCTGGCACTTTTACCTTATACCTCTCTGTTAAATTATTTTTATTGTCTCTCAAAACAGACATTACTGGCGATGAAAATGAAAAATTATTCGTTCGATTTCACGCATTGTACAACTCTCATATAAAATATCTGTTTACGTCATATCGAGTACTTTTTTACTTTCTCTTGCCTATATGAATATATAGGAAGGAAAGTATTATTTTCATGTCGATTTTTCGAAATCGACTTTTCACCGGATCTATACGTTTTCAGACCCCCTGAACCCAAAAAACATGTTTTTAGCGATTGGTCTGTGTGTGTGTGAACAGAATATCTCAAGAACGGAACATCGTACGAACTTGAAACTTAAAACTTAAGTTACATACCACTACCGGATCCGACACGAACATTTTCATCAAAATTGGTCAACCGGAAGTAGTAGTTTATTCGTGTAATTTTTCACATTTTTGCGATTTTATCAAAAGCTGGTCCTACGACTTTTTTTAAAATCGCCTCATTTACTAAATGCTCTACAAGATACGGCGGGCGTCATGTCTACTGAAATTCTTGGAGAGGCAGTTTTCACTTAAAAAATTTGTTTTTTTTAAGATTACGACTTATATACGAGGGTAGGCTGATAAGTAATGCACACATGCTTGTAGAAGACAACTAAATAAACTTCAGTAGCGCGCCTGGTGGCATGTGGAAGTACTATTTCTCCTCTACAAGCCTGCGCAGTTTGAAGGCGTTGCTTTCATTCAGTTTGTTTTGAGTAGTGGAAGTATGGCGTCGTGTTCTGGTGCTATGTCAACGAGAATTAAACAACGCGCTGTTATCGAATTTTTAACTGCTGAGAAAGTGAATCCTAGTGAGATTTATCGTCGTTTAAAGGCTGTTTATTGTGACGATACTGTTGATAGGTCTACTGTGAATCGTTGGGTAATAAAATTTCGTGATTGCCAACCTGGAAAAGCCTTAATTGTTGACAAAACACGCAGTGGACGACCAATCACTGCCTCAGACGATAATCGTCGCAAACTCATCGATGATTTGATTCAAAATGACCGGCGAATCACTCAACAGCGTATCGCAAACCAAATTGGAATATCTAAGGAACGTGTTGGCTTCATTATTGAACAATTGGGATACCGTAAAAACTGTGCACGATGGGTACCACGCCGTCTGACAGACGAGAATAAACAGCGTCGATTGGAATGCTGTGAACAACTTTTGAAGCGCTACCGTGACGAAGGAGACGACTTTCTTTTGAATATTGTGACGGGGGACGAGTCATGGGTTCATCATTACGATCCCGAAGAAAAAAGGCAGAGCGCTGAATATCGTCATCCACATTCTCCTGTTGTGAAAAAGTTCAAAACACAACCGTCCGCAAAAAAATTCTTTTGACTGTGTTTTGGGATGCTCGCCGAGTTTATGTGACTGATTATCTGGAACGAGGGGCAACGGTAAATTCTGCTCAGTATATACAGACTCTGAAACACCTCCGACGTCGAGTTTGTCGTGTTAGAGGCAACCTGGCGCCAATAATTTTGCAACACGACAATGCTCGTCCACACACTTCGCGTGCAACTGGAGAGGCTCTGAGAAACCTGAAGTTTCAACCAATTTTACACCCTCCGTATTCTCCCGACCTTGCGCCTTGCGATTTTTATTTTTTTCCTCTACTGAAGAGAGACCTTAAGGGTAATCATTACAGCTCGGACAATAAGGTGAAGGCAGCTATTGCGTCCTGGGTTCGAGGAAAGTCGGAAGAATTTTTCAGTGACGGAATGAAAAAACTTGTTAAACGTTGGGAGAAATGTGTAATGCTTAACGGTGACTATATTGAAAAATAAATAGATAATTTGGTAGGTTAAGATTTGTACTTTAATTTGTTATTTACCCCATCTTGCTATTTCTTTTTGTTCGTCTTCTACAAGCATGTGTGCATTACTTATCAGCCTACCCTCGTAAATATGCATTTTAGCGCAAAAATTTATATAATAAAAGTTGTAGAGAATTTAAGACCCTACAACTTTTATTTCAAACATTTTTTTTGTGTAACGCTTAGTTTAGCGGTAATTAGCAATTTTCGGTTTTTCTCATGAAATCGTGTAAAAAAATCGATTTTTTAAAGATTTCAGCCTTATTATGCATTTTTACTAATGTTAGGTTATATTATTAATTATTTGTATTGGCAAGAGAAAGTTGTGTGAGTGTTTCACACCAGATTTTTCTTGATATCTTAAACTTAGCTACGTAATTTCTTCTATTACGGTGTTTACACAGTGTATATTCGAGTTCACTATTAAAGTGTAAAAATTCACTATAGAAAGGCGCATGTCAGCAACACACATTACATCACACTATTTATAGTACATGATTAAATGCAACGTACTTCTTTTAGTTAGTTTAATAACTAACTTTTTATATACAGAGTGATTCAATAAGATGGATCAAATTTCAATAAGCTGTATTTCCTGAACTACATGTCATATTTTAATTCTGTAAATTACATTTGAAAGAGAAAGTTTTAAATTTTAATTTACATACATGAAAGTTTATAGATGTTCAATGTGTCCTCCTCCGGCTGCACGTACAACATCTAGACGGTAACTGAACTCATCCCAAACTCTCTGACGCATGTCTTGGGTCACTGAGGTGACTGCAGCTGTGATACGATTCCTTAGTTCATTCAAATTGGTGAGAAGAGATGGTATGTAAACTGCACTTTTCACGAACCCCCATAAGAAAAAGTCACAGGGTGTGAGATCTGGAGACCTCGGTGGCCAAAACTGAAGTGCAGAGTCGTCATTCGCCATGCGACCTATCCATCGTTGACGTATGGATTCATTTACAAAACTGGCTCGTTCCTCAAATGAATGAAGATTCCGGAGATTACATTTTCCAGCAGGACGGAGCTCCACCCCATTGGCATCGCAATGTTCGGCGTTTCCTAAATGAATCCATACGTCAACGATGGATAGGTCGCATGGCGAATGACGACTCTGCACTTCAGTTTTGGCCACCGAGGTCTCCAGATCTCACACCCTGTGACTTTTTCTTATGGGGGTTCGTGAAAAGTGCAGTTTACATACCATCTCTTCTCACCAATTTGAATGAACTAAGGAATCGTATCACAGCTGCAGTCAACTCAGTGACCCAAGACATGCGTCAGAGAGTTTGGGATGAGTTCAGTTACCGTCTAGATGTTGTACGTGCAGCCGGAGGAGGACACATTAAACATCTATAAACTTTCATGAATGTAAATTAAAATTTAAAACTTTCTCTTTCAAATGTAATTTACAGAATTAAAATATAACATGTAGTTCAGGAAATACAGCTTATTGAAATTTGATCCATCTTATTGAATCACTCTGTACATTATCTCGCCCTATATGGATTTATAGTAAAATACTGATGTCCTAAAAGTCGAGCGGCAAAATATTTTTCCAAGTGTAACGACTTCAAATGCAAAATTTAAAAAAGTTTAAAATTTCAAGCGAACTTCAAGTGTGTTATTCTTTATACTTTATACACCCACAGACCAATCGCTAAAAACATGTTTTCTGGGTTCAGGAGGTCTGAAAACATATAGATCCGGTGAATAGTGTATTTGTTAAAATGGACATGAAAACAATACTTTCCTTCCTATATATTCATATAGGCAAGAGAAAGTAATATTTATCATTTATTTAAAATCAGTTAAGCATTATATAATTATTTTTATCGTTGTTACAGATCCATGATAATTACGTAGATGGTTCAGATGGTAGCAACGATGATGATAAGAGCAATAGAGTTGACATTGAACTTCAAACTCCGAAGTATCGCCATCATCGTGTTTTAAGAAAACGTCTTGAAGTTGTCGAAATGACAAATGAAGCTATTGGACAGGCACAGACCAGATTGGAAACACGATTACAAAAACTTGAACATAAATTTAATCTACCGTCTTTGATAAAACATCACCTGTTTGATTCTCCGACGGAACAAAGGTATGCAAAGTCCATGCTCTGTTAGTTTGCTCCTAATGTAAACAAATTATGACGTCACTGAGCATGCGCATTATATCAAAATGTGTACACGCTGATTAAAAAGTAACAACAAAATACTTTCAAAAGTATTTTTATAAATGAAATTGTTTTTAAAACATGTTGTTGTAGTTTAGGTCAACAGCCGAAAGGCTGGTTTGAACCTCTAGAGGTTTTACTAAGTAAAAACGAGGAGTAAGGTGGTTTAGCATTGCCACAACTCACTGAGTTGAAAGAGTATGCTTATCAGCATGCCAAGCCCTCCGAAAAGCACTCACTTTCCACTCTGCAAATGACACTTTCACTTCATTCACCACAGGGTCTGGCTGCATAGTGAAATTCATTACTTTCAGAGGAGATAACTCTGATTAGTGTCTTTTACACCTCTACCTCTTCTGTTCTTAAATAGTTCATTCATGTAAGTGGCTGACTATGTGATAAGAAACAGAACTATTTTTTTTAGCCCTGGACCAAACAGATAGAGTGCAATTAAAATAACACTCCACCTGCCCGTTTTGGGCATATTTAAAACATAGTTAACTTAATAGGAATTTGACATCCGTAAAGTGGCAGACTCTAGCATGGACCCTGTAGTAGGTGGTTTTTGTTTGTTGACAGAAGGAGGAGCAAACTAACAACGGCTCAACTGTATATTGATGTTTATTTAATACAGTTAAACCTTTCCATATCGACCACCATATTTAAGAGTAAATTGGTCTTTTTGAGGGGTAGCAGCTTAACCCTTTCTAACCCCGTGTAACGAAAAAGTCACACTGGAGTGAAATAACAGACCTTAAAATATTTAGTTATTAGTGACTACTTTGGATTAGGAATGCTGGGTGTGAAGTGTAATAATTTTCTGTACCCTAGCCAGGAATTGAATTTGAGACTTCTGCTTTGCAGTGTAGCATACCGACTATTGCGCTACGGAGGCGACCATTAATTAGTTTCTTTTAAAAATTAATTTTAGTTTTAAATATTCTTGTTCATTTACTAAAATAAAGTACCATTTCTTCAAATATGTCGTACGTACGTACAAGTAGGTATATTTTTAGACTGTTTGTAAAAAGTGATTTTATCCATTTTATCAATATTTTTAATTGTAAAATATTTTGTCTTAAATGATGACTTTAAAATTAAAATCATATTTAGTTTTTTTGCTACAAATCTAAGTAAGAGAATATATTTTGTTTAGGAAGCCTGAACATAATTTTACATATTTATATTGTTGTATGAAACAATGAACAGATATTTCTTGTGTATAGTTAAAAAAATGGGATTGAAAGGGTTAATAAGGGTTCACAGAAGTTTTAGCGGTTTTTATATTACGTATTGTAGGCCTACGTTATGCGTAATGCGGTAAAAGGAGCTTTTTACCTTTTTTAAACCTCATTTACAACCAAAAAGCGCTCAGTGCGCTGCCTTCTTCATTTCAACGTTTCGAATTCAAATACGAAGACATTAAAAAAAAATTTTCAGTCCTATAGGAAAAATCGGTAAGAGTTCAAAAACACCATCTTTTTGAATTGAATTGGTGAGTGGAAAAAGGGTAATAATATTCCAAAAAATGCGAAATTGAACGAAGATAGCAGTTTTGTTAAGTTTACTTCAGCGCATGTATTGGTTGATAAAAGGAAAATATTTCTTGTATCTAAAAGCAGCTAAGCTACATTAAAAATTTATTAGAGTGGAAAAAGGATAATATTCCAGGAATATTACCCTTCTTCTATTCAATAGCGAACAGCTGTTGGACCACTGGTTTCTGTGTCATTATTATCAATCAAAATGTACCTGTAAATTATTTTGAAATAAAAATAAATTTTTGTAGCATATTGGAACATTATATTGTTTTTTCAACCTAATTTTTCCTATTCTCTTGTACCAAATCTAAAAAAAGGTGAATAGTCAACATATTAATAATCAAAAATCAATCCCATGATTATTGTAAAACAAATTCTAAAGTCAACATTGTTATTTAGGTCAACAGCCGAAAGGCTGGTTTGAACCTCTAGAGGTTTTTCTAAGTAAAAACGAGGAGTGAGGTGGTTTACCATTGCCTTCCTCACTGAGTTGAAAGAGTATGCTTATCAGCATGCCAGGCCCTCCGAAAAACACCCACTTTCCACCCTGCAAATGACACCTTCACTTCACTTCATTCACTACAGGGTCTGGCTGTATAGCGAAATTCATTACTCTCAGAGGATATAACTCTGACTAGTGTCACAGTACACCTCTACCTCTTCTGTTCTTAAATAGTTCAGTCATATAATTGGCTGACTATGTGATAAGAAACAGAACTATTTTTTGTAACCCTGGAACCAACAGATCGAGTGCAATTAATTTAACACTCCACCTGCCCGTTATGGGCATAAAGTCAACATTAAAAAGCTTTAATATAGTACTACAAATGACCAATTGAACATTTTACCATTAAAACAAAAACAAAGTCACAAAACAGTTTTTTTTTAATTTCTCGAAAATAAGGATTTCGGAATATTACTCTTTTCCCACTCACCGATTCAATTGATTTTAGTACCGTTTACTAATCATGTAAACTAAAGAGTGATTCAAAAAGAGCGCCGGTTTTTAAACGGCTGGTAAATTTTTGTTTATCGGTTGGCAACATTGTTAGACCTTATTTCTATTTCGGAGAACATTCCGATTGACGATTCAGTTGTAGTTTCTCTTGTTCGCAGTATAGTACTCTCGCAGTCTGTGTCTGACCATGGAGACGTTTACTATTGCACAACGAGTTATAATCGTCAAAACATTTTACCAGAGTGGAGAGAGTTATGCGGCTACTGTCAGGCGACTTCGCGGTACTCTAGGACGTAATGAAGCACCGAATGAATCAACAGTTCGCAGGCTCATGAAAAAGTTTTTTGAGACGGGTTCAACAGTCGACCTTAAAAGTTCTGGACGTCGTCGTTCTGGCCGAACTGAGCAGAACGTTGCGTTGGTTCGTGACAGTGTGGCTGTTAGCCCAGCAAAATCAATACGTCGCCGTTCTCAACAATTGGGTTTACGATGTTCTTCTGTACGGAGAATTCTTCGGTACGATCTCCAATATCACCCGTATAAAATTCAGTTGACGCAACATTTGAAAGTGGCAGACCACCAGAAGAGACGACAGTTTGTTGACTGGGTATTGAGAAAACGGCAGGATGATGACACCTTCGCAAACAAAATCATTTTCAGTGATGAGGCGCACTTCCACTTAAACGGTTTTGTTAATAAACTGAACTGCCGTATGTGGGGTTTAGAAAACCCTCGCGAGGTTAATGAAAGGGAAATGTATGCACAGCGAGTGACAGTTTGGTGCGGCGTTTGGTCGGGCGGTGTCATCGGCCCTTACTTTTTTTAAAATCAAGAAGGACAAGCCGTGACAGTAAATGGAGACCGATACCGTACGATGATTAGGGAGTTTTTGTAGCGTCATTTGGATGGAATGGACATTGACGAGTTGTGGTTTCAGCAGGATGGTGCCACCTGTCACGCTGCACGAGAATGAATGATGTTACTCCGTGAACGGTTCCAGGATCGCATCACTTCTCGTAATTCCGACCATCAATGGCCACCAAGGTCGTGTGACTTGACGCCTTGTGACTTTCATCTTTGGGGTCATCTGAAGTCATTGGTGTATGCCAATAAACCCTGAAACATCAATGACTTGAAGGAGGAAATTCGACGGGTTATCGGGCAAATGAAAGTCTAAACTTGTCGTGCAGTAATATCCAATTTCATGGACAGAGTTGATGCGTGCCAGCGCAGTAGAGGAGGACACATGCATGACATCATTTTTCATACATGAAATCGGAAAGTAAGATGAACTTGTTGATGTATTTTTTTTCAGTTTTTCAATAAAATAAATCTCTTAATTTGATATATCAAAACCGGCGCTCTTTTTGAATCACCCTATATATTATAATTTTGTATTTGTTTTATTTGTTGATTAGGTTGGTAGCCCTGGAATCATCAGATAAGAAACATAATGAGAATATGGTGAACGTGACAAGACAATTGGCCGCCTTAAATAAGTTACACAGCTCGATGCTTGAATTGTTAGAATCTGTCGAGTCTTTGGAAAATAAAGTCGATAAGTCGATTCCGGATTTAAAGAGAGAAATATCGAAAATGGAATTTAATACGGCTCAGTTATCATCGACTCTTGCTGTCGTCAAAGAGGATCAGGTAAGGGATTATTATTGGGGATTATTCCTCTAGAATAGCGGAGGAAATTATTTCCACCCTATTATTAATTTTTTTTGTTAAACGTTACTGTATCCAACTTTTCTGAGATGATTTCACATTATTATTACTTTCTCTTGCCTGTATAAATATTATATAGGAAGGAAAGTATTGTTTTCATGTCGATTTTTCGAAATCGAGTTTTCACCGGATCTATACGTTTTCAGACCCCTTGAACCCAAAAAACATGTTTTTAGCGATTGGTCTGTGTGTGTGTGTGTGTGTGTGTATACAAAATATCTCAAGAACGGAACATCGTACGAACTTGAAACTTAACACTTAAGTTACATACCACTACCGGACCCGACACGATCATTTTCATCAAAATCGGTCAACCGGAAGTAGTAGTTTATTCGTGTCATTTTTCACTTTTTTGCGATTTTCTCAAAAACTGGTCCTACGATTTTTTTTAAAATCGCCTGGTTTATTCAATTTTTTTATCTCTACAAGTAGGGTAGGCGCCATGTTCGCTGAAATTCTTGGTGAGGCTGTTTTCACGTAAAGAAATTGGTTTTTTAAGATTGCGGCTTTAATATAAATTTAAGCACAAAAATTTATATAATAAAAGTTGTAGAAAATTAAAAATCCTACTACTTTTATTTCAAAAATATTTTTGTATAACGCTTAGTTTAGCAGTAATTAGCGATTTTCAGTTTTTTTCTCACGATAAGTGTGAAAAATCGATTTTTTTTTAAGATTTCGGCCTTATTATGCATTTTACGACTAAAGTGTATATAATTAATTTAATAGGAAATAAAAAGATCAATAACTTTTATAAAAACATTTTTCGCTATAGAGCCTCGTTTAGCGTGAAAAAGTGATTTTCCGTATTTTTAAACCAATCTGAGGTTGATTTTTATTTCGCGTCTTTCATATATGATTAAAATTAGGTTATTTTTATTGAGGTTAGTTTTTTGTTTATTTCTAATGTTTTATTACTAATATTAGGTTATATTGGTCATTATTTGCATTGGTAAGAGAAAGGTTTGTGAATGTTTCACACCAGATTTTTTTTGCTTGTTTTATTGTGTAAAATGTTCTGAATAAGAGGGTTATTTTACTTTGTAAAATGGATTGATAGAAATGTTACAAATAAATTATTTTGTTGCAAGTGTCAACTCGATTTGTTTTTACTTTCTCTTGCCTATATGAATATATAAGAAAGAAAGTATTGTTTTCATGTCCATTTTAACAAATACACTCTTCACCGGATCTATACGTTTTCAGACCCCCTGAACCCAAAAAACATGTTTTAGCGATTGGTCTGTATGTGTGTGTGTGTGTGTGTGTGTGTGTGTGTGTGTGTGTGTATACAAAATATCTCATGAACGGAACATCGCACGAACTTGAAACTTGAAACTTAAGTTACATACCACTACCGGACCCGACACGAACATTTTCATTAAAATCGGTCGACCGGAAGTAGTAGTTTATTCGTGTAATTTTTCACTTTTTTGCGATTTTCTCAAAAACTGGTCCCACGATTTTTTTAAAAATCGCCTCACTTACTTAACTTTTTATTCTCTACAAGATAGGGTAGGCGTCATGTTCGCTGAAATTCTTGGTGAGGCTGTTTTTACGTAAAAACAAAGTTTTTTTAAGATTACGGCTTAATTATGCAATTAAGCGCAAAAATTTATATAATAAAAGTTGTAGAGAATTTAAAAACCTACAACTTTTATTTCAAACATTTTTTTGTATAACGCTTAGTTTAGCGGTAATTTACGATTTTCTGTTTTTTTCTCACGAAAACGTGAGAAAAATCGATTTTTTTACATTTCGGCCTTAGTATGCATTTTACGACAAAAGTGTATATAATTAAATTTATAGAACATTAAAAGATCTACAACTTTTATTTAGAGAATTTTTCTCTACAGAGCCTAGTTTAGTGTGAAAGAGTGATTTTCCGTATTTCTAAGCCAAACTGAGGTTGATTTTCATTTTGCGTCTTTCACTCATGATTAAAATTAGGTTATGTTTATTGAGGTTAGTTTTTTGTTTATTTCTATTGTTTTATTACTAATGTTAGGTTTATTGTTAATTATTTGCACTGGCAAGAGAAAGTTGTGTGAGTGTTTCACACCAGATTTTTTTTTTTATAAAGTTAAACGTTACTGTATCCAACTTTCCTGAGATGATTTCACATTATTATTACTTTCGCTTGCCTGTATGAATATATGTGTATAGGAAGGAAAGTATTGTTTTCATGTCGATTTTTCGAAATTCAGTTTTCACCGGATCTATACGTTTTCAGACCCCCTGAACCCAAAAAACATGTTTTTAGCGATTGGTCTGTGTGTGTGTGTGTGTGTGTGTGTGTGTGTGAACAGAATATCTCAAGAACGGAACATCGTACGAACTTGAAACTTGAAACTTAAGTTACGTACCACTACCGGACTCGACACGAACATTTTCATCAAAATCGGTCAACCGGAAGTGGTAGTTTATTCGTGTAATTTTTCACTTTTTTGCAACTTTCTCAAAAACTGGTTCTACGATATTTTTTAAAATCGCCTGGTATACTCAATTTTTATTCTCTACAAGATAGGGTAGGCGCCATGTTTGCTGAAATTCTGGGTAAGGCTGTTTTCACGTAAAAACATTTTCTTTTTAAGATTTCGGCTTTAATATGCATTTTAGCGCAAAATGTTATATAATAAAAGTTGTAGAGAATTTGAAATGCTACAACTTTTATTTCAAACATTTTTTTGTAAAACGCTTAGTTTAACGGTAATTAGCGATTTTCTGTTTTTTTTCTCACGAAAACGTGTGAAAAATCTAGTTTTTTAAAGATTTCAGCCTTAGTATGCATTTTACGACAAAAGTGTATTTAATCACATTTATAGGAAATTAAAAGATGTACAACTTTTATTTAAAGAATTTTTCTCTACAGAGCCTAGTTTAGCGTGAAAGAGTGATTTTCCGTATTTTTAAGCCAATCAGAGGTTGATTTTCATTTCGCGTCTTTCATATATGATTAAAATAAGGTTATGTTTATTGAGGTTAGTTTTTTGTGTAGGTATTTCTAATGTTTTATTACTAATGTTAAGTTTATTGTTAATTATTTGCACTGGCAAGAGAAAGTTGTGTGAGTGTTTCACACCAGATTTTTTCTAATTGATTTTTTTTTTTGATTTTTTTTTGAAGCGCATTTCATTTTGTTTTTAATTATAACACCACTAGATTGCTCTACTGTATCGTTCTTGCTCTATGATTGCTCTATTTTGAGATAATAGGTATGTTACTTACAAGAAATATCATTTATAGTTCAGCCGCTCTAAGTTTGCTCCTACTGTCAACAAACCAAAACCAGCTACTACAGGGTGCACGCTAGAGTCCGTGACTTTATGGATGTCGCATTCCTATTAAGTTAACTATTTTTTAAATTATAAATACTTAAAGTACTAAAAACATCAGTCGTGATATGATGTAGGCCTAACAATTTCATTTAGAAAAATATCTTTAAAAGTATTTTGTATTTAAATACTTTTGAAAGAATTTTGTTGTTATTTTTTAATCAACGTGTACACATTTTGATATAATGCGCATGCTCAGTGACGTCATTATTTGTTTACATTAGGAGCAAACTTAGAGAGGCTGGACTTGTAGTTGAATAGTGTTTTCCTGCAAATAAATTTTTTCTTGTCGTGTTTCACTAGAAACTATGTAATTTAAGTTATATTTCAGCTACAGTAATAAATTTGACATTAAAATACTCGGAATTTTCTGCTCTATTGACTGTAGTATGCTTTTAACCCTAAGTCTGGTAAATTTTTTTTTAAACATATTTTGCGCTAATAACATCTGTTAGGCTTCTAAATGAAAAGAAATATATTTGTCTTCTTCATTTATATATCTCAAAAAGCAAACTCTAGACAATAAATATGCTTGTCCTTAGCACATACCCGAAATTTCAAGTAAGTCGACTGAATAGTATTTAAAAAATCCATTTTCCTAAAAACCATGGTAATTGAAAACCCACCCCGTTCTTTAGATCTAGGGGTAGTTTTTTTAACATGTGTTATAATGAAAAGAATGTGCTAATCTTTTTTTTATTCCTAATTTGTGTACGTTGCAATCTGTTCAATTGAGAACAATAAGCAACCCCATGACCCAATGAGATGAGGATGATGTGTATGACGTGTAAATGAGTTGAAGTCTTGTACAGACCCAGGCCGACCATTCCTGAGAGAGTATGGTTAATTAAACCCCAACCATCAAAGTACACCGGTAACCACTGTATAGTATTCAAATCCGTAAAAAAATAAATACCTTTACAAGGATTTGAACCCGGAACCTTCGTCTCCATAATTCAGCTGTAAAACAGCTGATTGTGGCGACGACTTTACCTCTAGACCAACCCGGTGGGTTGTGCTAATCTTAGGCTATAAAATGAAAAAGTAGTGAAGGTTCTAACTTGAAAGATGTAAATTTTTATTTTTATGGTATACCCCCCCTTAATTTTTCCTGACCGGGAATCGAACCCAGGGGACTCCAGCATAGAAACCAGTAGCGATGACCAATACACACAAAATATTTTATTCAACAGTTGTTACTTAACCAACTGGCTAAACTATGCTAGACCGGATGCTTAAAGAATAACTAAAGTCCAGCCTCTCTAAGTTTGCTCCTAATGTAAACAAATAATGACGTCACTGAGCATGCGCATTATATAAAAATGTGTACAAGCCGATTAAAAAGTAACAACAAAATACTTTCAAAAGTATTTAAATACAAAATACTTTTAAAAGTATTTTTATAAATGAAATTGTTAGGCCTACATCATATCACAACTGATGTTTTTAGTACTTTAAGTACTTATAATTTAAAAAATAGTTAACTTAATAGAAATACGACATCCATAAAGTCACGGACTCTAGCGTGCACCCTGTAGTAGCTGGTTTTGGTTTGTTGACAGTAGGAGCAAACTTAGAGCGGCTGAACTTTAAATAAAAAGAAATCAATAGATTTTAATTTATAAGAGTAGTTCATAAAACTGATCGATAATATTATCTCACTCACTCTTCAATGAATCAATCAATCAATCACTTAGTTCATAAATGAATCATTCAATAAGAATGGAACTACGAGAAGTATTATAGCTCAGACAATGAAACAAAGTGTTTGCTCTTCGGATCAGAAAGTTTCAATTTATACAATGGTTGTTTTGCATTGAACGATACAGTTTTTCCATTAAAGTTATTACATTTTATGGCAAAATGAACGTAAATCTTCTTTTTTAGTTAGAGTGTGAAACAGTCACACGACTTTCTTTGGCTAATGTGAATAATGAAAGATATCTATGTTTAATCATGGGTAATCAATGTAAAATGTAAAACATAATCTAATTTTAAACAAGAGTGAATGCGAAATGAAAATCGTACACTTCACTGTCGTGCAGTTTTTACTTTCTCTTGCCTATATGAATATATAAGAAGGAAAGTATTGTTTTCATGTCGATTTTTCGAAATCGAGTTTTCACCGGATCTATACGTTTTCAGACCCCCTGAACCCAAAAAACATGTTTTTAGCGATTGTTCTGTGTGAACAGAATATCTCAAGAACGGAACATCATACAATCTTGAAACTTGAAACTTAAGTTACATACCACTACCAGAACCGACACGAACATTTTCATCAAAATCGGTCAACCGGAAGTAGTAGTTTATTCGTATAATTTTTCACTTTTTTGCAATTTTCTCAAAAACTGGGCTTACGATTTTTTTAAAAATCGCCTGGTTTACTAAATTTTTTATGCTCTACAAGATAAGGTAGGCGCCATGTTTGCTGAAATTCTTGGTGAGGCTGTTTTCACGTAAAAACGTTGTTTTTTTAAGATTACGGCTTTAATATGCATTTTAGCGCAAAATTTATATAATAAAAATGTAGAGAATTTAAAGTCCTACAATTAATTATTATTATTATTATTATTTCAAACATTTTTTTGTATAACGCTTAGTTTAGCGGTAATTAGCGATTTTTTTTTCTCACGAAAACGTGTGAAAAATCGATTTTTTTTCCAGATTTCGGCTTTAGTATGCATTTTATGACAACAGTGTATACAATAAAATTTATAGGAAAGTAAAAGATGTACAACCTTTATTTAAAGCATTTTTCTCTACACAGCCTAGTTTAGCGTGAAAGAGTGATATTTCGTATTTTTAAGCCAAACTGAGGTTAATTTTCATTTTGCGTCTTTCACTCATGATTATAATTAGTTTATGTTTATTGAGGTTAGTTCTTTGTTTATTTCTAATGTTTTATTTACTAATGTTAGGATTATTGTTACCTAATTATTTGCATTGGCAAGAGAAAGTTGTGTGAGTGTTTCACACCAGATTTTTTCTTTTTGTTCAGGAAAATCAGCGTATATCAGTGAAAGCAATGAGCGGAGGCCTATCAGCAATGCAACAAAAAATGGATTCAGATCACATCAGAATTGGGAACTTGGAAAATAAGTTTTTAAATTTTACAACCGTTTATGAAAACATTTCTTCAGCTGATGATAGTTCAAGTGATATTAGTAAGGTTAGTAAATTCAGATTTTTATACATATTGTAACACCTAATCCTAAGTTCTTTCGGGGTCTGGGTATAATAATAATAATAAGCCTATAACAGACAGATGGAGTGTAAATTTAGTTGAACTCAATCTGTTAATGACAGGGCTAAAATAAAAAGTTCTGTTTCTTATCACAAGGTCACCCAATTAAATGACTGAATAATTTAAGAACAGAAGATGTAGAGGTGTACTGTGTCACTAATCAGAGTTATCTCCTCTGAACGTAATGAATTTCATTATACAGCCACATCCTGCGGTGAATGAAACGAAGTTGTCATTTTCAGAAAGGGAATACGTGGTTTTCAGAGGCCTCGGCATGGTGATAAGCGTACTTTTCCATCCAGTGAGTTGTGACAATGGTTAACCACCTCACTCCTCGTTTTACTTAGTAAAACCTCTACACGTTCAAACCTGACCTAAACAACAACTTAATAAAACTTTTTATTTCCATATTTTTACTTTCTCTTGCCTATATGAATATATAGGAAGGAAAGTATTGTTTTCATGTCGATTTTTCGAAATCGAGTTTTCACCGGATCTATACGTTTTCAGACCTCCTGAACCCAAAAAACATGTTTTTAGCGATTGGTCTGTGTGTGTGTGTGTGTGAACAGAATATCTCAAGAACGGAACATCATACGAACTTGAAACTTGAAACTTAAGTTACGTACCACTACCGGACTCGACACGAACATTTTCATCAAAATCGGTCAACCGGAAGTGGTAGTTTATTCGTGTAATTTTTCACTTTTTTGCGATTTTCTCAAAAACTGGTCCTACGATTTTTTTTAAAAATCGCCTGGTTTACTCAATTTTTTATTCTCTACAAGATAGGGTAGGCGTCACGTTTGCTGAAATTTTGGGTGAGGCTGTTTTAACGTAAAAACGTTGTTTTTTTTAAGATTACAGCTTTAATATGCATTTTAGCGCAAAACTTTATACTATAATAAAAGTTGTAGAGAATTAAAAATTCTACAACTTTTATTTCAAACAATTTTTTGTATAACGCTTAGTTTAGCGGTAATTTGCGATTTTCTGTTTTTTTCTCACGAAAATGTGTGAAAAATTGATTTTTTTAAGATTTCGGCCTTAGTATGCATTTTACGATAAAAGTGTATATAATTTAATTTATAGAAAATTAAAAGATCTACAACTTTTATTTAAAGCATTTTTCTCTACAGAGCCTAGTTTAGAGAGAAAGAGTGATTTTCCGTATTTCTAAGCCAAACTGAGGTTGATTTTCATTTTGCATCATTCACTCATGATTAAAATAAGGTTATGTTTTTGAGGTTAGTTTTTTGTTTATTTCTAATATTTTATTAATAATGTTAGGTTTATTGTTAATTATTTGCATTGGCAAGAGAAAGTTGTGTGAGTGTTTCACACCAGATGTTTTACAATAGTAACCCATGTACATTCCTTCTTAAAGCTATAAAGCATTTACTACAATTCACACCGTACAAGATAAAATTGACCTACCCAACTATGGCTAAAAATCATGTCCTAGGGTAATTTTTTTTGTAACGTATGAAAATATGCCGTGCCTGAATGGGATTCAAACCCAAGACCGCATGATAAGAGGCGACCACGTTACCAACTACGCCAATGCAGCCGGCAATGTCTAGGGCAGCGTAATCTCTTCTTTTAGCAGATATACAACTGAGATTCAAAACTAGGTTTGGGCCATGACAAAAAAATAATTCCATTTCTGAAAAAAATAAAAAAAATAAATTGAATTAATTAAACATAGGTCTTTAAGAACATGCAAACTTTTGACTTGGGTCCTTTTTCCTATTTTGTGATAAAATAATTTAATAACGGTAAACAATGTAAAAGAATTTTTTGGTAGTTCTGGTCAGGTTAGGTTATGTAAATGTAAGTTAATTTTTTACGTAACAATTTTAATCAACTAAAATGGAATGAATGACATTATCAGTAGGGTATACCTACCTGGTAGTATAATTGGCGTAGGTACAGGGCGTTCAAAAAATTTCTTACTTTTTTTATTACCTAATACAAAGTTGATTAATTTGAAATTTATTAACATTTAAGAGTTTAAAGTGTTGAAAGTTTGTTTTTTCAACCCTTTATGGGTACATTTTGGAAATTGTTAAGGGGTAGTTGTTTAGGTGCACTGTAGGTAACAACTCCACCAATTTTCGGTCATCTACCTTGTCCGGAACTTAATAAACAAAAAATATTGGTTTAAGGGTTGAAAATTGTTATTAACCCTTTATGAGTACATTTTTGTAATCATTAAGGCATATTTTTTATTTTAGATGCACTATTAATACGTAACATCTCCACCGAGTTTCAACCATCTACCTCGTCTGGAACTAATAAATAAAATATAATATTGGTTTAAGGGTTGAAAACCATTATCAACCTCTACGAGTAGATTTTTGTAATCCATAAGGGGTATTTTTTTAGATACACTATAAGTAACATCTCCATCGAGTTTCAGCCATCTTGCTCATTTGCAACTAATTAAATTAAAAATATTGGTTTAAGGGTTGAACACCCTTTTCAACCACTTAAGGGTAAATTTTTGAAAGCGTTTTGATGTAATTTTTTTAGGGTCACTACCCGTAACATCTCCATCGAGTTTCAGCCAACGAACTCATCTGGAACTTAGTAAATTAAAAATATTGGTTTAGGGGGGTGAAACACTTTTCATTCTTTTAGAGGTACATTTCGGAAATTGTTAAGGGGTTTTTTAGTGACACTGTAAATAACATCACTAAAATTCAGACATCTAAGTCATCTAATAATAGTTTAGAGCATGTAGAAACAGTGAAGTTCCTGGGTGTATCTCTAGATAGATTTTTGTCTTGGCACTTCTATATCAATCAAGTTTGTAGAAAAATATCATCTGGGGTATTTGCACTAAAACAAATTGCCAGATTAAATGATAAAATATTACTAATGGCAGCTTATCATGGCCTCATTCTGTCTCATATCCGTTATGGTATCTTAGTATGATGTAATTCTAGCATGGGTAATTTGAATAGGGTTTTTAAAATTCAAAAGAAAGCTATTAGGTGTATGGTGGGAGCTAACCAGCTAACCTCATCCACACCACTATTTAAGGAGCTTAAATTGCTTACAGTTCCCTCTCTCTATATTTTCGAGAAATAATTTTATGCAGAATTTCAATGTTCACAATCATAACACGAGAAACAGAAATTATCACTCCACAAAATTATTTGAACAAAAACCTACTTATGCAGGGAGAAAATTCATGAATAAATTACCCCAATTTATTAAATGTTGTGATAGTTTGCATTCATTTAAATAAAATCTGAAAAATTACTTGATCGGTGAAACTTTTTATAGCATACAAGAATTTCTTTGTTGATAGTAGTGATACATTGTGTGATTCTTATATGTATTTCAGGTGTTATATCTGACGACATGTCCTATAAAATCTGGAATTGAGTAAACAATAAATATTGGTTTAAGGGTTGAACGTCCTTTTCAACCCTTTAACGGTAGAATGTCGAAATTGTTTATGTTTAATTTTCTATTTACCCAAAAGGAAATATTCCCTCCAAATTTCAGCTTTCTATTTTGCAAATAGAAAAATTAGAGAGAGTCGGGTAAGTGAGGTCTTTTCCCAAAAACAGAAAATTCGTTAACTGTATTTTTCATACAAATAATTCATTAACTGTATTTTTAGAAACCTAAACTTAAAAATGGAAAGAGATTTTTCGAATACCTTATACAGAATAACAAATTAAAATGTTATCTTTAAGATTAATATGTAATTTGTGTATAAAACAAATTACATTAACAATTTTAAAAGAAATTAATTTTAGGTTATGTATATAATTATAATTTTTAGGTTAAGTACGATACGTATAAATAAATATTCACTAATTTTATAATTTTTGCAGACTGAATCATCGTACATGGGTTTGCAGATTTTAAATAATGATAATGTGTCTCCATCTAAAATACAAGATAAACAGCACCAACAAGAAGAGAAGTCTGTGTTCACCGAACCATCACTACCAGCGACTGTTAAACATTTAAAACAAGTCATATCTAGTTACCAGGCCATCCGTGAAAAATTACCTAACGGTGAGAAGTTAAATATGTGTATTTTACATACGTAAATTATGTATTAATAAATAAACAAGTAGATAAATCTTAATTAAAATATCTGATAATGATTTTACGGTATTCTGTGTACGTATTATTCTGTGTTTGGTATACTTTTGAAAGCTTTTACGATTTTGCTACGCCTCTATAAATTATTATTATTATTGCAGTGGCTGTGATTATATATATACGAGGGGGTACCCAAAAGAAACCGGAATTATTTTTTAAAAAACTATTTATTTTTTATTTATTTTTAATTTATTTACAAAAGAACCTTATCCCCTTCAAAATACTCTCCATTACAACTAATACATTTGTACCACCGGTGCTTCCACTGTTCAAAACATTTTTTGTACTCCTCTTCAGTGATGGCTGCCAGCTCATCCGTCGTTTTCTTCTTGACATCATCAACGTTGTTAAATCGGAGACCTTTCATGCCCCTTTTCATGCGTGGGAACAAGAAAAAATCACACGGAGCCAGATCGGGTGAGTACGGTGCGTGTGGTAGCAAAACCATGCCGTTTTTCGCCAAAAACTGGGTAACCGAGATTGCCGTGTGTGCAGGCGCGTTGTCGTGGTGGAAAAACCAGTCCCCTGTCTGCCACAAATTAGGTCTTTTACGACGAATGCTGTTTCGTAGTCTTCTTAACACTTAAAGAGAAAAAGCTTGATTTACCGTCTGGCCGGGTGGAACGAACTCTGAATGGACAATTCCCCTTACATCAAAAAAACAAATCAGCATTGTTTTGATGTTCGATCTGACTTGACGACTTTTTTTTGGTCGGGGTGATAATGAAGTCTTCCATTGACTGGATTGTTGTTTGGTTTCTGGGTCGTACCCATAGCACCAAGACTCGTCACCCGTAATGATCTTTGACATGAAATCTGGATCAGTTTCAAGCTGTTGTTTCAAATCACTACACGTTTCAATTCGACGTTCCTTTTGAGTGTCTGTCAGAACCCGAGGCACAAACTTGGCAGCGACTCTTTTCATTGTCAAGTCTTCTGTTAAAATGCGTTGGACTGAGCTCCAAGATAACCCACTAACCTGTGATATTTGGTGAATGGTCTGTCGTCGGTCTGTTCGTACAATTTCTTTCACTTTCACAACATTTTCGTCTGTTCGGGAAGTCGACGGTCGTCCAGAACGAGGTTTGTTCTCAATCGACATGTCGCCATTTTTAAAGCGCAAAAACCACTCGTACACACTTGGGTTTTTCCAATAGCGTCGTCTTTGTAAGCTGTGTTCAACATTACAACGGTTTCCGCGCCGTTTTTACCGAGCAAGAAGCAAAATTTCACAGCCGCACGTTGTTCATTAAAACTTGCCATCATGAAAAACGACACGAGCACAAACAGCACTAGCGAGAACAATCACTGCACGAGAACAGAACAAGCTAGATCAACGAACAAAATGGCATTGAGTAGCGCTACAAGCAGCCTAGTGGCGGGAATTTGTACTGCACAAGCTCCGCCCACAGCAGAGCTATTCCGGATACTTTTGGGTACCCCCTCGTATGTGGTGAATGAAGTGAAGGTGTCATTTGCAGAGTGGAAAATATGTGCTTTTCAGAGGGCCTGGCATGCTGATAAGCGTAATTTTTCACTCAGTGAGGATGCAATGGTAAACCATCTTACTCCTCGTTTTACTTAGTAAAACCTCTACAGGTTCAAACCAGCCTTTCAGCTGATGACCTAAACAACACATGTGTACATTGCAATCTGTTCAATTGAGAACAATAAGCAACCCCATGACCCAATGAGATGAGGATGATGTGTATGACGTGTAAATGAGGTGTAGTCTTGTACAGAGTGAGAGAGTATGGTTAATTGAACCCTATCCATCAAAGTACACCGGTAACCACTGTCTAGCATTCAAATCCGTATAAAAGTAACTACTTTTACTAGGATTTGAACCAGGAACCTTCGTCTCTGAAAATCAGCTGTTAAACAACTGATTTTGGCGACGACTTTACCTCTAGACCAACCCGGTGGGTTTGATTATAATATAGTAGATTTATTTTTTTAAATTTATTTATTTGACCCAACGGGTTGGTCTAGAGGTAAAGTCGTAGCCAAAATCAGTTGTTTAACAGCTGATTTTCTGAGACGAGGGTTCCTGGTTCAAATCCTAGTAAAAGTAGTTACTTTTATACGGATTTGAATGCTAGACAGTGGTTACCGGTGTACTTTGATGGTTGGAGTTCAATTAACCACACTCTCTTAGGAATGGTTGGCCTGGGTCTGTACAAGACTACACCTCACTTACACGTCATACATATCATCCTCATCTCATTGGGTCATGGAGTTGTTTATTGTTCTGAATTGAACAGATTGCAACAAACACACATTAGGAATTAAAAAAAAAAAAAAAAACATGCAATACTTTATAATATAATCAGCTGATTGTATGTTCATAGGTTATAATTGATATGAAAAGACCAAAAAAATGGCTGACAAAATATTTAACAGCTACAAGAGCAAGTATTGGCAACGTTACTGGCAAGTCATTGGCTAGCTATAAAGTGGGTACCTGCCCATAACAGACAGGTGGAGTGTCAAATTATTTACACTCAATCTGTTAGTTGCAGGGATAAAATAAATAGTTCTGTTTCTTATCACATGATCTGCCACTTATATGACTAAACTATTTAAGAACAGAAGAGGTACAGGTGTAAAAGGCACTAATCAGAGTTATCTACTCTGAAAGTAATGAATTTCAATATACAGCCAGACCCTGTGGTGAATGAAGTGACGGTGTCATTTGCAGGGTGGAAAATATGTGCTTTTCAGAGGGCTCGGCATGCTGATAAGCATTGGCTACTTTTGTGAGTTGTGGCAACTGTAAACCACCTACTCCTCGTTTTACTCAGTAAATAAAACCTCTAGAGGTTCAAACCAGCCTTTCGGCTGTTGACGTAAACAACAACAAAGTGGGTACGGGGTAATTTATATGTTTAGTGCTCATCACCCTTGAAAAATAGTATAATTTAACTTTGTTGCAAAGCACACAGGAACTACTATAGTCCATGTAATTTCAATAGAAGCTTTCACTGTACACGTTCCCTCTCCCTCTACTTGCCTCCTCCGTTTATTCCGAGTAGTCAGCATATGTACTGGTTGTTAGAAAAGTATGCCTCTAAACTGTTACCAGTGTTTAATACTTTCATATGAATTTAATTCTTTTAAAGTAATTCATTGTGTTTAATTACATAATCCTATTTTAGTATCGATTGCATCTTCCGAAGAAATTTAAACCGAGATGACGCAATGTCCGCACGCTCCATGAAAAACCTTCTACCATCATTACCTTTCTTGTAACTGTACCCCAAATTTTTAATTATTCTCCATGTAGACTTAACGGACCCCGTGTACCCGATTTTTTCTTCTAAAATTTTTCTAACTTTTTCGCATGTAGGGTACTCCCCATGTTCAAAAAACTCGGTTATTGTTCTGTGAATGCAATGCTCATCGAAACTGTCAACACCTGTGACCCATTTTTTGTAAGGTGTCTTTTTATGAGGAGACGTAAACGACACGGGTTCATT
Source organism: Catonia carolina (assembly GCA_035578175.1). Taxonomy (NCBI): domain Eukaryota; kingdom Metazoa; phylum Arthropoda; class Insecta; order Hemiptera; family Achilidae; genus Catonia; species Catonia carolina. Next base: position 1,838,132 of record JAQMRL010000019.1, on the reverse strand, counting down.
GGTCCCACAGATTTCATTGATGGCAGCTGATTCAGCTATGTTCTCACGGGCTCGGCACATATTCTTTGCACAGTGCTGCGACTACATGAGCAAGCAGTTGCAGTCACTTCCTGGGTTGATGAAAACATTTCACGAATTGTTGCTTCAGGATTACTATACAGAAGTTCTTTAAAGTAATTATACACACTGTAAATAATGTTTTTGGATTGGCTTCGTAAATCACGTTTTTCACTCATCATTGACATTTTAATCTCTTGTGCACTGAATGGAAACTTAAACTAAACCGGTGAATTTATTTGTACTATAATATAATCATATACATTTATAAAAGACTACGTATATTTTTATATATGTCTTTAAAATAGAAACAGCCTTACATTTTGTGTTGACAGTAATAAAAGCAAACACTGCAGAGTATAATACAATCTGTAATTAATTAACTAAAAGAATTTGACATTCTGATTTATAAAGTATTTATTTTGACATTAAAGTAATATATGAATAAAAGTAAAAAGTAAAAATTAAAAATAGATGGTGATTTGTGCCTATTACTAATTTGTTTATAATGAATAGCAATGTGGGTGTAGTAGTACGTTTTGCAGCACACTATACAAACTGCTGCAACCATGTTACATGTGTTATATATATTTTCAGATTGTGGAGAAGTACATGGCATGAGCGGATTACACTTGATATCTCCAGGAGACGCAGCTCCTATTATAACATGGTGCGACCAAGATAGTACCACAGGTGGCTGGACCGTTATCCAACGGCGTAAAGATGGAAGTGAAAAATTTAATCGACCTTGGAATGATTATGTTCGTGGTTTCGGATCTGCTGCAGGTAATTTTATTTTTAATTTTTTTTTTTTGGCCCATAACAGGAAGATCTGCCCATAAGACAGGTGGAGTGTCAAATTATTTACAATCAATCTGTTCATTTCAGGGCTAAAATAAATAGTTCTGTTTCTTATCACATGGTCAGCCAATTAAATGACTGAATCATTTAAGAACAGAAGAGGTAGAGGTGTACTGTGACACCAATCAGAGTTATCTCCTCTGAAAGTAATGAATTTCATTATACAGTCAGACCCTGTGGTGAATGAAGTGCAGGTGTCATTTGCAGAGTGAAAAATATGTGCTGGAAATATGACCATGTGATAAGAAACAGAACTTTTTTTGTAGCCCTGGAACAAGCAGATCGAGTGCAAATAATTTAACACTACACCTGCCTGTTATGGGCAGACTCATAACATATGGGAGTGAAACATGGGTGTCATTACAGAGGAATGAATCTCGTATAAAGGCTGCTGAAATAACCGGTTAGAAAGAGTACATGCCGAGTTAAATGTTCAATCACTGTGTAACATGTTAAGAATATTCAAGAGAACCTGGTCCAACCATTCATTTCCCATGGCAGCTCACAGACTTCCTCTGCGAGCATGGAAATATAAACGTACAGGGAAGTGAGGCTTGGGAAGACCTAAAAAGAGAACAATGCCGAAACAGGCCATTGAGCCTAATCCTTCACAGATGATGTTGAGGATGATGATAATCTAAAATAATTTTTTTAGAGGCAAGCGAGGCTTGGGCAGACCTAAAAACAGGTTGATTCCGGAACAGGCCATTGAGCCTAATCCTTCACAGATGATGTTGAGGATGATGATAATGTAAAATAATTTTGTTAGAGGGAAACGAGGCTTGGGCAGACCTGAAAAGAGATGGATGCCAGAACAGGTCATTCAGCCTAATCCTTGGACAGATGATAATCTAAAATAATTTTTTTTTTTAATTTCAGGGGAATTCTGGCTGGGAAATGAAATAATCCATCAATTAACTAAAGATAATGATACCGCATTACGAATTGATTTGGTAGACATTTACGGAAAAATATGGCACGCAGAATACGATGAATTCAGCATAACATCAAGCAAAGATAGCTTTAGAATACATGTAGGTGGTTACCACGGTAATGCAAGTGATGCGTTAGAATATCAAAACCATATGCAGTTCAGTACCATCGACTCTGATCACGACGTAAGTAATACGAATTGTGCTGCTAATTATGAAGGCGGTTGGTGGTTTTCACATTGCCAACACGCTAACCTTAACGGTAAATATAATTTAGGTTTAACGTGGTTCGATCGTACACGTAACGAATGGATCGCAGTATCGCAATCAGAAATTAAATTGAAACGAAAAAATTCAAACAGGACTTGAATTTTTAAATCATAATTCGGTGGAAACTAATTCAAGAATTAGTTAACAACAATGAGTTGTTAAAGAACATTTTTAATAAAACATACCATGATTCATTGTATAAATTTGTAAAAATTAATTTACGTTAATTTATTACCGTGTTGAAATTTTTGTTAAAGAATATGTTATTGCAAAATATTATATTTATTAATTTTTTTTTGGCTTATTTGATCTCTTAAATTGTTTATTTTATGCAACCCAATAACTACATTGATTCTGTAATTATTATTGCTTAATTTTCCTTTGAAGGTTCCTGGTTCAAATCCTAGTAAAGGTTTTATTCAAATAAACTTTTATTCAAATTTGAATACTAGACAGTGGTTACCGGTGTACTTTGATGGTTGGGGTTCAATTAACCACACTCTCTCAGGAATGGTCGGCCTGGGTCTGTACAAGACTACACCTCATTACACGTCATACACATCATCCTCATCTCATTGGGTCATGGGGTTGCTTATTATTCTGAATTGAACAGATTGCAACGTACACAAATTAGGAATAAAAAAAAAAAATAATAATTTTCCTTAAAGGAAGTTAGTCAAGTTTTCATTTAATGGGAAAAAATCACGAATTATTTTCATTCTCATTAAAATTTTAAATTTTCTGTTTAAGAATATTTTTATTTTATTGGCACTTGACTACCCCTTTAAAATGTTATCTAAGGGACAGTTACAGATTACATGTAGTTATTATAAAAAATTTTTAAATTCAAAATTTGTTCTGATACCTTCAGTTTTGGGGAACAAGGTATTAATGTAAATTTAAATTATACAAGGGTCAATCGGAAAGTAAAGAATGTTTTTTTTTTTATTTATTTAAAGTCGTGCCGACTGCTTAGTTCTTAGCGACTACAAAGGATTATGTTACTGTATCTGTAGGATTTGACTTGTGAAAAATTCCAGACCCAGGCTGGGAATCGAACCCGGGACCTCCACAAGGCAGGCTAACACACTAACCACATTTTTGATCATGTGTTCAGTTACATTTGGAGAATTTTCTGTTTCCTTTTTTATAGTTTCATTAGTGTTCTGAATTTGTGTACAAGATACACGAAAGCGCTATAAACATTGGTAAGTGTTTTATGTTACCGTATTCTGGTGGTTATACCCAAAACGGGCAGGTGGAGTGTTATTTTAATTGCACTCCATTTGTTTGGTCCAGGGCTAAAAAAAATAGTTCTGTTTCTTATCACATAGTCAGCCACTTATATGACTGAACTAGAGGTAGAAGTGTAAAAACACTAGTCACAGTTATCTCCTATGAGAGTAATGAATTTTACTATGCAGCCAGACCCCGTGGTGAATGAAGTGAAGGTGTCATTTGCAGGGTGGAAAGTGAGTGCTTTTTGGAGGGCCTGGCATGCTGATAAGCATACTCTTTCAACTCAGTGAGGAAGGCAAAGGTAAACCACCTTACTCCTCGTTTTTACTTAGTAAAACCTCTAGAGGTTCAAACCAGCCTTTCGACTGTTGACCTAAACAACAACATTCTGGTGGTTAGAAATATATATTTCAATTATGACTTATTATATAAACATTTTTTGTAATATTTCTAAATTAAAATATTTGACGCAATAACATATTCTATGTTGTAATTATACATAAATTTTAATTTACTTAAATGAATTAGGTTAAGACCATTTAAATTAAGATAATACAGGGTGATTCACGAAGATATGCAGAAACTTTGGGAGCTCATTGTACATGTAAAAATAATGAAAAAAGTTTATATAAACATGGGTCCGGAAATGCTTCGTTTCCGAGTTACGGCTAGCGAAAGTTTCGCCCAGATTTCAGCTCACCAGGTGAAATGACGTCTTCCTAGAATTCTGGTAAGGTAGATTAAGGGGCGAATTCAATCATTTCTTATGGTTTTTGATCTGATAAATTGAATAATACAGGTCCTAGAACTGTAAGTTAAATAGTTTTTAAGAAAACCAGTGACAAATGCAAAAAATGGAGTGAAAACACATTTTTTCATCTTTGGGTAACAATAACTTTGTTATTTCACCAAGAAACAATTAAAATTTTTCAATTAAACATGTAGAAAATTTTATTCTGAACAAACCGGTGTAAATAAAGTACACAGAAAGCAAATAGATGTTTGATTAAATGAATTTTTATTCATAACAGTACAAAGTAAAATTAACCGGAAAAACAAAGATGAAAAAAATGTTTTTTTTCACTCAATTTTTTGCATTTGACACTGTTTTTCTCAAAAACTATTTAACTTACAGTTCTGGGACCTGTTTTATTCAATTTATCAGGTCAACAACCATAAGCAACGATTGAATTCGCCCCTTAATCTACCTTACCAGAATTTCAGGAAGACCTTATTTCACCTGGTGAGCTGAAATCCAGGCGAAATCTTTCGCTAGCCGTAACTCGGTAAAGAAGCATATCCGGACCCATGTTTATAAAAACTTTTTTTATTATTTTTACATGTACAATGGGCTCCCAAAGTTCCTGCATATCTTCGTGAATCACCCTGTATACAAATTATGTAAAAAGTAAATAGATATCAACACATGTGTTCATGGATTTAATACAATAAATATTTAAGTAAAATTGTAGGCACCAAATCTATGAGAAGTTTAATAGATTTTATGTAAACTATAGAGATACATGTATAGGGTGATTCAAAAAGAGCGCCGGTTTTGATATTATCAAATTAAGAGATTTATTTTATAGAAAAACTGAAAATAAATACATCAACAAGTTCATCTTACCTTCCGATTTCATGTATGAAAAATGATGTCATGCATGTGTCCTCCTCTACTGCGCTGGCACGCATCAACTCTGTCCATGAAATTGGATATTACTGCACGACAAGTTTCGACTTCCATTTGCCCGATAACCCGTCGAATTTCCTCCTTCAAGTCATTGATGTTTCGGGGTTTATTGGCATACACCAATGACTTCAGATGACCCCAAAGATGAAAGTCACAAGGCGTCAAGTCACACGACCTTGGTGGCCATTGATGGTCGGAATTACGAGAAATGATGCGATCCTGGAACCGTTCTCGGAGCAACAACATTGTTTCTCGTGCAGAAACTGAATTTTATACGGGTGATATTGGAGATCGTACCGAAGAATTCTCCACAGAAGAACATCGTGAACCGAATTGTTGAGAACGGCGACGTATTGATTTTGCTGGGCTAACAGCCACACTGTCACGCACCAACGCAACGTTCTGCTCAGTTCGGCCAGAACGACGACGTCCAGAACTTTTAAGGTCGACTGTTGAACCCGTCTCAAAAAACTTTTTCATGAGCCTGCGAACTGTTGATTCATTCAGTGCTTCATTACGTCCTAGAGTACCGCGAAGTCGCCTGACAGTAGCCGCATAACTCTCTCCACTCTGGTAAAATGTTTTGACGATTAACACTCGTTGTGCAATAGTAAACTTCTCCATGGTTAGACACAGACTGCGAGAGTACTACACTGCGAACAAGAGAAACTACAACTGAATCGTCAATCGGAATTTCTCCGAAATAGAAATGAGGTCTAACAATGTTGCCAACCGATAAACAAAAATTTACCAGCCGTTTAAAAACCGGCGCTCTTTTTGAATCACCCGTTACATTTTAAACACTGTAGAGCTCTAAATATTTGTAATATACGAAAACATTATTAAGAAATTTTATTTTTAAAATTATTAATTAACCCACCGGGTTGGTCTAGAGGTAAAGTCGTCGCCAAAATCAGCTGTTTAACAGCTGATTTTCGGAGACAAAGGTTCCTGGTTCAAATCCAAGTAAAGGTACAGTTCAGCCGTTCTAAGTTTACTCCTAATGTAAACAAATAATGACGTCACTGAGCATGCGCATTATATCTAAATGTGTACTCGCTGATTAAAAAGTAACAACTAAATAATTTCAAAAGTATTTAAATACAAAATACTTTTAAAAGTATTTTTCTAAATTAAATTGTTAGGCCTACATCATATCACGACTGATTTTTTTAGTACTTTAAGTACTTATAATTTAAAAAATAGTTAACTTAATAGGAATATGACATCCGTAAAGTCACGGACTCTAGCGTGCACCCTGTAGTAGCTGGTTTTGGTTTGTTGACAGTAGGAGCAAACTTAGAGCGGCTGAACTATAGTTACTTTTATACGGATTTGAATACTAGACAGTGGTTACCGGTGTACTTTGATGGTTGGCGTTAAATTAACCATACTCTCTCAGGAATGGTCGACCTGAGACTGCACAAGACTACACCTCATTTACACGTCATACACATCATCCTCATCTCATTGGGTCATGGGGTTGCTTATTGTTCTCAATTGAACAGATTGCAACGTACACACATTAGGGATTAAAAAAATAAAAAATTTATTAATTAAATAATAAAGCTGCCCATAACAGACAGGTGGAGTGTCAAATTATTTACACTCAATCTGTTTGTTGCAGGGCTAAAATAAATAGTTCTGTTCCTTATCACATGGTCAGGCAATTAAATGACTGAATCATTTAAGAACAGAAGAGGTAGAGATGTAAAAGACATTAATCAGAGTTATCTACTCTAAAAGTAATGAATTTCATTATACAGGTAGACCCTGTGGTGAATGAAGTGAAGGTGTCATTTGCAAAATTGAAAATATGTGGTTTTCAGAGGGCCCGGCATGCTGATAAGCATACTTTCCCACTCAGTGAAGAAGGCAATGGTAAACCACCTCACTTCTCGTTTTACAATTTTTAAACAGTTAAAAAGTTTTTAAACAATTTTTAAAAAGTTGTAGAAAATGACTGCAAAGTCATACAAGGAATGGTGAATATACAAAGTTTAAGAAAATATTGTTAAAATACGTTTATAAATAATAATGAGGAACACAAAAGAGAACTAACCTAAAAGCATTACATTTTTACTTTCCTCCTCACTGAATGTGTTAATGCAAAAAATAACTTAATATTTCTTACAAAAACATTAAATTAAGACATTTAGAGCTCTACTAAAACGTAATTAATTACTATGTAATAAATTATATATTATATTCAGAAAGTAAGTTCATTTTGGTAATACAGTAGAACGTTGGTAATCCAGATTAATTGGGACTGGACCCCGTTTGTGTTCTTAAATTGTCCGGATTTTCGAAATTAACTAATAAAAGATTCATTAGATGTCTTCAACGTAAAACATTAGCTATAATCGTTGACTTATTAAGCATAGTAACGAAGAAAATTCCAAAATTCAGCCCACGTTTTTAAACTAACATATTACCGGAGAAACAAGATATAGGCCTATGTCTACGACCAAGCGAAAGTTTGAAGTTAAAATTGTTAACAGGGAAAAAACTAATGATAGGCAGTTTGGAAATGGTAGGACAAAACTCACTAGAACAATTTACGTAACAAATAAACTTACAATTACATAAAAAATTAGCAACTTACTTGATATTGGCAATTATAAAGATAGATTCAGGAACGAGCGCGTCGTTGAAATCAGCAAACAATACGAAGAATTACTAAACGTTACAGTGCACCGAATGAAACCACAAATATAACACAATAAAATACAATATACAATGTTCACAAGCATAGATAAATATTGAAAATATACGAACACTAGCAAAGCTTAGCATACCCCGTTAGGTGGTAGCATAGGAACCGAAAAATACCTCTATCAAAACTGTATGTAACGAAAGTCCGAAGCTTAGTTGTGGGTTGGAAAACATATGTGCTAAGGGACGGTAGTGGGGATGAGATCGAGTAATAAATTCGGTCGATAATGTAGGCCTAGATCGAATGCGTTAATGAATATCCGATAGATAGGGCTGTGATTCACCAATTATCCAAACAGAGCAACCGAACTGTCGATTTCTTTATTATATATACCCGAATTTAGAGCCTTGTTTCTTCAAAATCGCTTGTTCAATTTTAACGTACTATACACCAATTTTTGTATTTTGTTATTATTTTAAAGTAAAGAATATTTATTGTTCAAAATATTCGTAGACAATTCTAAAAAAAAATTAATTACTTCTTGTTTGAACAACCCTCTTTTTCCGTCGGAGGTTAAAAATAGCTGCACGTTTGGTATTGGTTCACGTGTCAAAATAATTCAGAGATTCTCGGAATATAATTCGCGACAATTATTTCTATCTTTGATCTGTTTTCGAATCTGTGATTTTTCAAACAAGTTTATCTTTTCTTTTTCCGTCCAATATATGACTTATCAAATATCAAATTACAGACAAATTTCTATATTTATAAAAATACTTTTAAAAGTATTTTGTATTTAAATACTTTTGAAAGTATTTTATATTTAAATACTTTTGAAAGTATTTTGTTGTAAATTTTTAATCTGCGTGTACACATTTTGATATAATGCGCATGCTCAGTGACGTCATTATTTGTTTACATTAGGAGCAAACTAAGAGAGGCTGGACTTTAAATCTCAGAGTATACTAATAACATTTTTTGTAGCGTAATAATATATATATATATATATAATTCATTTGGAAGTAAAAATAATTTTTTTCGGAATTTTTTGATTGAAAATAAGCTTGTTAGAGCGTGGTAAGCGAAACTCTGAATATTTTTGTCAGTGACCTTCGGATGGTGACGGCGAGAGTTATTGCTTTGGCTGTGCCTGATGTTTTCCGTACGCCTAATAACACGACGGGTTCTCATAAGAGCTGTACTGCATATAGCATTTTAAACGTGAAGTAGAGTATAATTTAATGGACATTTTATTGACTTCATCATCGTGGAACAACACTTTTATAGCATTAGTTATTATTCGTTATTTTGTTAAATAATCCATCTAACCTAAACGTCTTTTCAAAATATTCCACATGTTCTCAATGGGATTTACTTTTTCCACTGCTGGGAGTTAAATTCAATATTTATGTATGAATATAAACAACTACGGTGGCATGCGGGCCGCACATGCGCAGTAAGTAGCTCCCCCACCACAGCGTCGTAGCCTGATACAGGCTGCCTCTAAAGTAGTACTCACTACTCATTGTGGTTTGTTCATGCCATTTTGACATTTGTGTCGCTGTCGAAAGCCGCACGCCGTCGAAATTAATTGCGCGCGCACAAAATACGGGAAAAATCTGTGTGATTCATTTTGGGGTATTAGGCAATGAGTTTTTTCTAAACGATGTCCCTACCATACGTTTTGACAGACCCGAAAGATAGGTACGTCATACCCTCATTCTGTTATATTTAGGCTATTATACGGTTCTTTTTGTTAAAATTTCATATAACTGATATTGTGCGAGTGTAGTTGATTTCTAAAAATTGATGTATGTTTGTATTAAGTTCACAACTATAAAAATTGATTCAGCTTCTTGGAATACTAATAGGAAGGAGACACCAGACACGATTAGGGTATCCATCTCTGACTTCCCTTCAAAAAGTGATTTTTTCAAGCTCGTTTATTATTTCTCTTTCTACCCTACATATATCAAAATACAGATAAAATTTTATATTTTATAACAAAATAATAAAACGCATATTATGTTATCCTGGAAAAGAAGTTATATTAGCCTAAGTGATACGCACAAAATGCGATGAGATTTAAACGTCTTTGTACGAACGTATCTTATATAAATATCAGAATATACTAATAACATTTATAGTGTAATAAAATAAGATTCATTAGGAAGCGAAAGAAATTATTTCAGAATTTTTTGATGAAAAATGAGCTTGTTAGAGTGTAGTGAATGAAACTGGCCGGTAGAGTGCCCTACCGTACCACGTATTGTCACTATTGTGCTTGAACACCGTGCACTGATCGAAATGAGTTGAGGGGAACGGCGGACGCAACACATTCTCTCTCTGTCTCGCCACCCTCCGTACATGCCGCCGTAATTGGCGAACAGTATACCGTGGTAGCCATTTCCATATTCTAACTAAGAACTATAAAGCGTATTACTAAAACTGAACTTACTTTTTGGATACTTATCTTGTAATATAGATTTGTATTGAATTTTTATTATTAATTAGTAAATACATTTAGTTCTTGCCAGTAATTTTGTTTTGTTATTTTATTTTTAGTACGCACTGCTGTAAATAGAAATAATTATAATTATAGGTATAATGTTACAAATACAGTAAACTTTCATAATGTCGGTAACTTTTTAGATGTAATAAAAAAATCATACGTTCATCCATTGAGAATTCCAGTTTTTCTATGTTTTGTAATTGTAATTAGGGAGCGACTTCCCAAAAAGTGGCAGGGATGACTGCCTTCCCACTTTTAGGAAAAAAATTAATATTTTGTTTTATTTATTTTCACAATATTTTTAATTATTTTCTAATAATAATAACACACAAACGCCAATACAAAAAACCAATTGTTCTGTCAAAAAATAATACAGGGTTATTATAAATGATGACCCAATTTAATAAATTCATATTTATTTAAGTATAAATGCAAAATGAACAATTCACATACCAATGGATAGAGGAAGTTTCAAAATTTTTTTAACACATTTACAAATGTTCGATGTGTCCTCCTTGTGCAGCACGGCAGACATCTAAACGATATCCAAACATCTTCCGTTACTGAGTGCACCACAACAGTGATACAGTTCTGCAGGTCGGCCAGAGTTGTTGGTAGAGGCGGGATGAAAACTCTTTCCTTAACGTAACCCCATAAGAAATAGTCACATGGGGTGACCGATCAGGAGATCTCGGTGGCCAGAAGTTTAGAGCCAGGTCTTGATTTCCTATCCGTCCGATCCAGCGCTGAGGAAGGGTCTGATTCAAAAAGTCTTGGACATCGAATTGCGTATGGGGTGAAGCTCCATCCTGTTGGAAAATGAAGTCCTGCGAATCTGCCATAAGTTGAGGGAAGAGCCATTGTTCCAACATGTCCAGGTATGTCATTCCAGTCACAGTTCTTTCCCCAAAAAAGAATGGTCCATAAACCTTTGTACGTGATAAAGCACAGAACACGTTTATCTTTGGTGAGTCTCTTTCATGTTACAATTCTGAATGTGGATTTTGCAGACCCCATATGTGAACATTGTGTCTGTTAACTTTCCCACTCAGGTGAAATGTAGATTCGTCGCTGAAAATCAAACGCTGTAAGAACTCGTCATCCTCCATCATTTGTAGCATATCACCACAAAATTAGATACGCTTCACTTTGTCATCAGGTTTGAGTGCTTGCACAAGTTGTAAACGGTAAGGTTTGTGCAGGTTAAGAATGTGTAAAATAAACTTTGAAACTTCCTCTTTCCATTGGCATGTGAATTGTTCATTTTGCATTTATACTTAAATATATAGGGTGATTCAAAAAGAGCGCCGGTTTTGATATCTCAAATTAAGAGATTTATTTTATTGAAAACTGAAAATAAATACATCAACAAGTTCATCTTTCCTTCCGATTTTATGTATGAAAAATGATGTCATGCATATGTCCTCCTCTACTGCGCTGGCACGCATCAACTCTGTCCATGAAATTGGATATTACTGCACGACAAGTTTCGACTTCCATTTGCCCGATAACCCGTCGAATTTCCTCCTTCAAGTCATTGATGTTTCGGGGTTTATTGGCATACACCAATGACTTCAGATGACCCCAAAGATGAAAGTCACAAGGCGTCAAGTCACACGATCTTGGTGGCCATTGATGGTCGGAATTACGAGAAATGATGCGATCCTGGAACCGTTCACGGAGCAACAACATTCATTCTCGTGCAGCGTGACAGGTGGCACCATCCTGCTGAAACCACAACTCGTCAATGTCCATTCCATCCAAATGACGCCACAAAAACTCCCTAATCATCGTACGGTATAGGTCTCCATTTACTGTCACGGCTTGTCCTTCTTGATTTCCAAAAAAGTAAGGGCCGATGACACCGCCCGACCAACAGCCGCACCAAACTGTCACTCGCTGTGCATACAAGAGAAACTACAACTGAATCGTCAATCGGAATGTTCTCCAAAATAGAAATGAGGTCAAACAATGTTGCCAACCGATAAACAAAAATTTACCAGCCGTTTAAAAACCGGCGCTCTTTTTGAATCACCCTTTATATGAATGTATTAAATTGGGTCATCATTTATGATAACCCTGTACATTATAATGAAGATCATTATAGTCTACACTTAATTATATGATAGATAATAATTTAAGCCAAAAATTAATTTAATTACCTAGTCATAATTTATGTAAATATCATACATTAGTTTTGTTAATTTAATTTTTTTAAATTATGTATTGAAAATTAGGCTGTAACTTTCTCATGACATTGTATATTTTATTACTTCTTTAGTTTTATAGTCATAGAATATTAGTTGTTAGTTTAAAATATTAAAAAATTAATTGTTTTTTTTTGTTAGTTTTATTAGTGTGTCATTTTATATATAAGGAAATTTAATTATGCAATCTTATTAATTATTTATTTTTGTCATTTGAAAGTTTAAAAATTTATTTTTTTTAACCCTTTCAGTTCGGAAACAATATTTTAAAGTTTGATCTTTGGTGCCATTTAATTTGAATATGTGTGTACAAAAGTGATTGTACCTTATTTTGAAAACTTGCAGACGTAAGCTTGCCATTGCTGACCTAAATTTCAACGTTACAGAAAAATAAAATTTCCGGTTAAAAATTAATATTTATTGTGTTCATAAAAAAAGAAATCGTTCTTACACTAAAAATATTTTTTAGTTATTTAAAATCGCATCGACAGCTTGGCCATTAGCAACTACTGTGGGTTTTAGTACCTTAACCCTTTATAGGGCCGTACTATGGGGGGGGGGGAATATACATGTTGTAAAATGTTAAATTTCGTTTTATAGGGACTTGAATCTGCCCATAACAGACAGGTAGAGTGTCAAATTATTTACACTCAATCTGTTAGTTGTAGGGCTAAAATAAATAGTTCTGTTTCTTATCACATGGTCAGCCAATAAAATGACAATCATTTAAGAACAGAAGAGGTAGAGGTGTAAAAGACACTAATCAGAGTTATCTCCTCTGAAAGTAATGAATTTCATTGTACAGCCAGACCCTGTGGTGAATGAAGTGAAGGTGTCATTTACAGAGTGGAAAATATGTGCTTTTCAGAGGGCCCGGCATGCTGATAAGCATACTTTTCCACTCAGTGAGGAAGGCAATGGTAAACCTCCTCACTCCTCGTTTTACTTAGTAAAACCTCTAGAGGTTCAAACCAGCCTTTCGGCTGTTGACCTAAACAACACATGGACTTGAATAATGAATTTCTAGTGCCAGAACAGTAAGATATTTCTTTTTTGTTGATGTTAAGCCCTGATAAATATACTTACCAAGGAACGTATATTGAAATGGGAATCACATAATGTTTAGTGGTAAGAATGCTTATTAAAACAACTTGTAGTCCTATGTAATAGAAAAATGTGTAAAATAACTTATCTTAATTTTATATTAGCATGAATGCTTGCTTTCGTGCAAAAAGAGTTTTCTAAGTACTGTACAAAAGTAACAACAAAGCAAAACGGTTGCGTACGCTGGTATGAATCCTTACCACATTTATGTAACTCATGAAGCAAATGGTCGCTGATTTCAAAATTTCAAATTTCAAAATGTGGATAGCCTATTTACCAGAGAATATTTATAAAACCATAAAACGCCAATAAGGTTCAACTGCATAGCTTATTCTAATATAAAATCGACCTTATTGCCAGTGGTAAGTATACTTACTTACCAAACACCTACAAAGGGTTAATGGTGGTTTTAATGTGTTAAAATTTCCAGACCCTAGGTGGGAATCGAACCCGGGACCTTTCACTTTGTAGGCTAGCGCGCTAGTCACTACACCACCGAGACGGTTTCAAAATATATTATTCCATTCATTTCTGTTTAAAAGTTTATTTGGAAATGTTCAGTTAGCCGAACGTTGCCACTCTTTATGGATAACTTACAGACATCCAGTAAACCAGATGTCATCACTACGTAAAATACATCAACGTCCTGTTTTACGGACGTTGGTACTGAAACGGTTAAATAAAATTTTTAGATTATTAAATTTTATATGTTGTACTGTTTTTTGTTGAAAATAATAAAAAAATTTTAAAGTTTATTTAAAGTAAAACTGAATAACTTAATTTAGCAAAAATGATAAAATAACATGTTGTTTGTTATAATAAAGGTTCTTTAAAAGGTACAGTTGTACCCCACCGTTCTGAAGTGGAGTTTGTATAGTGAAAAGTTTATTTATTTATTTTTTTTGCGTCCTGGAGACTCCAGGAGGAGTATAGGACATGTCAGTTATAACACCTGAAATACATATAACAATCACACAATGTATCACTACTATCAACAAAGAAATTCTTGTACGCTCTAAAAAGTTTCACCGATCAAATAATTTTTCAGACCGTATTCTGGTGGTTAGAAATATATATTTAAATTTCAATTTATATAACAATGTTCATATTGTGAAGCAAAGTGTGTAATACGAGGTGAAAAAAATGTTACAATCAAGTTCGTACAGCGAGTGGTTCATATAGCGGGGTACGACTGTACTTTCAAATCAAAAGGTTGCATAATTTTAAAAAAATATACAAACTTGTTCTAATATTAAAACTGGCATGGCTGTTGATGGATTCATTCTTTGCCCTTTTCTTTCCAATACATTCATAACTGTGCCCAAAACAGGCAGGTGGAGTGTTAAATTATTTGCACTCCATCTAATAGTTCCAAGGCTACAAATAAATAGTTCTGTTTCTTATCATATGGTCAGCCAATTATGTGATTCAATCATTTAAAAACAGAAGAGGTAGGGGAATAAAAGACACTAATCAGAGTTATTACCTCTGAAAGTCTGTCCTTAACAGACAGGAGGAGTGTCAAATAAATTACACTAAATCTGTTCATTGCAGGGCTAAAATAAATAGTTCTGTTTCTTATCGCATGGTCAGCTAATTAAATGGCTGAATAATTTAAGAACAGAAGAGGTAGAGGTGTATTGTGACACTAATCAGAGTTATCTCCTCTGAAAGTAATGAATTTCATTATACAGTTGGACCCTGTGGTGAATGAAGTAAAGGTGTCATTTGCAGAGTGGAAAATATGTGCTTTTCAGAGGGCCCCCGGCATGGTGATAAGCGTACTTTTCCACTCAGTGAGTTGCGGCAATTGTAAACCACCTGACTCCTTGTTTTACTTAGTAAAACCTCTACAGGTTCAAACCAGCCTTTCAGCTGATGACCTAAACAACAACAACCTCTGAAAGTAATGAATTTCATTATACAGCCAGACCTGTGGTGAATGAAGTGAAGGTGTCATTTGCATGGTGAAAAGTAGATGCTTTTCAGGCGATTTGGCATGTTGATTAGCACACTTTTCCGCTTAGTGAGGTAGGCAAAGTAAACCACCTTCTTCTTTATTTTACTCAGTAAATCCTCGAGATGTTCAAACCAGCCTTTCAGCTGTTCACCTAAAAACAATGTACCAACAGGCTATGCCAGTTTAGTTTATACATGTTACTAACACTTTATGTAATCAACAGGGCATTTCTTAAAGTAATTAAGTAAAACAATAAATTAATGTGTTCAATAATGATGTACCACAAAATCAGTGCTATTATGTCATCTAATATAGTAGCTAAAAGAAAAGTTGTATACCATTAGTATGAGCGAATGAATGAAACGCTGGATACCAAATAATTTAATTATGTATTCTTTAAGTTACTAATTAAAATAATGTAAATATTTATAAATGTTTTTAAAACTTGATATAATTTGTATAAATTATCCACTTTGTAAAAAATAAATTAAATTCATAATTTTGTGTTGTCTGTAGTAAGAAACAGATATTTATGAATGAAACCACTTTGATGATGTTTTTTTATTAAAAAAAATCTACTATACAGTATTCAGATGAACTGCAGTCCCCTAGCCGTGGGAGTGAGAGAATGGATAACGCTCTCACTCGCACAAGCCATTCCAATAACATTGTTTAATTTTACTCATTGTTGTGAGCAAGCGTTTATGCATGCAGTAAACTAACAAGTAAGATAACGACTGTAGTATGTTTTCAGATTTGGATTATAACGGTAGAGACCTTTGAGTGCATGCGTAGTTATGCCACATATCTCCCTCTCACTCACTCGGCTATGGGACATCAATTCATCTGATACTTATACTTAAATGTCAGGAAAAACAAAAATTGTAATTTTTTTTGATATGTTTATTTTTCGTTAAAAAATGTACCTTAAGGTTTGTCATTTTGAAATAAAACTGATTTTGTGAACAAAATTAGAAGAGTTTTCTATTATTTTTTCCCCATGAGATTCCTTTTGTATTCACTACATAAGATGGGCATAACCATAAAAATGAGCAAAATTGAATATCACAATAGTACAATTTATTATTATTATTATTAATCGTAAAACTTCCGAAGTGGAAGACGCTAAGTAAATCTGGTTTGTTTTTGGGATTTCTTGTCCTTTTTATCTGCCCACCAGATTTTCATTCTTTGTGAGAATTCAGCTTTTCTCTGTTCACTCCATTTTGTTCCGGTTCTTGGAGCTTTTGTCTCTGGTTTAACCTCCCATTTTTTAACTTTCGTCTTAAAATTGTCTCTTATGAGAATTTCTTCTTTGGTGATTTTGGCCAATTCTAAATCTTTTTTAACACTTTGTATCCATTCCCCCCCATTAACAAGTGATGATACGTATTTTACTATTCTCTTTGTGAGTCTATTGTCAGGAAGCCTCATTATGTGGCCATAAAATTGAAGGCGTCTTTCCTCATGTCTGTCTCTATGTTGGAATATTCTTCAATTTTAGAAGTTCTTTGTAATCTGTACCCGTTTTCGGTCCATCTAGGTCCAAGAATTTTCCTAATTATTTTTCTTTCTTCTAGCTTTCTATGTCTGTTTTCTTGTTAAGTGTCAAGGTCTCACTGGCATATAAAATTGTTGGTTTGATTACTGTATTATAATGTTTAATTTTGGTATTTAGAGATAAACATTTTTTATTATAAAGGTTTTGCACCAATCCTAGGCCTCTACGAGCTTTTGTATTCTCTCCTGTTGTGAATATTTTTCAGTAATCACTTCTCCTAGATATTTAAAGTATGGTACCCTGTTAATTTCTCCAATTTATTATTATTATTTAAAATCTCTTGTGAAATGCTCTCATGACTTTCTCTTGCAAATGTAAATAATGAAAAATATAAACTATACTATTTTTCAAGGCTGATGAGTTCTGAACGTATGCATTGCCCCCCACCCACTTTATAGCTAGCCAATCACTTGCCAGCAACATTGCCAATACTTGCTCTCGTAGCTATGTTAAATATTTTGTCAGCCATTTTTTTTTTGATCTTTCAATAACAATTTTATTATTCACCAGGTTGGTCTAGAGGTAAAGTTGTCGCCAAAATCAGCTGTTTAACAGCTGATTTTCGAAGACGAAGTTTCCTGGTTCAAATCCTAGTAAAGGTAGTTACTTTTATACGGATTTGAATGCTAGACAGTGGTTAAAAGTTGTAGGTTATACAACTTTAAGTTTTTTTATTCCTAATGTGTGTACGTTGCAATCTGTTCAATTGAGAACAATAAGCAACCCCATGACCCAATGAGATGAGGATGATGTGTATGACGTGTAAATTAGACTGTGCAGTCTTGTACAGACTCAGGCCGACCATTCCTGAGAGAGTATGGTTAATTGAACCCCAACCATCAAAGTACACCGGTAACCACTGTCTAGTATTCAAATCCGTATAAAAGTAACTACCTTTACTAGGATTTGAACCAGGAACCTTCGTCTCCGAAACTCAGCTGTTAAACAGCTGATTTTGGTGACGACTTTACCTCTAGACCAACCTGGTGGGTTAACTTTAATTATATATACTTTTGCACTAAAATGCATATTAAGGCTGCAATCTTAAATACAAACAATATGGGACAAGAGAAAGTAACAAATACAGAAATAATTTTTATAAATACACATTTTATTCCTGAATACAAAAGATTTATAAAAATGATGTAGTAAGTGGAATAATGTAAAGTGTAATAGGAAACAAAAGGCAGTGCATAACTAAGATAGTAATACTTATAGGTTAGGTAAGATTAGATGGAATAATTAATGACTAGATTTTACGAATCAGAAGTGATGATTTCTTTTTTATCATTGATATCCGTTTCAGTTTGTTTAGAATGAATATCATTTTTATTAGTACTTAATTGTTCTTCTTTTCTTCCCTCTTCATTTTCTTCTTCTTTTTTCTTGTATTCTATTTCAATTTGTGATGTAATCTGTAAATAAAAGGAAAATTATTTAGAAAACAATCTGAAAACCGTTTGTTGTGATCACTTGTAGTTTCTGATTAATTTTTACTTTCTCTTGCCTATATGAAGATATAGGAAGGAAAGTATTGTTTTCATGTTGATTTTTAGAAATCGAGTTTTCACCGGATCTATACGTTTTCAGACCCCCTGAACCCACACAAACATGTTTTTAGCGATTGATCTGTGTGTGTGTGTGTGTGTGTGCATACAAAATATCTCAAGAACGGAACATCGTACGAGCTTGAAACTTGAAACTTAAGTTAGATACCACTACCAGACCTGACACAAAAATTTTCATCAAAATCGGTAAACCAGAAGTAGTAGTTTATTCGTGTCATTTTTAACTTTTTTGCGATTTTCTCAAAATCTGGTCCTACGATTTTTTTAAAAATCGCCTGGTTTACTCAATTTTTTATTCTCTACAAGATAGAATAGGCGCCATGTTTGCTGAAATTCTTGGTGAGGCTGTTTTCACATAAAAACGTTGTTTTCTTAAGATTACGGCTTTAATATGTATTATAGCGCAAAAATTTATATAATAAAAAATGTAGAGAATTAAAAATTCTACAACTTTTATTTCAAATATTTTTTGTATAACGCTTAGTTTAGTGGTAATTAGCGATTTTCTGTTTTTTCTCACCAAAACGTGTGAAAAATCAATCATTTTAAGATTTCGGCCTTAGAATGCATTTTACGACAAAAATGTAGGCTATATAATAAAATTCATAGAAAATTAAAAGATCTACAACTTTTATTTATAGCATTTTTCTCTACAGATTTTCATTTTGCGTCTTTCATTATATGATTAAAATTAGGTTATGTTTATTGAGGTTAATTTTTTGTTTATTTTTAATGTTTTATTACTAATGTTAGGTTTATTGTTAATATTATTTGCATTGCCAAGAGAAAGTTATGTGAGTGTTTCACACCAGATTTTTTTGACTTCCAGTTTTGGGCCCCTTCCGGTTGAAACTGGACCTTCAAATTCAATTTAGACCCACTAACTTTTTGTGCATATTACAAATTTGAAAACCGTTTACTGACTACAAACATTGATTTACAGATTAGGAAAACATGATTAAAACAATATGTTTGATAGGTTCACGTACCACCAGTGGTTCTATCTTGAAATAATTATATATAAACGTGGTCAAGAGCACAGAAGAAGGGGAGCTGTGCGCGTACGATACACTTTTAACATTACTATAAATAAATAATACACACTGATTAGTCAATGACCAAGTTTTATTTATACAAATTAGTGTCCAATCAAATTAATTTTTTGAACTCACTTAAAACACTTCAAACAAAACCTAGTTCATTATGGTAAAATGAAACAAAAATAGAAGCACTTTATTAAAAAAAAAAACGTTCAAATAATTAATTATATTTAAAACCCATACATGAAATAGAAACATTATAAAAGGATGTTGCAGCTTGAAAATTCACGGCTCACAACCACAGAGCGTTCACTGATTTAACGGTTTTATTTTCTTTTTCTTTTGGCCTAGAGAGAATGAATGCAGGAATGATTCCATACAGGCTGTGTGATGTGTTAATCTCACACACAAGCACGAATTTTCAATTCCCCTTTTTCTTGAAATTAATGATCAGAAAGATACAAAACGAAATCAAACAAATACTCGCGTACCACCAGCCATGATCCCACGTACCACACTTTGAAAACCGCTGATCTAAAGGGTCAAACCAGCCTTTCAGCTGATGAACTAAACAATAAAAACATACAATATTACTTACAATAGAGTTTTTAGGTGCGATTTCTAATTGAGTCATTAAGTCTGATAATTTTTTCGCTTTTCGCATTTCATTTTGCTCGATAATAGTACACAGGTGGTTTGTAAGTAATTCTTTTCGTTCCTTTTTATTAAATAATTCTAGTTTTGCATCCAGAAATTCTTTCTCTGCTCTGTCATAACGTTTCCTAAAATAATACAAACAAAGAAATTCAAAAATAAATCTTTATCCTGCAGCTTCAAATTAATTCTATTTTATATAAAAATTTCACTCACCTTTTTTTAACCCGTTCACTGCCATGTTATAAAACTGTAGGTAAAACTAGTTTTTTTTTTATTCCTAATTGTGTACGTTGCAATCTGTTCAATTTAGAACAATAAGCAACCCCATGACCCAATGAGATGAGGATGATGTGTACGACGTGTGTAAATGAGGTGTAGTCTTGTAAAAACCCAGGCCGACCATTCCTGAGAGAATATGGTTAATTGAACCCCAACCATCAAAGTACACCGGTAACCACTGTCTAGTATTCAAATTCGTATAAAAGTAACTGCCTTTACTAGGATTTGAACCAGGAACCTTCGTCTTCGAAAATCAGCTGTTAAACAGCTGATTTTGGCGACGACTTTAACTCTAGACCAACCCGGTGGGTTGTTAAACTAGTGGGGCGGGTTTTTTTTGGATGCAATTTAAGTTTTTAAACATGATGAATTACTAATGACTTTCGGTTGTTGTTATTTAGGTGACTAACCCGGTGGGTGGTTTGAACCTGTAGAGGTTTTACTAAGTAAAACGAGGAGTCAGGTGGTTTACCATTGCCAACACTCACTGAGTGGAAAAGTATGCTTATCAGCATGCCGGGCCATCTGAAAGCACACATTTTCCACTCTGCAAATGACACCTTCACTTCACATTCACCACAGGGTCTGGCTGTGTAATGAAATTCATTACTTTCAGAGAAGATAACTCTGATTAGTGTCTTTTGCACCTCTACCTCTTCTGTTCTTAAATGATTCAGTCATTTAATTGGCTGACCATGTGATAAGAAACAGAACTAATTATTTTAGCCCTGCAATGAACAGATTGAGCGTAAAAAATTTGACACTTCACCTGTCTGTAATGGGCAGTGACTTTCGGTAAGAGTTAATAAAAGTCAATTTTAGACAAATCCTCTTTCAAATCATTTTATTTTATTCCACTATTTATATCACTAAAAGGAACTAGAGAGGGTGCAGAAAAGACTAATTTATAAGTTGGAATGTAGATCTGGGAGAAAATTTGATGGCTATGAGGATGCCTTCTCATTCTACAGGCTTCAGAGTCTGAGCACGCGACGTACAGTGATGGAAGTTCTTTACATTTACAACATTCTGCATTCACAAGTTGAAGTTCCGGATATCTCGAAGATTTTTCTGAGGGTGCCTTGCACAGGTTTAAGAAGTTTCAGGCTGTTTGCTGGAGCCACAAGAAGTAAAAAACATTTTGTAAGCTAAGGTTTAATCCGAGAAAATAATTTTCATAAACATTATAAGAAATAAATCTGACCTATAATACTGCCTATAGGTTAATAACATGACTAGGAATGATTAATTTACTGTAATTACCAACTCAATTTTTTTCCATTGGAACAAATTTTCTTTGAATGAATCGCCTTCTTTAGTATAGCTGTCACCGGCATCTTCACTATCAGTCTCATTAGTATCTACCTAACCATTTCCATTTTTTACCAGGTGTCAACAAAACTGTTGAAGAATAGCTTCTTCATGTCTTTAATTTCCTTCTTTATTTTTCAAATTGTGGGAAGAGAAACATCACAGTAGTTAGCCACTTGCTCATGGCTTTTGTTAAGAGGCAGTGAAAGGTATTTTTGTTTAGTTTCAACTTCACAGCATTTTATTACACAGCGTATTAGACTTCGTTCAGCACTGTGAAGTCTGCCCACTTTTTTTCGAGAAACTAACATTTCTGTTTACAATAACAAACAGTTATATTCGTACCGTTAACCTACAAAAGGTTCCGCGTTATACTGTACATGCTGTGGGTATAGTATAAGTTGTTATGTTTGTGTACTGAAATTAAAGCAGTCGCGCATGCACACAGATGCTTTTCCCCCTTCACCCCTTGTTGCAAACACGGGCAAACTTGCGACTTAAGTAACTATACAGTTGGCAACACTTATTGGAGGCAATTCAAACACTTTCCATTCCAATCGTGTTTGGCAATAAAATTAAAAATCTGGTGTGAAACACTCACACAACTTTCTCTTGCCAGCGCAAATAATTAACAAAAAACCTAACATTATTAATAAAACATTAGAAATAAACAAAAAACTAACCTCAATAAACATAACCTAATTTTAATCATATATGAAAGATGCAAAATCAAAATCGATCTCAGTTAGCCTTAAAAATACGGAAAATCACTCTTTCACGCTAAACTAGGCTCTGTAGAAAAAAAATGCTCTAAATAAAAGTTGTAATCTTTTAATTTTCTATAAATTCGATTATATACACTTTTGTCATAAAATGTATACTAAGGCTGAAATCTTAAAAAAAACGATTTTTCACACGTTTTCGTGAGAAAAAACATAAAATCGCTAATTACCGCTAAACTAGACGTTATACAAAAAAATGCTAGAAATAAAAGTTGTAAAATTTTAAATTCTCTACAACTTTTATTATATAAATTTTTGCGCTAAAATACATATTAAAGCCGCAATCTTAAAAACACAAATTTTTTACGTGAAAACAGCCTGACCAAAAATTTTAGCAAACATGATGCCTACCCTAGTTTGAATCACTCTGTATATATATAAAATTTGATGTATGTGTGTATGTTCCCCTTTATTTCCTAAATTACTGAACCAATTTTCATGCAGTAAAATTTTAGTCTTCATTTTCTAATAGTTTCCATTAATTGTTAATTTTTCTTGTACAGTTCTAGTCGACCTCATTACCTACATTGTCTGTCTACTATCAAATAAATATTCACACAGAACAAGAGAAAATAAAAATATATAAAATACTTACTGTGCTTCCATGAAATCTATACTAGCGTTCTCGATTTGGTTACGAATTATCGCGACGTCATTGCTCAACAATAAATCGAGTTTTTTCAATTCGCCTTCAATCTCATTTAACCGTTTCACTTCTTCATGCGTTTTCTTTGCTCTGGAAAATAATAATTACCACTGACATTACTAACACATATACAGAACAAAAATTATTTTAGAAACTCACATTAAAGCCATGTTACACAATTTAGCTCAGTATTTTAATAACCCACCGGGTTGGTCTAGAGGTAAAGTCGTCGCCAAAATCAGCTGTTTAACAGCTGATTTTCGAAGACGAAGGTTCCTGGTTCAAATCCTAGTAAAGGTAGTTACTTTTATACGGATACGGATTTGAATACTAGACAATGGATACCGGTGTACTTTGATGGTTGGGGTTTAATTAACCATACTCTCTCAGGAATGGTCGACCTGGGTCTGTACAAGACTACACTTCATTTACACATCATACATATTATCATTCTCATCTGATTGGGTCATGGGGTTGCTTATTGTTCTCAATTGAACAGATTGCAACATACACATATTAGGAATTAAAAAAAAGGAAAGAAAAAGTATTTTAATAATATTATGAGTAACTACTCAATGACCATTTGGGGCAGGTGGAGTGTTAAATTATGTGTACTCAATCTGCTCAGAGCTACAAAACATAGTTCTTTCTTTTATCACATGGTCACCCAATTATATGTGTAAAGCATTTAATAACAGAACAGGTACACATGTAAAAGACACTAGGCCCTATTCTATTTTTCAAAGCTGATGAGCTCTGAACATATACGAAAGAGAAGTAACCAACTGGGTGATTAATTTAGGGAGAGGGCAGTCTGAGGGTTTAATTAGTTCTCTGTATTCAAACTAATTGCTCTTTCTTGTGTCAGCTTAAAAAAAAAAAAAAACTCTTTTTTTTTGTTTGTTAACATTTTCATCGAAAGTCTGCTTCATCCTTTGCCATTACATGATTTTTTATTTTAATTAAATTTTTTATACTATTATCCTGTTTTTTCTTTTTGTATATTTACGTTAGGAAATTTTGTTGTATATTTTTTTTTGTAAATTTCCTTCTTTATTTTTCAAATTGTGGATAGAGAAACGTCACAGTAGTAAGCAACTTGCTCACGGCTTTTGTTAAGAGGCACGGATAGGCATTTTTGTTTAGCTTCAATTTCACGACATTTTAGCACTGTGAATAGTTTGACCACGTTTTAGAGAAACCGACATTTGTGTTTACAGTAACAAACAGTTATATTCGTATAGTTAACCTACAAAAGATTACACGATATACTTTATATGCTCTGGGTATAGTATAAGTTGTTATGTTTGTTGTACTGAAATTAAAGCAGTCGCGCATGCGCACTGATGCTTTTCCCCCTTTACCCCTCGTTGCAAACAAGGGCAAACTCAAGACTATAACAGACATTAACTCGTAGAGTAATAAATTTCAATATATAGCCAGAACCTGTAATGGAAGAAGTGAATGTGTCATTTGCAGAGTGGAAAATATGTGCTTTTCAGAGGGCTTGGCATACTGATAAGCATAATTTTCCACTCTATGAGGAAGGCAATTGTAAACCCCCAACTCTTCATTTTCCTTAGTAGAGCCTCTAGAGGTTCAAACCAGCTTTTCTCAAAAACGAGTAATAAATTGATTGTTGTTGTCATTTGGGTAATCTGCTGAAAGGCTGGTTTAAACCTAAAGGCTTTACTAAGTAAAACGAGGAGTCTGATAGTTTAACATTGCCTTCCTCACTAAGTAAAGTATGCTAATCAGCATACAAGGTCCTCTAAAAAGCATCTACTTTCCACCCTGCAAATGACACCTTCACTTTATTCACCACAGGGTGTGAGTGTATAATGAAATTCATTACTCTCAGAGGAGATAACTCTGATTAATGTCACAATATACCTTTACCATTGTAGTCACAGTTACCCACTTGTAGGGTAATGAATTTCGTTATACAGCCAGAACCTGTAATGGAAGAAGTGAAGGTGTCATTTACAGGGTAGAAAGTAGATGCTTTCAGAGGTCTTGGCATGATGATAAGCATAATTTTCCATTCAGTGAGGAAGGCAATTGTAAACCCCCAACTCTTCATTTTTCTTAGTAGAGCCTTTAGACATTCAAACCAGCCTTTCTAAAAAACGAGTGTAACCGGACGGCAACATTAAGTGGCAAACCTTATTCATTTGGTGGCCCTGAAAAGGGCCGTTTAAGCGGTGGTCATCTTGATGTGCAGCGTCGGTCTCGTAGTCATCGTGGCGGTCGAGGAGCTGAGTGACACGGCGTGTCGTCGTCCAGCGAAGACATTATCTTCTTCCCTCGCAGTAGTGCGTTGATGGCTGCATCGTCGGGTCCGGTGGGCGTAAGGCTCGGTCGAGGGACCGCTGTGGGCATCGCTCGTGTCAGCAGTTGATGACGGGGTGGTCGACGGCGACAGGAAGCATCATCTTCTCTCTTGAAGGGTCGTCGATTAGTCTTCCCTGGATTCCAGCAGCCGTGTGCCGTGGTGGACGTTGTCGTTGTCTGGATCGGTAGTGAATCCCTCGGTGTCTTGATTGGAATTCAATCCCTGCTCAGTGCAGCGCTCTTTAAATAGTCGCCGAGAGCGCTGTGGTCGAGAGCGGCTACTGGCTTGGCCTTGATGACAAAGGCCTCTGCGATGCGGAGCCGAAAGGTTTGTTGGTGCGCCACTAAAGGGCCTACCGCGCCAACAAAGGCCGGAAGAAGTATTGAAGGCCGGCAACACAGTAAACGATTAATTAGAAGGGGTGGCGGTGACAGAGTAATAATTGATTGTTGTTTGGGTCATCAGCCGAAAGGCTGGTTTGAACCTCTAGAGGCATTACTAAGTAAAACTAGGAGTAAGGTGGTTTACTGAGTGAAGAAGTATGGTTATCAGCATACCAGGTCCTCTGAAAAGCATCTACTTTCCACCCTGGAAATGACACCTTCACTTCATTCACCACAGGATCTGGCTGTATAATAAAATTCATTACTGTCAGAGAAGATAGATAGAGAAGTTCTTAAATGCTTCAGTCATATAATTTGGTGACCGTATTATAAGAGACTGCCCATAACAGACAGGTGGAGTGTCAAATAATTTACACCCAATCTGTTAGTTGCAGGGCTAAAATAAATAGTTGTGTTTCTTATCACATGGCCAGCCAATTAAATGACTGAATCATTTAAGAACAGAAGAGGTAGAGGTGTAAAAGACACTAATCAGAGGTATCTCCTCTGAAAGTAATGAATTTCATTGTACAGCCAGACCCTGTGGTGAATGAAGTGAAGGTCTCATTTGCAGAGTGGAAAATATGTGCTTTTCAGAGGGCTTGGTATGCTGATAAGCGTACTCTTTCAACTCAGTGAGGAAGGCATGGTAAACCAACTTTCTCCTTGTTTTACTTAGTAAAGTCTCTAGAGGTTTAAACCAGCCTTTCGGCTGATGACCTAAACAACAATATACCATATGTACTGATTCATTTAAATTAAATTGGATTGTTTAATCTGATGGATCATGTTTTAATTAACATGGTACAATTAACGGAAATATTCAAATTTTAACCTTATTATTATTAACTTGCATAGTTTGTTGCAGGGCTAAAATAAATAGTTCTGTTTCTTATCACATGGTCAGCCAATTAAATGACTGAATCATTTAAAAACAGAAGAGGCAGAGGTGTATTGTGACACTAATCAGAGTTATCTCCTCTGGAAGTAATGAATTTCATTTTCAGTTGGACCCTGTGGTGAATGAAGTGAAGGTGTCATTTGCAGAGTGGAAAATATGTGCTTTTCAGAGGGCCCGGCATGCTGATAAGTGTACTTTTCCACTCAGTGAGTTGTGGCAATGGTAAACCACCTCACTCCTCGTTTTACTTAGTAAAACCTCTAGAGGTTCAAACCAGCTTTTCGGCTGATGACCTAAACAACAACAATTATAAGAGAGAGAACTATTTTTTTGTAGCCCTGGAACTACCAGATTGAGTGTAATTAATCTAACACTCCACTAGCCTGTTACAGACAAAATAATTGATTAAATTATTCAAAATACGTACCGCTTCATTCAAGAAAAAATAAAATGCAGTAAGTAGTGTCGTAAGCAAGGCAACAGAAATTAAAAAATTAAATAAATTTTAGAAAAATAACATTTAATAAAAATACACCACACAAAAGATATTAACAAAATGTTATTAACAATAGAATGTCTTTTATACTGTTACAAATTATCCACGTAATATCATACTAACTAAAAATTTAATACATCTTTTAAATTTTAAGAAAGATTATATTAACTATGAGATAATCAGCTTATCTCTGGCCATAAATTTAAGTTGTTAAACTTTAAAAACTGTGAATATTACTTTAAATTTATACACTGTAAATATTGTGCCATGAAGTAAGCATATACGATGTAAAGGTAACACGCTACAAGTTGACGGTTACACCTATAACGCAATCTTTGTAACCTGTTTAACTGTAGTAATTTAAGTTAGTAATTTTATAGTAGTTATAAGTATTTAAGTGAATTAATGTTTTTGTTCTGTATACTCCTCCTATGCGCAGACAGAACTCTTTGTGAAGAAGAGTTTTTGCATATAAGTACGAGGTCTGTCCAATAAATACGCGAACTTGTGCAAGCTAGCGCCCATGACGCGGACTATAGTCCCACACACTGGCGGTCCTAGTTGCCTGATTCCCAATGAGCCGTCAGTGCTTGGCGGATGGTCGAACTGTGCCTATAGTGCTAGTTATGTTAGTTTCTGTTGTCCTTGTTTTTACTGTTTGTCGAAAATGGAAACTGACGAAATCACGGAGCAACGAATCAATATCAAGTTTTTGGTGAAGTGCAGTAAAAGTTATAAAGAAATTACTGAAATGTTGACAGCTGTTTACGGTGATAATGCTCTGAAGAAAACATCAGTTTACAAGTGGATTTAGTGCTTTAAAGATGGCCGACAAGACACCACGCACGGATGATGCAAGGCCGGGACGACCTTCAACCACCTGTGTTGGACGACAACATTGATCATGTGCAGTCCCTTGTCCTTACTGATCGTCAAAAAACTGTTCGAATGATAGCTGATGAACTGAATCTAGGAAAATCAACAGTGCACACTATTTTAACTGAACATTTGTCAAGGTGATGGATGGATCCTTCACCATGATAATGCACCTGCACATTCAGCATTGATTGTTCGCCAGTTTCTGGCAAAAAATTCAATCACCATCCTTGATCATCCTTCTTCTTTGCCAGATATCACCCCTTGCGACTTTTTCCTATTCCCAAAATGCAAAAATGTGATGAGGGGACATCACTGGGAAGATTTGGACACAATAAAGCAAGAAACGACGAGAACACTAAAAAGCCTAACTGCTAAGGACTTCCAAGGGTGCTTTAAACAATGAAAAAGAAAATGGAATAAGTGCATAACAACAATTAGAGAGTACTTTGAAGAGGACAAAATTGATGTAGACTAAATTTTGCAAAATAAAGTTTTTATGGGCTCAGTTCGCGTATTTATTGGACAGACCAATATACAAATATACGAATATTTAGTTAAAAATATTGTACATAGCTTAGTAGGGCCTATAGTCAAGGTCCACAGGCGGCCATCAAGGCTGTGAGTTCTTGTACTTTTGAGTCGAGATTGGCCTATGATTGTCGGGCAGTATTGAATGCCGTGGCCAGGCGTAACGTGGTAACGCTGCGTTGGGTGCCGGGGCACCAGGGAGTGTCTGGAAATGAGAGAGCGGATGCCTTAGCAAAGAAGGGTGCAGCCTCTCACTTCATAGGCCCAGAGCCATTCTGTGGAATTGGTGAAGGCTATTATAGAAGTATAATTAGGGTCTGGGAAAAGGAGGAAAAAACCTCCTATTGGGAGAAGGTGCCAGGCTGTGAACAGGCAAAGAAATTTATTGCCTATTCCAGCAGGAAGGCTGGAATATATAATAGACTAGGAAGACAGGACTTGAGGAGGGTAGTGGGCCTGATGACTGGTCACTGTAATCTTGGGTATCATTTATCCAAGATAGGAGTTGCTGGAGACAGCCTATGTAGATTCTGTCATGAGGCAGAAGAGAAGGCTGAGCATATTTTATGCAGCTGCAAAGTGGTTGGCTGCAAAAGAAGAGCGCTGATAGGTAGGGAAGTGTTGACACCCTCTCAGGTAAGTGCACTAGATCTTAGGCAGATCCTGCGCTTTATTGAAAGTGCGGGTCTTGCTTAAATAAGGGATAGGGGCATTCACAAAAGATCTTTTAGGTCGCGGTGAGGAGGGGCTGAAGAAGCCTGAACGCCCTTGTTGTAATGAATGAATGAATGAGGGCCTATAGTCATGAATTGTAATCTTAATGTATAGTCCAGCCTCTCTTAGTTTGCTCCTAATGTAAACAAATAATGACGTCACTGTGCATGCGCATTATATCAAAATGTGTACACGCTGATTAAAAAGTAACAACAAAATACTTTTAAAAGTATTTTTATAAATGAAATTGTTAGGCCTACATCATATCATGACTGATTTTTTTAAGTACTTTAAGTACTTATAATTTAAAAAATAGTTAACTTAATAGGAATACGACATCCGTAAAGTCGCGAATTCTAGCGTGCACCCTGTAGTAGGTGGCTTTGGTTTGTTGACAAAAGGAGCAAACTAACAACGGCTGAACTGTAGTTTAAAATATTGTACATAGCTTAGTATAGTCATGAATTATAATCTTAATGTAGCTATATTTTACTAAATAAAATAAAAATAAATAAAAAATAATACTTTAAAATATCTACGATAAGGACACTTACCTATCAGCCAATGCTCTTCTTAAAATTTCTTTCCTCTGACGGTTTTGTTCCTCCATTAGTTTTTGCCTCGTTTGAAACTGTTCCAACGAATCGATATTTGCAACTTCTGAATTAAGAATAGGATGAGATACACAGCTCCCAATCAGTCTATCATTTTCGTTTCTATTCTGAGTAGAAGTTTCGCTGTAAATATTATTTTCATTGCAATTTTTTACTGTCGATTGATTCGTCTTTATGTTTGCGGCGTTTGTTTCATTTTCATGTCTGGAATTTTTATCAAGTGTTGTCGCTGGAATTTTAGTAATATTTTTTGTTTTGTCTTTCGGTTCATCTGATTCGTATTCTTCCTCTTCTGGAATCTTAAAAATCAAAACAGATTAAATAAAAATTCTTTTCATGAGATGTCACGTCTCATGAATGCCTGGTGGTAATTTTTTATAAAGAAAATATTATTGTGAAGCACTTAAACTGTACCCTAGAGGTAAAGGGTGTTAACTCCAATTTTGGCAAATTAAGTTTTAAAATCAGCAAGAAACCTGTATGAAAGTTGCAATCACCACATTAACTCCACTTTCGTATAATGATGCGGAAGATTTTTAAAATGACTCCTTTTTTTAACTCTAATTGAATGTATACTCGTTATTGACAATAAGTTATTTTATTTTCAATTATTTTGTTTTTATTATCTTACTAATAGGCCTCATAATTTGCTTGAATTCTGTATTTTTTTCAAACAATGTTGTGAATAAAATGCCGTTTCTTTATCAGAATAGTGTTAGCAAAATATATTTTGTCTAAATTTTGTTTTCGTGTGATTAACTTAAGTTACATTGGGGGTTAATAACACTAATATCATTAAAACGCAGAAAGACATAAAGATTATGGAGTCCTGTGGGTGGTCTTTTTTTTCTTTTTTCTTTTTTTTTTTTGGTTTAACGTCTGACTGTTATGCAATTACTGCTAATGCAGACGGTGAAGGATGAAATGAATTTTTGTAACGTATGAAAATATGCCGTACCTGAATGGGATTCGAACCCAAGACCACATGATGAAAGGCGAGCACGTTACCAACTACGCCACTGCGGCCGGCAAAGCTGTGGGTGGTCAGGGGGTAGTAGAAGTTAAGGAAGTTGTTTAATCATTTAAATCTCTGTATATGAAGCTATTTTTTTTATACAAATTTAAAAATTTCTCTCACATTCAACATTTTTACTTTCTCTTCCCTATATGAATATATAGGAAGAAAAGTATTGTTTTCATGTCGATTTTTCGAAATCAAGTTTTCACCGGATCTATACGTTTTCGGACCCCCTGAACCCAAAAAAACATGTTTTTAGCGATTGGTCTGTGTGTGTGTGTGTGTGAACAGAATATCTCAAGAACGGAACATCGTACAAACTTGAAACTTAAGTTACATACCACTACTGGACCCGACACGAACATTTTCATCAAAATCGGTCAACCGGAAGTAGTAGTTTATTCGGGTAATTTTTCACTTTTTTGCAATTTTCTCAAAAACTGGTCCTAAAATTTTTTTTAAATCGCCTGGTTTACTCACTTTCTTATGCTCTACAAGATAAGGTAGGCGTCATGTTTGCTGAAATTCTCGGTGAGGCTGTTTTCACGTAAAGAAATTGTTTTTTTAAGATTGCGGCTTCAATATAAATTTTAGCACAAAAATGTATATATAATAAAAGTTGTAGAGAATTAAAAAACCTACAACTTTTATTTCAAACATTTTTTTGTATAACGCTTAGTTTAGCGGTAATTAGCAATTTTCTGCTTTTTTCTCACGAAAACGTGTGAAAAATCGATTTTTTTCATATTTCGGCCTTAGTATGCACTTTACGACAAAAGTGTATATAATTAAATTTATAGAAAATTAAGAGATCTACAACTTTCATTTAGAGCATTTTTCTCTTAAGAGCCTAGTTTAGTATGAAAGAGTGATTTTCCGTATTTTTAAGGCAAACTGAGATCGATTTTCATTTTGCGCCTTTCATAATATATGATTAAAATTAGGTTATGTTTATTGAGGTTAGTTTTTTGTTTATTTCTAATGTTTTATTACTAATGTTAGGTTTATTGTTAATTATTTTCACTGGCAAGAGAAAGTTGTGTGAGTGTTTCACACCAGATTTTTTACAAAATAAAAAACTTCATGTTTTTGGTTTTGAAAAATTACCAAAATGGAGTTAACTTCCTTTACTTCTTAGGTACAGAAATGGTTTTGCCATTTGCAGAGGATTGAGAATATTAGGTAGTTGAAGAGGGTATGGGAGTGGATGCCAGCTGGTAGGAGAAGCAGTAGGCCGGAAGTAAAATGGTTGGATGGCATGCAGAAAGCAATGTCTTTGTGGCAGCTCTCCGATGGGGACTGGCGAGACAAAGAGAGCTGGTGCTTAGGAAGCCAGATACGGCTGGGGCTGTAAATCCTAGAATGAAATTTAATAATAAAAAAAATCTGGTGTGAAACACTCACACAACTTTCTCTTGCCAATGCAAATAATTAACAATATAACCTAACATTAGTAATAAACCAAAAAACTTACCTCAATAAACATAACTTAATTTTAATCATGAGTGAAAGATGCAAAATGAAAATTGATCTGTTTGACTTAAAAATACGGAAAAATCACTCTTTCACGCTAAACTAGGCTCTATAGAGAAAAATGTATAAATAAAAATTTGTTGAACTTTTAATTTCGTATAAATTTGATTATATACACTGTTGTTGTAAAATGCATACTAAGGCCGAGATTTAAAAAAAAAAAGATTTTTCACACGTTTTCGTGAGAAAAAAAACAGGAAATCGCTAATTACCGCTAAACTAAGCATTATACAAGAAAAAATGTTTGAAATAAAAGTTGTAGAAATTCTCTACATTTTTTATTATATACATTTTTGCGCTAAAATGCATATAAAAGCCGTAATCGTATAAAAACAATTTTTTTACTTGAAAACAGCCTTTTCAAGAATTTCAGTAAACATGGCGCCAACCCTATCATGTAGAGCATAAAAAATTCAGTAAACCAGGCGATTTTTAAAAAAATTGTAGGACCAGTTTTTGAGAAAACCGCAAAAAAGTAAAAAAGTACACGAATAAACTACTACTTTCGGTTGACTGATTTTGGTGAAAATGTTTGTGTCAGGTCCGATAGTGGTGTGTAACTTAAGTTTAAAGTTCGTACGATTATCCGTTCTTGAGATATTCTGTTCACACACACACACACACAGACCAATCTCTAAAAACATGTTTTTTGGGTTCAGGGGGGTCTGAAAACGTGTATAACCGGTGAAAACTCGATTTCTTGAAATCAACATGAAAATAATACTTTCCTTCCTATATATTCATATAGGCAAGAGAAAGTAAAAAGGTAAAGGTTTTTAAGTCAACTCTAATATTCTACTTTTTATAATTAATTTATATAATAATTTTCACTAACCTTTTTAAACTGCGTCAAATTTTGTCTTTACTTACACGTGTTTCAGTGGATCCACATCATCAAAGTAAATAACTTAATTGAAACTAAAAATTTTTTTCACCTATATAAAATCTATAGAAGATACATCTTCAGTCATTTGTATAAAATGTTTTATACATTATACATAATACAAAATGTTTTGTATTTTATACACGTGACTGAAGATGTATCTTCTTCTATAGATTTTAAATAAGTAAAAAAAATTTTGGAGTTTCAATTATATGTTATTTACTCTGATGATGGTGGATCCACCGAAACACGTATAAGTAAAGATAAAATTTGACGCAGTTTAAAAAGAAGGTTAGTGAAATTTATTATATAAATTCATTATATAAAATAGAATTAATTTCAAACAGCAGGTTGCATTATAAAGATTTATTTTTGAACTCTAATATTATAGGAGATAATAATTGGCCTGAAAATATCGTTTGAAAAAAAGAAATTCTACCTTATAAACCGATGCAATTAAAAGAAGTAGATGTGAATGGTAACAAAATCAGAATAGTAACGCAATTTAAACACCTCGGAGAAGTAATAACACAGAACCTAAACGAAAAACCCTCAATCCAAATTACAATAAACAAATTAACTAGAGCACAAAAGCTAACCTGGTACACCTACAACAAACGATGTTTATCCATAAATGCAAAATTAAGACACTATAACACAGTTGTAAAACCAGAGGCTACGTATGCATCTGAAACACTCTTCCACCTGAATGAGCAATCGAGGACCGAACGACTCCAAAAAATCGAAAGAAGAATTGGCAGAACCTGCATCAACAAAAAGTATCAGAAAGATGGGCAGTGGAGAATTATACCCAACGAAGTTGTTTACAGGGAGCTTGAACCCATTACCGGCACCATGCATAAGAGAAGACTGGGATTCTTTGGTCATATCATGCAAGACTCAAGACTCCTAAAGCAACTGGTTAAGTACAACCTCAACTCCAAAAACACCACAACAGGATGCAGATGGATCAAGGAAATAAGAGAGGATCTGAGGGAGATTGGCCTTACTCCGGATGATACAACAGACAAGAAAAAATTAAACAATAAAATCCAAAACAAATACACCCGCTTCACACTTACAAGAAGAAAACTTACAACACGAATTTTTTCAACACCAGAAAGGGCACAAAGATCGGAATGTATGAAGAAGTATTGGGAGGACCGCAACGCCCCAACAATCCCATCGAAGAGACTTGGTTCATGGACTGACTAAACTGATCCTATGCGGTCATAAAAAAGTAAAAACAAAAAAAAGTAGGAGATAATTTACCTTAGGTATAGAAAGTCTTGCTTCTTTTGGTAAATGATCATGTTTGGAATCCGCTGTCAATTTACAGTTGCCTTTCAATAACCTTTCTCTAGCTACATTTTTTCTAGGTAACCGATTATGATACCGATTTTTATTGTGCTGGTTCTTGTAAACACCGGTGGTAGGTGAATTATTATTAGTTGCATTCACTTTCTTTTCATCTGTAAAAATAAATTAATATAGATTTGTTTGTAGTTCATAATCAATGACTAATTTATAGGTTACCTGTATATACAGAAGAATTTTAGAATTCTATTTAATTTTAATTCTATTTCAGAATTTTAAAATGCAATACCATTACACTATCCTCAGAATTACTGACAAATCACAGAGGTAAACATGCCTTATTAGGGAAACGTTATTCTGGTCACACTGAACAGCTTCTATCAAAGATTATATTATAACACTGCTGTTGACTTTACAGGAGTTCTTCAATCAGTTTCTTGACTTAAACCTAATCATCTCAGAGGATCAGCATGGTTTCCAAAAAGGTAGATCAACTAAAACTGCAATTGTTTCACTTGTGGAGCAAGTAGTTGGTATATTAGATGCCGGGGAGAAAGCATTGGCAGTGTTTCGGGATCTGAGTAAAGCTTTCGATTGTGTTGATCATGAAATTTTATTGAAAACACTAGAGTCATTAGGCGTTAGGGATGTAGAATTGAAATGGTTTCAATCTTATCTTATTTATAAATTACAGTGTGTGGAGTTAATTAGGGTTGTTAGAGGGAAACTTACAAAGGTGGTATCTGGAAAGCTATAAGTCAAAGCAGGCGTTCCACAAGGGTCAGTTTTAGGTCCAATTCTGTTTCTATTGTACATTAATAGGCTACCAGAAGTCATACTTAATGGCAGAGCTTTGTTGTTTGCTGATGATACGTCAGTAATCAGTAACAGTTTACTGGTAGATGTTCTTGAAGTAAATACACATGTTAACATACAGTCCGTAGTACAGTTCTTGAATCAAATGTTATTAACAGTAAATGGGAAAAAGTGTGAGTACTTGCAGTTTAAAAATAAACATAACGTTAAAGAAAGTAGAGAAGCGGATGTATTTATTCATAATAATAGTTTAGAGCATGTAGAAACACTGAAGTTCCTAGAAGTATCTCTAGATAGATCTTTGTCTTGGGACTTCTATACCAATCAAGTTTGTAGTAAAATATCATCTGGGGTATTTGCACTAAAACAAATTACCAGATTAAATGATAAAAAATTACTAATGGCAGCTTATCATGGCATCATTCTGTCTCATATCCGTTATGGTATCTTAGTATGGGGTAATTCTAGCATGGGTAATATGAATAGGGTTTTTAAAATTCAAAAGAAAGCTATTAGGTGTATGGTGGGAGCTAACCAGCTAACCTCATCCACACCACTATTTAACGAGCTTAAATTGCTTACAGTTCCCTCTCTCTACATTTTTCAGGTGATTATGTATGTTAGGCAAAATAATTTTATGCAGAATTTCAATGTTCACAATCATAACACGAGAAACAGGAATGATTATTATTTGGCTAATCACTCCACAAAATTGTTTGAACAAAAACCTACTTATGCAGGGAGAAAATTCATGAATAAATTACCCCAATCTTAAAAGTGTTGTGAGGATTTGAATTCCTTTAAAAAAAATCTGAAAAATTACTTGATTGGTGAAACTTTTTATAGCGTACAAGAATTTCTTTCTTGATAGTAGTGATATATTGTGTGATTCTTATATGTATTTCAAGTGTTATATCTGACTTGTCCTATACTCCTCCTGGAGTCTCTAGGGCGTAAAAAAAGGGAAAGAGAACAAGGACACCCGAGAAAGAGATGGGCAGATTGGAGAGGTTTGGAACAGGCAGAGATGCCTGATCCATGAAAGACAGAAGAAGAAGAATTATATTATAATGGTAATACATGTCATTCATAAAATAAAAACATCTGTTTTTATTTGTCCTTTGTTTTAAACATCTGTATTTTAAAAGTTGAACATCTGATTCCGTCAAAAGCACAGAGTTTTTTTTTTATTCCTAATTTGTGTATGTTGCAATCTGTTCAATTCAGAACAATAAGCAACCCCATGACCCAATGAGATTAGGATGATGTGTATGACGTGTACTAAATGAGGTGTAGTCTTGTACAGACGCAGGCTGACCATTCCTGACAGAGTATGGTTAATTGAACCCCAACCATCAAAGTACATTGGTAACCACAGTCTAGTATTCTGCCCTGCTAAGCCAAAAAGCTGTAACTGCATGGAGTGTGATATGCAAGAAATGAGGATTTTGCATTTTGGCCTAAGCCACTTGTTAAAAATATGCAGGTTATCCGACTTCCTATTGTTTCATGCATATTTTATGCCAAAGAATCAGAAAAATACTTCAGTTTTTTCCTAAATGCTTTTTTTTATTAACATTTATGCAGATACAGTTAAGGCTTTCATGTTATAAGAAGCCAAAAAGGGGTAACTGCAGTTACCCCTTTTTGGGTAACCTTTATATCTTGTATAAGGTTGTAGATACAGTATTTTGGCTTAGTTTTTTTTTGGATTTCTCATACTTTTAAACATAAGAATCAATTCAAAACTCAAATTTAATTTTTTTGCAGTTACAGCTTTTTGGCTTAGTAGAGCTGTATTCAAATCCGTATAAAAGTAACTACCCACCGGGTTGGTCTAGAGGCAAAGTCGTCGCCAAAATCAGCTGTTGAACAGCTGATTTTCGGAGACGAAGGTTCCTGGTTCAAATCCTATTAAACGTAGTTACTTTTAACGGATTTGAATACTAGACAGTGGTTACCGGTGTACTTTGATGGTTGGGATTCAATTAACCATACTCTCTCAGGAATGGTCGGCCTGGGTCTGTACAAGACTACACCTCATTTACACGTCATACATATCATCCTCATCTCATTGGGTCATGGGGTTGCTTATTGTTCTGAAATGAACAGATTGCAACTACACAAATTAGGAATATACAAAAAAAATTATCATATACGATTTAATTTTTTCTCTCACGATTGGGATGGCCCGCGCTAAGCATTTTTTTGT
The DNA here is from genome assembly GCA_035578175.1 of Catonia carolina. Classification (NCBI taxonomy): domain Eukaryota; kingdom Metazoa; phylum Arthropoda; class Insecta; order Hemiptera; family Achilidae; genus Catonia; species Catonia carolina. Next base: position 1,800,171 of record JAQMRL010000019.1, on the reverse strand, counting down.
AACAACAATTACGCATCTAGCCAATAGCAGAACTGAGCGATCGTTTACAAAGGCAAATTGAATGAACTACAATTTTTTCAAGTAAACCGCCATTTTCCAAAGTAGCAGTAGCGCCACCAATAGAAAATAACCGTTAAAAAAAATAAAAAATAAAATAAGCCCCATTTTACTCGTGACTAGATTAAAAATGTGATCGATAATCTGAAATAGTTTTATTAAATTTTTATATACGACGAAGTACAAGGTATATAAAATATTTTTTAAATGTTATATACATCATTTACGTTATATTAAAAAGATAATTAGAATTTTTTTATATTAAAATTTAAAGAAGAAACAAAATTTAACAACATAATTTAAGGTCTGACAGTTCCTATATTTTGAATTGTTGTACATATTACAACATGGCGATTGAACATTTTTTGATAAGTTGAAGTATCAGTGAAGTTTGTCAAAAGTTTTAAATGTATGTATAACAGTTATTTCTTTAAAATATATTGGTAAGTTATTATTAATTAATGTAAGAATACCTGTGCTTTTCTGTGTCGATAAACTTCTGATCTCTTCTTCGGAGAATCCTTCAAATATATCCATCATGGTTATCCCTTTTTATTCCCGACTCCAATTTAAGAATAGTTCAGACACGGCTTAAACGTAGTGTTATTCCCCCTCTACTGAAATTGTTCAAGGACAGATTTTGATGAACCAACTCCCACGTGTTTACAAATTCCAGCGTTGATGTAATGTTTAAAAATTATTACCGACTACATTGTTTTGAAATTATTTTTGTAATGCGTGCGTGATGTCGCTGTCTGTGAAGTTACATTTTGTCAGGTTATGAAAGTTGTGATTGTAAATAACCGTATAATTACGAAATTTTTGGGAACATATTTTGGTTTGTTATTACTGACAATTTTTGGCGAACTTTTCTTGTTTATTTTTAATTTTCATTGATTGTTGTAATTATCAACAACAATTAAGTTGACATTGTGTGCTAGTTGAACGTCATTTTGTATTAAGTTGGAATAGTTGTTTGGTAATAACTGGTAATCGAGTATAAATTTAGATTACCAATTATGTTATTTATTTTTTTGGTTTATAATTAAATTTTATTCAAGGAATAAAGTACAATTAAGGTAATACATTCTACAGGGTTAGTAGTTTCTATATAATTATTTTCTGTAGTGTTTATATTTTTTTTGCAGGTGTTTAGGATAATTTACTTATAGGGCTTCTAACCGATTTTACCAAATTTTTTCAAATCTATACTTTTTATGTGCTGAATTCCGTAGAATATGAACTTATTGTTGTGTGCAAACCACTGTGGAATAAATTAAGTTATAAACCCTTTTATATTTTATACAGACATCTACAGAGCCTAGTTTAGCGTGAAAAAGTGATTTTCCGTATTTTTAAGCCAAACTGTGGTTGATTTTCATTTTGTCTTTCACTCATGATTAAAATTAGGTTATTTATATTGAGGTTAGTTTTTTGTTTATTTCTAATGTTTTATTGCTAATGTTAGGTTTATTGTTAATAATTTGCATTGGCAAGAGAAAATTGTGTGAGTGTTTCACACCAGATTTTTAACACTTTTGAAGCCTGAGCCATAAGAACATGGTATGTCACTATTCTGGGGGTTTTAGAGTAAACTTAAAAAAAATTCTAAAAGATTTAATTTCTATCATATCTTAATGATTTTGGCATCAAATTGATAAAAAAATCAGAAAGTTAATTACTATTAATTTACAATGAAATTATTATACTTACTAAATTTTTGAGAGTTATTTAAATTTTTTTTTTTTTTTGTCATCAGTCTCTCGACTGGTTTGATGCAGTTCTCCAACCTGTTCTATCTTGCGCAAGTCGTTTCATATCTACATACCTGTAACACCCTACATCTTTTGTAATTTGCTTTATATATTCTAATCTTTGCCTCCCTCTACAATTTACTCCCTCAATGTTACCCTCCATTATTGATAGCCCAATACCTGGATGTCTTAGGATATGCCCCACTAGCCTATCCCTTCTTTTGGTAAGATGCTTCCATATACTTCTTTTTTCATCCACTCGCCTAAGAACCTCTAAATTACTTATTTTGTCCACCCACCTAATCTTTAACATTTTCCTATAACACCACATTTCAAAAGCTTCTATCCTCTTCCGTTCTACAGCCCCTATCACCCACGTTTCACTTCCGTATAATGCTACACTCCAAACATAATGTTTTAAAAAATGTTTCCTAATCTGTAAATCAATGTTTGTAGTCAGTAAGCTGTTTTTCATTTCAAAGGCTTTTCTAGCTTGAGCAATTCTACTCTTGATATCACTCGTGCTTCTACCATCCTTTGTTATTTTACTCCCTAGATAGCAGAATTCCCCAACTTCCTGTGTGTTCTCGTTGCCTACTTTTAAATTTCCCATCTCTTCTAAACCACTCTTGCTGCTGCACAACACTTTCGTTTTGTTCTTTTTAATTTTCATGAAGTAATCCTTCCTCAAGATCTCATCCATTCTATTTAAGGCATCCTCTAGTTCATTCTTTGCCTCGGCTAATACTACTATATCATCGGCGAATCTCAACATTTTTATTGTTTCTCCTTGAATTTTTATTCCTACGTCAAATTTCTCCTTCACTTCATTTATAGCCTCTTCTATATACAAGTTAAAAAGTAGTGGTGACAAAGAACAACCTTGTCGTACACCTTTTCTTACAGCAGCCTCTTTTTCGTACCCCTCGATTCTCAAAACAGCCATTTGATTCTTATACAGACTGTAGATAACTTTCCTTTCTTTGTATTTAATTCCTAGCCTTTTCAAAGTTTTAAACATTTTACTCCAGTCCAGATTGTCAAATGCTTTCTCTAAATCTACAAATGCCATAAAAGTAGTTTTATTTTTCTGTATCCTTTTCTCAATAATCAGTCTCAGAGCCAATATTGCATCCCGAGTTCCCATTCTTCTAAATCCAAATTGGTCATCGTCCAATACTTCTTCTACTCGGTGTTCTATTCTCCTGTATATAATTCTTGTCAGTATCTTAGATGCATGGCATGTTAGGCTGATGGTTCTGTAATGTTCACATTTCTCCGCTCCTGACTTTTTTGGTATTGGAATCATAATATTTTTTTTAAAGTCCGATGGTACCTCTCCACTCATACATTCTGCACACAAGTTTGTATAATTTGTTTTGAGCAACTTTGCCACATCGTAATAATAATTCCGATGGTATGTTATCTATTCCTGGTGTCTTATTCATATTCATATCCTTAAGTGCCCGATCGAATTCTTCTCGTAGTATAGGGTCCCCTTTTTGATCTTCTTCAACATCAGTTTCTTGTTCTATCGCATCATATTCTAATTCTTTTCCCATGTAGAGTTGATTTACGTATTCCTTCCATCTTTCAGCTCTCTCTTGGCCATTCAACAATGGTTTACCACCTGCGCTTTGTAAATTAACAGCTTTCATCTTTCGTTCTCCAAAGTTTTCCCTTATTTTTCTACAAGCTGCGTCCACTTTACCAACTGCCATTTTACTTTCAATGTCCGTACATTTCGCTCTGATCCACTCTTCCTTTCTTACATCTTTTGTTTATGGTATTTCTCAAGTAGCAATATTGCCTTTTACCTCTCTCGTCCTTTGCGTTTTTATATTTTCTTCGCTCATCCATCAGTTCTAAAATATCATTAGTAATCCACGGTTTCCTACCTCTTCTTTTAGTATGTCCTAACCATTCTTCCGCTGCTTTCACTACCACCTCCTTGAAGTTTATCCACTCCTCCTCTACATTTCCTGTGTCATTACCTCTTTCTTCTATCCCTTTTTGAATACTCTCCTGGAAACCTACCTGGTTGTCTTGTTCTCTTAGTTTGTCTACATCCCACCTAGCATTTCCCTGTCCCTTCTTCAGTTTTTTAAGTTTAAGCCTGCTATCCATTACTACTAAGTTATGACCACTCCCTATGTATGCACCTGGATAGGCTTTACAGTTCATAATCTGGTTTCTGAATCTTTGTCTAACCATTATGTAATCTATTTGGTATCTTCCCTTGTCACCTGGCATCATCCAAGTGTATAACCTCCTTTTGTGATTCTTAAAAAGTGTATTGCCTATCACTAAATTATATTTGGAGCAGAAATCTACCAGCCGACTCCCTCTGTCATTTCTCTTCCCTAGACCATATTCTCCGACTATATTTCCTTCTTTTCCTTCTCCAACTACTGCATTCCAGTCTCCCATAACTATCAAATTTTCATCACCTTGACATATTTTATTACTTCATCTAATTCCTCATATACTTGTTCTATTTCTTCCTCTCTGTGTGAAGACTTAGGCATGTAGACCTGCACTATAGTGGTAGACTTTGGTTTCGTATCTACTCTAACCATGATAATCCTATCACTACACTGCTTATAGTAAGTCACTCTTTGTCCAATTTTTTTATTCATTACTAGACCCACTCCGCCCTGCCCTCCGATGGCTTTAGTGTTAATAACCCTATAATCCCCTGACCAAAAGTCTTGATCATCATCCCAGCGTACCTCACCAATGCCTACAATATCTAACTTCAACCTATCCATTTCCCTTTTTAAATTCTCTAACCTACCAGTTTGTTTTAAACTCCTAACATTCCATGTTCCAACTCGCAGAATTTCAAAAACTTTTATTTTTTTGATGAAGTCCCCTCTGATAGTCCTCGCCCGGAGATCCGAATGGAGGACTAGTTTATCTCCGGAATGTTTTACCAGAGAGGACGCCATCATAAATTTTTCATATTTTGAAGTTCTCGAAGTTCTTGAAGATCTGCATATACTAAGTAAGCCTAACCAGAATCATACATGAAGGAGTTTCCTTACGATAATTCTAGTCAGACAGAAAAAGCTGTAGTTTACTGTTGCTTTCAGCTTTTTGGTTGGCAGACTGAGTGCCCCAAGCCACCGTCTGCCAGGGTGGAATGGGCAGCCCTTCCAGTTCCGTTCACCATGAGCCGGTTATCGTGCTGATGAGCGGTCACATGGTTACTAACAGGCCACACAACGTGAATGTATGGATAGGACACTAGCCTTCTATCCCGGCTGGTTCCCTTAAGCCTTTTGTAAAAGGAATTAAGGGGTCTCCTTCCAGTTGACGACAGAAGCCCTTTATAGCCCAGTTATTTAAATATACACCAAAAAATTATGAAAAACAATTTTGTTACGTGCCTAATTGTTACTACCTAATTTTAGAGTTTTACAATCCTAAACACTACTAAAAAAAAGTTTATTTATATTCTACAGAAAGGCAATGAAATAAACTACACACTAAACATGTTTGAGTACTGAAATTTAAAATATTTTACACATAATTAGCCTTCGTACGAAACACTCAGAAACACACCGGTAAGCACAATGCAACATTACAGCAGGGCAGTAGTACCAGGTTGTTTCTTTCCTTCCAGCTTTTCTGAGGAAACTTTACAGCAACACACAGAAAACATAATATGAAAATAAAATTATAAATATTACCGTCTAATAACTGGACAAACAAAGCGTTCTAGAAGACAAAACAGTAAAACGTATACAACCGAACAATTTACCGAACGAAAACGATTACCGACAAAATATGAAAGAAAGGAAAACAATTATTACAACGTAGAAATAACTATATTATTTACAAATATCAAATACAGAATAACTACAAACCTCATATGTTGTTGTTGTTTAGGTCATCAGCCGAAAAGCTGGTTTGAACCTCTAGAGGTTTTACTAAGTAAAACAAGGAGTGAGGTGGTTTACCATTGCCACAACTCACTGAGTGGAAAAGTACGCTTATCAGCATGCCGGGCCCTCTGAAAAGCACATATTTTCCACTCTGCAAATGAGACCTTCACTTCATTCACCACAGGGTCTGGCTGTATAATTAAATCCATTACTTTCAGAGGAGATAACTCTGATTAGTGTCTTTTACACCTCTACCTCTTCTGTTCTTAAATGATTCAGTCATTTAATTGGCTGACCATATGATAAGAAACAGAACTATTTATTTTAGCCCAGCAATGAATAGATTGAGAGTAAATAATTTGACTCTCTACCTGTCTGTTATGGGCAGAAAACCTCATATAACTTAGAAAAAAATCACGACAAAGTACACATGTACATAAACAAAAACATAACCTCAAACACAGCTCAATGTTTTTCTACATAGTTCACAAAATATTTGGTAGATTTCGCTGCAAGCATAGAAAATTAAACTAAATAAAATATAGAATGAATCTGTGCAACTGAAGCCCGATATAACCTCATCTGAATCTTACTACAGAATTTAATGTGACTGCCCGAGTTATACTCGGGCTACGGACAACCGTGATTTATGCTCACCCCGAGCTATACTCGAGCTTAGGCTTCAAAAAGTTAAATATATATTGTCAATGGTTAGCTTTTCTTTGCTGACCTTGATATACCTTTCGAAGAGATTCTCAAAATTAAAATTCTAAATTGTAAAGCACAGTAGCAAAGAAACAAACACGAAACACTAAACTGAAACATGAAACATAAAAAACCAGGTCTTTGAAACTCCGATGACAACATGGTTGTTAGAGTGTAAAGCAGGATTGAAACTGAAATCAAAACGGTGCTCACAAGACCGTTGAATGTGAATTGATTTCTAAGAAAGAACGTGAAATAAGCAGAAAATAAGATACATAAGATCTAGTGCATGTTTTTTTATTTTCTCTTGCCTATATGAATATATAGGAAGGAAAGTATTGTTTTCATGTCGATTTTTCGAAATTAAGTTTTCACCGGATCTATACGTTTTTAGACCTCCTGAACTCAAAAAACATGTTTTTAGCGATTGGTGTGTGTGGGTGTGCGTGCGTGTGTTTGTGTGAGAGAGAGTGTGTGTGTGTGTGTGTGTGTGTGTGTGTGCAAAATATCTCAAGAACGGAACATTGTACGAACTTGAAACTTAAGTTACATACCACTACCGGACCCGACACGAACATTTTCATTAAAATCGGTCAACCGGAAGTAGTAGTTTATTCGTGTAATTTTTCACTTTTTTGTGATTTTCTCAAAAAATGGTCCTACGATTTTTTTTAAAATCGCCTGGTTTATTCAATTTTTTATTCTCTACAAGATAGGGTAGGCGTCATGTGTGCTGAAATTCTTGGTGAAGCTGTTTTCACGTAAAAACAAAGTTTTCTTAAGATTACGGCTTTAATATGCAATTTAGCGAAAATATTTATATAATAAAAGTTGTAGAGAATTTAAAAACCTACAACTTTTATTTCAAACATTTTTTTGTATAACCCTTAGTTTAGCAGTAATTAGCAATTTTCTGTTTTTTTCTCACGAAAACGTGAGAAAAATCGATTTTTTAAAGATTTCGGCCTTAGTATGCATTTTAAAATAAAAGTGTATATAATCGAATTTATAGAAAATTAAAAGATCTGCAACTTTTATTTAGAATATTTTTCTCTACAGAGCATAGTTTAGTGTGAAAGAGTGATTTTCTGTATTTTTAAGCCAAACTGAGATTTATTTTCATTTTGCGTCTTTCACTCATAATTAAAATTTGGTTATGTTTATTGAGGTTAGTTTTTTGTTTATTTCTAATGTTTTATTATTAATATTAGGTTTATTGTTAATTATTTGCATTGGCAAGAGAAAGTTGTGTGAGTGTTTCACACCAGATTTTTTTTATTCAGGAGACTCTGAAAGGGAGTATAGGACATGTCAAGATAAAACTGATAAGCGAAAAGTCAATCACAATGATAAATTCATCAGTTACCACCAAAAATTTGTTTCTGCTACTGCTTACTTCAGTAGGCTTGTCATGAACCCCATTGAATCAAATATCACACAAAATAAAAAATAAAAAAATCAAACACAATGATAAATTCATCACTTACCAATAATTTTTTCCCGCTACTGCTTAACTCAGTAGGCTTGCCATGAACCCCTTTGTATCAAATAGTACACAATATTTGTTTAATTAGAAGTTAAATACTTTTCAACCAAAAACTTTTTAGAAAGGAATTCGTGCACAATGTAAAATGTTTCATCAATCAAATATTGTTTTAGCTTTTTTTTAAAATGACTTAAATAGTCACAACTTTTTAAACCTCGTGGCAGTTTATTGGTGTATATTCTACCTGCATAAGTTGGTTTTTGTTCAAACAATTTAGTGTTGTGATTAGCAACATAATAATCGATTCTGTTTCTTGTGTAGTGGTTGTGAACATCTAAATTCTGTAAAAAGGTATTTTTCTTTACGTACAATATCACTTCAAAAATTGCAGTTCTTTAAATAGTGATCTGCGTGAGGTAAAGTGGTTGACTCCCATCGTACATACACCTTACAGCTTTTTACTTTCTCTTGCCTATATGAATATATAGGAAGGAAAGTATTGTTTTCATGTCGATTTTAAGAAATCGAGTTTTCACCGGATCTATACGTTTTCAGACCCCCTGAACCCAAAAAACATGTTTTTAGCGATTGGTCTGTGTGTGTGTGTGTGTGTGTGTGAACAAAATATCTCAAGAACGGAACATCGTACGAACTTGAAACTTCAAACTTAAGTTACATACCACAACCGGACCCGACACGAACATTTTCATCAAAATCGGTCTACCGGAAGTAGTAGTTTATCTTCTTCTCTTCTTCTTCCTTTCACGGGTTAGGCGTTGCTGCCTGTTCCGAACCTCCACCATCCGCCCATCTCTTCCTTGGACGTCCTCGATCCCTTTTACCCCTTGGCTTGTACCATAGTGCCTGCTTGGGTACTCTTTCATCCTTCATTCTACCTAAGTGATCTATCCACTTCTTCCTGCCCTCCATTACTTTATCATTTATGGAGAAGATATTAAGATGTTGTCGTATATCCGTGTTTCTGTAACGGTCCTCGTAGTAGTAGTTTATTCGTATAATTTTTCACTTTTTTGCGATTTTCTCAAAAACTGGTCCTACGATTTTTTTTAAAATCGCCTGGTTTACTACATTTTTTATGCTCTACAAGATAGGGTAGGCGCCATGTTTGCTGAAATTCTGCGTGAGGCTGTTTTAATGTAAAAACGTTGTTCTTTTAAGATTGTGGCTTTAATATGCATTTTAGCGCAAAACGTTATATAATAAAAGTTGTAGAGAATGTAAAATTCTACAAAATTTTTTTGTATAACGCTTAGTTTAGCAGTAATTAGCGATTTTATGATTTTTTTTCTCACGAAAACGTGTGAAAAATCGATTTTTTTAAGATTTCGGCCTTAGAATGCATTTTACGATAAAAGTGTATATAATAAATTTTATAGGAGATTAAAAGATCTACAACTTTTATTGAAAGCATTTTTCGCTACAGAGCCTAGTTTAGCGTGAAAGAGTGTTTTTCCGTATTTTTAAGCCAAACAGTTCAATTTTCATTGTTTTTGAGGTTAGTTTTTTGTTTATTTCTAATGTTTTATTGCTAAAATTAGGTTATATTGTTAATCATTTGCATTGGCAAGAGAAAGTTGTGTGAGTGTTTCACACCAGATTTTTTCTGTATTTTAAAAACTTTCCATGTTACTCTGTGATGAATTACCCCATACTAATGTAAGGACAGTGGCTAAAAAGTTGTTAAATAAATAGTTGTTTCTTATTACATGGGCAGCCAATTAAATGACTGAATCATTTAACAACAGAAGAGGTAGAGATGTAAAAGACACTAATCAGAGTTATCTACTCTGAAAGTAATGAATTTCATTATACAGCCAGACGCTGTTGTGAATGAAGTGTAAGTGTCATTTGCAGAGTGGAAAATGTGTGCTTTTCAGAGGGCCCGGCATGCTGATAAGCGTACTTTTCCACTCTGTGAGCTGTGGAAATTGTAAACCACCTCACTCCTCATTTTACCTAGTAAAACCTCTACAATTTCAAACCAGCCTACAGGCTGATAACCTTAACAACCCAATGTGTGTACGTTGCAATCTATTCAATTTTGAACAATAAGCAAACCCTCGACCCAATGAGATGAGGATGATGTGTATGACGTGTAAATGAGGTGTAGTCTTGTACAGACCCAGGCTGACCATTCCTGAGAGCGTATGGTTAATTGAACCCCAACCTTCAAAGTACACCGGTAACCAACTGTCTAGCATTCAAATCCGTATAAAAGTAACTACCATTACTAGGATTTGAACCAGGAACCTTTGTCTCCGAAAATCAGCTGTTAAACAGCTGATTTTGGCGACTTCTTTACTTCTAGACCAACCTGGTGGTGGGTGGTTCTTTATTTTTATTCCTAATGTGTGTACGTTGCAATCTGTTCAATTTAGAACAATAAGCAACCCCATGACCCAATGAGATGAGGATGATGTATATGACGTGTAAATGAGGTGTAGTCTTGTACAGACCCAGGCTGACCATTCCTGAGAGAGTATGGTTAATTGAACCCCAACCATAAAAGTACACCGGTAACCAACTGTCTAGTATTCAAATCCGTATAAAAGTAACTACCTTTTGCTACTTTTATTGTTTATTAATGCGTTGTTTTTGGTCGTTGTTTGCAGATTATCATTAAATCATATAATAGTTAAATTGTAACACAATGGGTAAAGTGAGAAGGTTAAGACAGAAGTACCATCAGCTGGTGAAAACGGAGGGTGTGAAAAAGGCGGAAGGGGCCGGCGATAACGAAGCGAAAGGTTTATCGTACGAGGAAATTGTGTCTGGAAACTTTGATAAAGTCCATGTACCATCAGCAGCAGGGGCAACGCAGGGCGACTTTAGTAACGTATTTTCTAGTCTGAATATCGACGTCGCCAAATTAAATAAATTAAACCTAAACCAAGATGATAATGTGTCAGTCAGATCGATTGCGAGAAGTTTAAGGGTGGACGCAACTGGTCGACTTTTAAAGAAAGAAGAAACGCGTAAATTACGCCGCGAACTATTTTTACAAAGTAAGTATTGTGTTTTTTTTTTTTTTTTTTTTACTTTCCCTTGTCTATATGAATACAGGGTTTGTATAAAAAGTAACCGGACTGAGCTTGTGACGCCCAGGTAATACGTTTGTAAACCGGTTGTTGGTGCTCTAGTGATCGAGGGAAGGGGAGCGGGCTCGAGTCAGTTGCTTCTAGACGCTTGGAGGGTTAGCATCGTGCGAGAGCGCAGTGCGTGTTCAGTGATCTCATCAGAGTGAAAACGGAGCGTACCATCGAGCAACGTGTTAACATAAAATTTTTTGTCAAACTCCAAAAAACGCCTACGGAAACTCTTAAAATGATCAATGAGGTTTACGGTGAGGAAGCTATATCCAGAATTCAAGTCTTCCAGTCGCACAAGAATTTCCGAGAGGACCGCGATGAAGTCCACGACGAACAGCGCGCCGGACGTCCATTAACCAGTCACACGGTCCCAAATGTGCAAAATGTGCGTGATGTGTTGAACACTGACCGTCGTCTGAGCATCCGAGCAATCGCAGAAGAGGTCGGGATAGATAAGACTGACCGCCCGAGTTTGCCGAGTCCGTCCGGAGATTGCCGATTCCTGGATCCTCCACCACGACAATGCGCCATCGCACACCTGTGTGCTTGTTACCGAGGAATTGGCCAAACACTCGAGGGCAACATTGCCACAGCCTCCCTACAGTCCGGATACGGCACCACCGGACTTCTTCCTATTCCCCTAAGATCAAGAGAGTACTAAAGGGGACGAGGTTCGGGACTCTAGAAGCTGTTCAACTCGCTACGATGAGGGCTCTAGAAGCTTTAGGGGTTGCCGACTTCCAGGGGGCGTTCAGGGACTGGAAAATCCGATACCAAAGGGTTATCGACTTCAATGGGGACTACTTCGAAGATTTCTAGAAAAAAGTGTAGAAATTTTGCCAATAAATATGTTTTCTAAGTTCAACCCGATTACTTTTTATGTAAACCCTGTTTATAGGAAGGAAAGTGTTGTTTCATGTCGATTTTAATGAGTTTTCACCGGATGTACCCGATTTCCAGGACCCCTGAACCCAAAAAACATATCGACCCTGTTTTGTAAGAAGGGTCTAACCCACATTTATATAATTTATTGTTCGGGAGACGCAAAAGAAGCAACCACTGCACATAATGTACGTTAACTTATAACATAAATAGTTCTTCAGGTACCGTTTTCAGATGAACTAAAGTCTCCTAGCCGTGGGAGTGAGCGAATGCGTAACGCTCTCACTCGCACAAGCCATACGCGCCGTTCCAATAACATTGTCTTTAAATTAACTTATTGTTGTGAGCAAGCGTTTATCCATGCAGTAAGCTAACGAGCAAGATAACGACTGTAGTACGTTTTCAGATTTAGATTATAACGGTAAAGACCTTTGGGCGCATGCGTAGTTATGCCGCATATCTCCCTCTCACTCGCTCGGCTATGGGACATTAATTTATCTGATATCTGTAGAAAGTTAATCCTCAGCTGGTATCATGCGGTCTGTGAGACCGCTGTCCTTTTTTACCCCTCCAACACTTCCCTCCCAATTGCCCGACATCACGTATATTTTGTATACGTTTCAATTGTTGTTTGAACTATGAGTGATCAAGATTGTTTTCGGTACGAGCTGACAAGTTGTGAGTTATTTGTATTTTGTTTTCTACTGGCGGTCTCCTGGACCTATGATACCAGTTGTGTAACTTTTTGACGACTTTAAAACCAAGTAGTACATGGATTGTTTTAAGTTTTAATGGATATATAATAATTTTTCATACATCATTTCTTTGTTTAGTACTATTATAAAATATTTTCATGTGTAATTTTATAAAATTTTCATTATGGATGATACATTTTAAATTTCTGAAGTGGCTTCAACACAACCAGGTCCATCACGTAAACAAGTTGTACGTGTTAATGATATGGATTTTTATTAACATAAAAATCTTTAAATTTTATTGTAATTAATCAAAAAGTAAATAAAACGAATAAATTTTAATAAATGTTTGTCAGAGTGTACTGCCCAACAATAGACATAAATAGCAAAAGTCTGAACCAAAATGTAAGTTGTACTTCATAATTTTGTAAATAAATTTGTCATTATCATATTAATTGCTTATTTCTTTATAATTATTAGACCACAGAATGTTTCTAGGGCCCAAAAATTTTACTGTTCTCTTCAAAATGGAAGTAAAAGTCAAAAAAATTCACAGTGTTCGTTTTTTACTTTTTTAAATAGTAATTTTGCATTTATGCAAAGTATTTTACATTTACATCTTCGATTATACATGGTTTTATAAGTTTAAAATTAAAACAAATTAATTAAATAAGTATGAAGAACTTAAATTAAAAAAAAAGATTTGGAGGTCTGTCAGACCTCTGTTACCAGTTATGTCACAAAAAATGATGATACCAGTTGAGAGTTAATTTTAGCACATATTACTCATTTTAATAACGGTGAAATTAGATGTTACGTATTCCTTTTATTATTGACCCCTTCTAACGTATTTCACGTGACATTTTAAAATAGAAGTCTGATGTTGCATTATAAAATGCCGGCCATTTTTTTTAAAATGTATTTTGGCTTCACGTAAAGAGAGGGAAATGATTTTTGGACTGAACCATGCATTTTTACAGCATTATTGTGCCATGTATCGTATTTTGCATTGGTAATTTATAAATAGATATGTGGTGTTAATAGAAAATTCTTTTAGCCTCTAAACTTCTTGAGAGGAAACAGAGCTCTATAGCAGTATCCGCTTCGAGTATAGTCGTTTAGAAAAACAAACTTCTGTGTTTTTCCTGCTGCAACTCGTTCTGAATAATTTAGTTCATTTTGAATAATTAAACGATTTTTTTATTTAAATTGAATAAACGCTTTGCTTGACATAATACCGTTGTGAAAATGCATGGTTCAGTCCAAAAACCATTTCCCTACCCTTATGTGGAGGCAAAAAAGCACTTTTTTAAAAAATGGCCGGCATATTAAAACGGAACATGAGATTTAACTTTTAAAATATTCATATTATTAAAAAAAACTGATCTTAAACGCAGAGTTTTAGGAAAAACCTGGATGGAGTAACGGACGTTTAAAAACCACATTAACGGAAAACCAGCGAAAAACTAAGAACTTCTCTGCGTAAATTGTTGTAGTTATCTCCGATTAATTTCTAAATAAAACAATCTAAATCGAACCATTCAATGCAGGAAAGAACAGGCTTTAATTTAGTGCATTAATAAAAAATATTTGTTTTTTTTTTTGGTATAAATTTCTTCAAACGAGTGCGGGAAGGTGGCATGCCTCTAACCGCAAGCGATGTCAAATCGAAAGTCGAATGAGTGTGGACATACCTATTATCTTTAAAAGTAGTTAAAATTTTTCTCAACGAAACTGCTACATGAGCTTCAGAAAGAATACTGAACTACTCGTGTGTTGTCCATGAATCTGGTGCGAACGACAATTGGGGTCGATCCGTCACAGTCACCGCAAGTCGGCCGACTTGCGATGGGGTCTTGTCGGGTCCAACCTTAACACTTTTTGAAGACTGACATTTTTTTTTTGTAGTTTTGCCCGTGGACTGCCATTTTTTGGGGATTTAAAAAAAATGTAACAAATCTACCATTGGTCATAAATTCAAAAAGTAAAAATTAAATTAAAGATCGTAATTAGTAGATTACTTTTCATTTATTAAGATTAGGATTACTTGCATTATAATGATAAAGATGTTTGACTGAAGAGTGATATGCTTTCACCGTATAATAATAATAATATATAAGAATAATGAAATTAATTATATGAGTTAAATTCTTACAAACTAATTATCTATTTCTAATAACAAATTTACTTTTTTATTTTTAAAGTAAAATTAAAAAAAAAAAACTAAGTATTGTAATAATGAACTAATAACTAACAACAACGCGCAGAAGTACCGGCAGATTGCTTGCTCACGCTCGATAACATCGATGCTGTAAAAGTCGATATATTCAATAACGTGACAACATTAGGACTATGAGTGTACTCTAAGATTCAGAATGAACTAAATTAAGTGACAGCATAGACGGCAATCATATACGATACGAGCTAATGGATATAAAACCAAGTGAAATAGGCGCCTGTATCGTATACGGGTGCTGTCCAGCCAATCAAAATGGCTTGCCCGTATCATATACGGGTGCTGTCCAGTTGATCAAAATGGCATGCCCGTATCGTATACGGGTGCTGTCCAGCCGATCAAAATTGCGTGCTCGTATCGTATACAGGTGCTGTCCAGTTGATCAAAATGGCATGCCCGTATCATATACGGGTGCTGTCCAGCCGATCAAAATTGCGTGCTCGTATCGTATACAGGTGCTGTCCAGTTGATCAAAATGGCATGCCCGTATCGTATACGGGTGCTGTCCAGCCGATCAAAACGGCGTGCCTGTATCATATATGGGTGCTGTCCAACCGATCAAAATTGCGTGCCCATATCATATACGGGTGCTGTTCAGCCGATCAAAATGGTGTGCCCGTATTGTATACGGGTGCTGTCCAGCCGATCGAAATGGCATGCCCGTATCGTATACGGGTGCCATCCTGAAAGTGTTAATGGAACAATATTAATGGTGATATATTTTGTAGGTGGATTTGCGTATCCCTATGTTATGGCATGTTAAAATATGGATTTGAGATTGTTGGATGTTTTTACCTAGCGAAATTCATTAGCAACAAGAAGAATTAAACAGTTTTCCATTTAAATCATCATCATCATCATCATCATTAATCAATGTCAACAAAGAAAATAGTACCAAATGGATGACTCTGAGAGGGATTGATCATGTGAAATTTTTGTTTTGAAATTTATTTTTTGCAGTTTTATATTTGTAGTTATTTTTGAAAGTGTTTTACAATATTAAAAGTTATTTATTATCGTTTACACTGTTTTGAACATTTTGAAAAGCAGCAAACATTCTAATTTTTATTTATATCTGAATTTATTTATAAATGCAATAAATTATAGTATTATTACTTATTCATAGGTTTTGTTGGGTTGTTTTATTTTATTTTTTTTGTTTTTTTTGTTTTGGAAGTTTGTAACAACGCCAATATCTAAAATTTTAATTGTTTGAAACCGATATCTTATTTTTACTTTCTCTTGCCTATATGAATATATAGGAAGGAAAGCATTGTTTTCATGTCGATTTTTCAAAATCGAGTTTTCACTGTATCTACACTTTTTCTGACCCCTGTTGTTGTTGTTTAGGTCGTCAGCCGAAAGGCTGGTTTGAACCTGTAGAGGTTTTACTAAGTAAAACGAGGAGTGAGGTGGTTTACAATTTCCACAGCTCACAGAGTGGAAAAGTACGCTTATCAGCATGCCGGGCCCTCTGAAAAGCACACATTTTCCACTCTGCAAATGACACATTCACTTCATTCACCACAGGGTCTGGCTGTATAATGAAATTCATTACTTTCAGAGGAGATAACTCTGATTAGTGTCTTTTACACCTCTACCTCTTCTGTTCTTAAATGATTCAGTCATTTAATTGGCTGATCATGTGATAAGAAACAGAACTATTTATTTTAGCCCTGCAACTAACAGATGGGGTGTAAATAATTTGACACTCCACCTTTTCTGACCCCATGAACCCAAAAAACATGTTTTTAGCAATTGGTGTGTGTGCACGCGGGCGTGAGTGGGCGCGCGCGCGTGTGTGTGTGTGTGTGAACAGAATATCTCAAGAACTGAACATCGTACAAAATTGAAACTTGAAACTTAAGTTACATACCACTATATTTTCATCAAAATCGGTCAACTGGAAGTAGTAGTTTATTTGTGTAATTTTTCATTTTTTGCAATTTTCTCAAAAACTGGTCTTACGAATTTTTTTAAAATCGCCTGGTTTACTCAATTTTTTATGCTCTACAAGATAGGGTAGGCGTCATGTTTACTGAAATTCTTGGTGAGGCTGTTTTCAAAAAACAAATTGTTTTTTTAAGGTTATGGCTTTAATATGCAATTTAGCACAAAAATTTATGTAATAAAAAAGTGAAAATTTAAAAACCCTACAACTTTTGTTTCAAACATTTTTTTGTATAACGCTTAGTTTAGCAGTAATTAGCGATTTTCTGTTTCTTTCTTACGAAAAAGTGTGAAAAAAACGATTTTTTTAACATTTCAGTCTATTGTGCATTTTATGCAAAAGTGTTTATAATAAAATTTATAGAAAATTAAAAGATCTACAACTTTTATTTAAAGCATTTTTCTCTACAGAGCCCAGTTTAGCGTAAAAGTGATTTTCCGTATTTTTAAGCTAAACTGAGGTTAATTTACATTTTTAGATTTTTACTTTCTCTTGCTTATATGAATATATAGGAAGGAAAGTATTGTTTTCATGTAGATTTTTCGAAACCGAGTTTTCACCGGATCTATATGTTTTCAGACCCCCTGAACCAAAAAAACATGTTTTTAGCGATTGGTCTGTGTGTGTGTGTGTATACAAAATATCTCAAGAACGGAACGTCATACGAACTTGAAACTTGAAACTTAGGTTACATACCACTACTGGACCCGACACGAACATTTTCATCAAAATCGGTCAACCGGAAGTAGTAGTTTATTCATATAATTTTTCACTTTTTTGCGATTTTCTCAAAAACTGGTCCTACGAATTTTTTAAAAATCGCCTGGTTTACTCATTTTTATATTCTCTACAAGATAGGGTAGGCGCAATGTTTGCTGAAATTCTTGGCGAGGGAGTTTTCTCGTAAAAACGTTTTTTTTAAGATTACGGCTTTAATATGCATTTTAGCGCAACAATTTATATAATAAAAATTGTAGAGAATTTTAAATCCTACAACTTTTATTTCAAACAATTTTTTGTATAACGCTTACTTTAGCGGTAATTTGGGATTTTCTGTTTTTTTCTCACGAAAATGTGTGAAAAATTGATTTTTTTAAGATTTTGGCCTTAGTATGCATTTTACGACAAAAGTGTATATAATAAAATTTATAGGAAATTAAGAGATCTACAACTTTTATTTAAAGCATTTTTTTGTACAGTGCCTACTTCAGCCTGAATAAGCGATTTTCCGTATTTTTAAGCCAAACTGAGGTCGATATTAATTTGTCGTATTTCACTAATGTTTTTTGAGGTTAGTTTTTTGTTTATTTCTAATGTTTTATTACTAATGTTAGGTTTATTGTTAATTATTAGCACTGGCAAGAGAAAGTTGTGTGTGTGTTTCACACCAGATTTTTATTATGTTTTTCACTCATGATTAAATTAAGATTATTTGTTTTGAGGTTAGTTTTTTTGTTTATTTCTAATGTTTTATTCCTAATATTAGGTTATATTGTTAATTATTTGCATTAGCAAGAGAAAGTCGTGTGAGTGTTTCACACCAGATTTTTAGTTTTGTCTAGAAGCTTTATTCATTCACAGAGTCGAATCGTTACGCGCCATTTTAACTCGTGAAGATGTTGATAGGAAGTATATAGGCTTAAATGTCAACAAAATGTGTGAAACATATTGGAATTAAAAAATATAATGAACAATCTGGTGTGAAACACTCACCAAACTTTCTCTTGCCAATGCAAATTATTAACAATAAACCTAACTATAGTAATAAAACATTAGAAATAAACAAAAAACTAATCTCAATAAACATAACCTAATTTTAATCATGAGTGAAAGACGCAAAATGAAAATCGACCTCAGTTTGCTTAAAAATACGGAAAATCACTCTTTCACACTAAACTACTCTGTGTAGAGAAAAATGCTCTAAATAAAAGTTGTAGATCTTTTAATTTTCTATAAATTTTATTATAAACACTTTTGTCATAAAATGCAAACTGAAGCCGAATCTTAAAAAAATCGATTTTTTACACGTTTTCGTGAGAAAAAAACAAAAAATGGCTAATTACCGCTAAACTAAGCATTATACAAAAAAATGTTTGAAATAAAAGTTGTAGAACTTTAAATTTTTTACAACTTTTATTATACATTTTTGCGCTATAATACATATTAAAGCCGTAATCTTAAAACACTTTTTTTTTGTGAAAACAGCCTCACCAAGAATTTCAGCAAACATGGTGCCTACCCTAACTAGTAGGGAATAAAACAATGAGTAAATGAGGCGATTTTTAAAAAAATCGAGGACCAGTTTTAGAGAAAATTGCAAAAAAGTAAAAAATTATACGAATAAACTACTGCTTCCGGTCGATTGATTTTGATGAAAATGTTCGTGTCGGGTCCGGTAGTGGTATGTAACTTAAGTTTCAAGTTCGTACGATGTTCAGTTCTTGAGATATTTTGTATTCACACACACTCACGCACACACGCACAAACACACACACGCACACACACACACACACACAAACGCACGCACGCACACGCGCGCGCACACACACACACACACACACACACAGACCAAACGCTGAAAACATGTTTTTTGGGTTCAGGGGGTCTGAAAACGTATAGATCCGGTGGAAACTCGATTTCAAAAAATCAATATGAAAACAATACTTTCCTTCCTAAATATTCATATAGGCAAGAGAAAGTAAAAAGTGTGTTACAGTACAATCAAGAAATCACAAAAACTGATGATAAGCATGGAATTACGAACGTTGTATATACGTATGACAAGTAAAAACTAACCATAAATTGCAAGGAGGCTTTACAGCTTGTAAGGTCGGACCATAACTAGTGGATATGACTCACTGAAATTTAAGCAATGACGATTATGTATCGTACACATTGTACTGTAAATAACATCTTTGTTATGACTGATGTGTGATTACTGTTGTTTATCTGTCGAAATGTTTACTACAACGGTTCCCAAAGTGGGGGGCGCCCCCCCCCAAGGGAGGCGTGAAGACACGTCAAGGGGGGCGCGGGACTTTGAGATAGCTTTACCCTCCATAACGGATCCTTTCTGTGTCAACATAACTTCCTGCCCGAATTACTTAAAAAACAAGTTTTAGAAATAAAAATTGTTTCTGCTCCGAAAAACGATTTCGATAAAATTGACAAAACATCACTTTTTGGGTTAAGTATTACCAAGTTTACCCCAGTATATAACAGCAAGCGGCAGTAATTGTTATTATCTTTGTCTAGCACCTATCTGTGCGAAAAAGTGTTTTCAGAACTTGTTACAATAAAAACAAAGCATCGGTGCAATGTTGGTTTTATCAATGATTTACGTTGTGCACTTTCTAATAATCAACCTTTTTTAAAAAAAATGCAAGGTCATCCATCCACTGATTTATTTTGTCTCTTGTTAAAATTAAATTGCAACTTCTAATGATACAAAAAATAAAAAAATAAATGTATGGTTATTCAATGTAATACGTGATTTTTCATTGCCCAATAAAATTGTGTAAGGGGGCGTGAGAAGTTTTCTTTTTGGAAAGATAGAAGTTTGGGAACCGCTGGTTTACTACCCCTATCCTGCCCATTATCTTATCTTGTCTCTTAAAACGTGTCTGGCCTATAATGGTTTTAACACGTTCACTGCGGCCCGTGTTAAGCGATGTTATTCGCTGTGACTAAACCGTCGCCTGCCGCATTTATGTTTCCCGCACACAGAAATGCACCAGTCCGCGGCGCTTCATATCCTCATATTCTCTCTGCAATTACAATTTCTCGTGTGTATTTTCATTCAATACTTTTATTTTATATTTATACGTGTATGTGTATGTATTTTACTATAGATAAATGTATTTGTTTTCATTTTAAAAATACACACATAAAAGTATAAATACCAAACAAATGTAAAAGTCTGAATGTACTTTGCTTTTATCACGTAAACCTATGAGAAAAAATTAAAAACTTATAGGAATAAAAGTATAATAATAGTTCTATATGGCACTTGTAGCTGAATAACTGCGGTGTGGCCAAAGGTTTTTGAAAAGTTGAAAGTAAGTAGTATATTACGGTACAGACGGCAGACAGATATCTGTACCTGTGACGGTTTTACGATTTTTTCTTGTTTTCAACAATATTTTATTACCCTTTCTGTTCCCACAGCAGTAAGTCTTTCCGTGAATAGGTAAAACTGCAATTCCAAAAATGGGGTCACCTAAGAAAAGAATTGAATAAGTCTACTAGCATACTATTACGAGTGAATGACCCTGCCACTTTGTGTGAATGTGCACGCCTCGTAAGCTCCTAAAATTATAAGTACTAATAAATTATTTCTATAACCAATTTTTAAATTGTGTAAACATTTAAAAAAAAACTAATACCTACTAGTTTCTTTAAAAAAAGTTAACTTTAGGTCTGCATGTTCGAAAAAATAGGCCTACTTAAATTTAAAGCATTTAGGTATTACATTCGTTTACTCATATTTATTTATTTAGTTGCATTTTTGCCACACTTAATATTTACTGAGTATAGTAAATGTTGCGCAATTGTAAGAAAAGTAAGTAATATAATGAAATAACATTTTATTAATAACAAATAAAACAGCCCGTAAAACTCGAAACATAGAAGAAAATATATCAGTTTTTAAAACTCCGCAAAAAAAACTGGTGACGTCTATCCAAGAACTGATCGCTCACTACCATAGAATGAACCTTTTCCTATGACTGGGCAATAAAATAAAGACTATTCACACTACCTAAACGTAGAATGAAGCAAGCAATAATAAACTGTATAGCTCGGACGCGGATTCGCGTCCGCCAGTCACCTGGGAGTGTTTAGGCCGACGCGGATCCGCGTCAGCTGCAGTCAACTTGTTAATAAAACATATATGTACAAGATTCAGATGAACTGCAGTCCCCTAGCCGTGGGAGTGAGAGAATGCATAACGCTCTCACTCGCACAAGCCATATGCGCCGTTCCAATAACATTGTCTTCAATTTTACTCATTGCTGTGATTATACATCTTCAGTCATTTGTATAAAACTTTTTGAGTTTTATACAAATGACTGAAGATGTATCATCTTCTGTAAATTTTAAATAAGTGAGAACAATTTTTTAGTTTCAATTTTTTTATTTACTCTGACGATGGTGGATCCACTGAAACACGTGTAAGTAAAAATAAAAATCTGGTGTGAAACACTCACTCAACTTTCTCTTGCCAGTGCAAATAATTAACAATAAACCTAACATTAGTAATAAAACATAAGAAATAAACAAAAAACTAACCTCAATAAACATAACCTAATTTTAATCATGAGTGAAAGACGCAAAATGAAAATCAACCTCAGTTTGGCTTAGAAATACGGAAAATCACTCTTTCTCTCTAAACTAGGCTCTGTAGAGAAAAATACTCTAAATAAAAGTTGTAGATCTTTTAATTTTCTATAAATTTGATTATAAACACTTTTGTCGTAAAATGCATACTAAGGCCGAAATGTTAAAAAAATCAATTTTTCTCACGTTTTCGTGAGAAAAAAACAGAAAATCGCAAATTACCGCTAAACTAAGCGTTATACAAAAAAATGTTTGAAATAAAAGTTGTAGAATTTTAAATTCTCTACAACTTTTATTATATAAATTTTTGTTCTAAATTGCATATTAAAGCCGTAATCTTAAAAAAACTTTGTTTTTACGTGAAAACAGCCTCACCCAGAATTTCAGCAAACATGACGCCTACCCTATCTTGTAGAGAATAAAAAATTGAGTAAATGAGGCGATTTTAAAAAAAATTGTAGGACCAGTTTTTGAGAAAATCGCAAAAAAGTGAAAAATTATACGAATAAACTACTATTTCCGTTTGACCGATTTTGATGAAAATGTTTGTGTCGGGTCCGGTAGTGGTATGTAACTTAAGTTTCAAGTTTCAAGTTCGTACGATGTTCCGTTCTTGATATATTTTGTATACATACACACACACACACACACACACACACGGACACACACACAGACCAATCGCTAAAAACATGTTTTTTGGGTTCAGGGGGTCTGAAAACGTATATATCCGGTGAAAACTCGGTTTCGAAAAATCGACATGAAAACAATACTTTCCTTCCTATATATTCATACAGGCAAGAGAAAGTAAAAATTTATAGTAAAATTTATATTAGCAGTTTAAAAAGAAGTTTGGTGAAATTATTATATAAATTCGTTATGTTGTTGTTTAGGTCAACAGCCGAAAGGCTGGTTTGAACCTCTAGAGGTTTTACTAAGTAAAACGAGGAGTGAGGTGGTTTACCAGGCCTTCCTCACTGAGTGGAAAAGTACGCTTATCAGCATGCCGGGCCCTCTGAAAAGCACATATTTTCCACTCTGTAAATGACAACTTCATTTCATTCACCACAGGGTCTGGCTGTATAATGAAATCAATTACTTTCAGAGGAGATAACTCTGATTATTGTCACAGTACACCTCTACCTGTTCTGTTCTTAAATGATTCAGTCATTTAATTGGCTGACCATTTGATAAGAAACAGAACTATTTATTTTAGCCCTGCAACGAACAGACTGAGTGTAAATAATTGACACTCCACCTGTCTATTATGGGCAGAAATTCATTATATGAAATAGAAATACAATAATAATTGGTTTCAGACTTATGTTGACCTCACTGCAACAAGTTGTATCGTGTATTCCACTACAAATTACTGTGACCACTGTAGTGGTTTCGCAAAGGACATTGGTTAGGAGAGGCAGAGAGTCGATAACTACTGGTAACGCAATATAAGTTAACGATCGTCAGCGAGAGTAAGACTGGACTATGCGGTGGGTGGGGCGGGGTGGAAGTGCTACTATATTATGTGCTTTATTTTTACTTTCTCTTGCCTATATGAATATATAGGAAGGAAAGTATTGTTTTCATGTTGATTTTTCGAAACCGAGTTTTCACCGGATCTATACGTTTTCAGACCCCCTGAACCCAAAAAACATGTTTTTAGCGATTGGTCTGTGTGTGTGTCCGTGTGTGTGTGTGTGTGTGTGTGTGTGTGTGTGTGTGTGTGTGTGTGTGTGTGTGTGTGTGTGTGTGTGTGTGTATGTGAACAGAATATCTCAAGAACGGAACATCGTACGAACTTGAAACTTAAGTTACGTACCACTACCAGACTCGACACGAACATTTTCATCAAAATCGGTCAACCGGAAGTGGTAGTTTATTCGTGTAATTTTTCAGTTTTTTGCGATTTTCTCAAAAACTGGTCCTACGATTTTTTTAAAAATCGCCTGGTTTACTCAATTTTTTATTCTCTACAAGATAGGGTAGGCGTCATGTTTGCTGAAATTCTGGGTGAGGCTGCTTTCACGTAAAAACGTTGTTTTTTTAAGATTACAGCTTTAATATGCATTTTAGCGCAAAACTTTATATAATAAAAGTTGTAGAGAATTTAAAATTCTACAACTTTTATTTCAAACAATTTTTTGTATAACGCTTAGTTTAGCGGTAATTTGCGATTTTCTGTTTTTTTTCTCACGAAAATGTGTGAAAAATTGATTTTTTTTAAGATTTCGGCCTTAGTATGCATTTTACGACAAAAGTGTATATAATTAAATTTATAGAAAATTAAAAGATCTACAACTTTTATTTAAAGTATTTTTCTCTACAGAGCCTAGTTTAGAGAGAAAGAGTGATTTTCCGTATTTCTAAGCCAAACTGAGGTTGATTTTCATTTTGCATCATTCACTCATGATTAAAATAAGGTTATGTTTTTGAGGTTAGTTTTTGTTTATTTCTAATATTTTATTAATAATGTTAGGGTTATTGTTAATTATTTGCATTGGCAAGAGAAAGTTGTGTGAGTGTATCACACCAGATTTTTTATTTTATTTTTTAAAGCCACATAGGACTGCTTAAGTTCATCAAACTAAAAAGAGCTCATTTCAATTTTTGCGGTTCAATTTTCCAGTTTTTGGAGTCCTTTCCTGTTGTTTCCTTCCTTGAACTTTCTCCAGTATTCCCTCAATCGATCCGATCTTCTCTACCATTCCTTGTCAGAATACACAACTTTCTGTCGTTTCGTCGGTTTCTGTTATTCAAGTCTTGTGGTTTTCAGCCTGTGGTAATTTCCGGATTTTGTTTTGAGGTCTTCAAGTGAGATTTGGAGCCCGTCCATGCCCTCCTTAATTTCCCTGATCCAGTGGGGCTGAGTTTTTCTGTTAAGGAAAAAGTTGATGATTTGTTTTGAGATTCTGGAAGTGTCGGTCCTCCAGAGATGTCCAAAGAAGGAAATTTTCTTTTTCCTTATCTGGTCTGCTAGAGGTTCTGTATTTCTGTATACTTCTTCTTTCGAGACGGGTTTCCATATCCCATCAGAGAAACATCTTTTGTTCAAGCATCTCCTGATGATCCGACGCTCCAATTTTGAGATTCAGTGCTCCGTGTTTATCTTCCTGAGACTGAAGATTGTTTCGCTGCTGTATGTGATCTCCGGTAGAATTACTGTGTTGTAATGCCGGAGTTTTGAATTTATTGAAAGACACTTTTTATTGTAAACATTTTGTGTGTGTTTTGCGGATTTTGCGAGTTTGTTGAATCTTTCTGTCCAATTAAGTTTCTCATTGCTATTTCCTGTGATGTTTTCACCCAGATATTTGAAGTCCTTGACTAGATCGATTTCCCGATCACAAATTTTTACCCTGGAAATGCAGACAGGGTCGCGAACCAAGATTTTTATTTTTATTTTATTTATTATTTATTTATTATTGCTAAAAAGTACAAAGAATGTTATCCTATCTCGTTTCCTAATACCCGCATAGGTCTAGCCTGTGCGCGGGTATCAGTTGGTTTATTTTATTTATTCTATTATAATAATAGCTTTTTATAGCTACACTAAATTTATATAAAAGGAAGATACAAAAATTTACAAAAAAAAAAACATACAACAAAATTTCCTAACGTTAATATACAAAAAAACAGGATAATAGTAAATAAATAAAATAAAAATAAAAAAATCATGTAATGGCAAAGGATGAAGCAGACTATCAATGACAATGTTAACAAAAAAACAAAAAAAATTTTTTTTAATTTTTTTTTTTAAGCTGACACACGAGAAAGCATAACAGACAGGTGGAGTGTTAAATTATTTACACTCAATCTCTTTGTTGCAGGGCTAAAATAAATAGTTTTGTTTCTTATCACATGGTCAGCCAATTAAATGACTGGACCATTTAAGAACAGAAGAGGTAGAGGTGTAAAAGACTCTAATCAGAGTTATCTCCTCTGAAAGTAATGAATTTCATTATACAGCGAGACCCTGTGGTGAATGAAGTGAAGGTGTCATTTGCAGAGTGGAAAATATGTCATTTTTAGAGGACCCGACATGCTGATAAGCATACTTCCACTCAGTGAGTTGTGGCAATGGTAAACCACCTGACTTCTCGTTTTACTTAGTAAAACCTCTACAGGTTCAAACCAGCATTTTGGCTGATGACCTAAACAACACACACGAGAAAGAGCAATTAGTTTGAATACATAGAACTAGTTAAATCCTCAGTCTGCCCTCTCTGCTTTTCTAAATACATCATAGTGACAGCTCTAACCATGACATCATGTTGTACAGTTTTACTCTTACATTGATTTATTATGTTTACAACTATGTCGTTTTATAAACATCCCATTGTATTATTTATTGATTCTTAATAATTATCCGAAATAATAAACATTTATTCCAAATAAGCCATAATACTAGGCCTAAGCTATATTTAGTATCCTTTTTGGTCATCACCAGTAAACTGAATTACTGTACTCTGACATATGTAGTGATAGACTACTTAGTCCGTGAGTTCCGTCTTTCTTTCTTTTTTTTTGTTTAACGTCCGACTGTTCTGCAATTACTGCTAATGCAGACGGTGAACGATGAAATGATTTTTTGTAGCGTATGAAAAAATGCCGTGCCTGAATGGGGTGAGTTCCGTCGATGCGAGCTTAATTTTGTGAGTAATACTAGTTTTACGTTAATTTCAAAATGTTATTGTATTTTTAGGGTTAGGGTTTTCTTATTTCATTATTTTCAGTAAAGTTATTGTTAAATTGCAATTGAATTTTAAACAATTCACTTTCTTTAAATAATTATATTAGTCGTTAGTTATTTAGTGGTAGGGGTCATGAATTGAATTTTATTAGTTAAGTGTTTGTGGTGGTTGATACATGTGTTATGCTTTCGGATTGGTCGATGTAACTAGTGTCACCGGATGGCGACATTAAGTGGCAACCTTATTAATTTGGTGGCCCTGAAAAGGGCCGTTTAAGCTGTGGTCGTCTGTCGTAGTCGTCGTGGCGGTCGGAGGCTGGGCGACACGGCGTGTCGTCGTCCAGCGGAGACGTCATCTTCTACCCTCGCAGTAGTGCGTCGTTGGCTGCTTCGTAGGGTCCGGTGGATGCAAGGCTCGGTCGAGGGACCGCTGTGGGCATTGCTCGCGTCAGCGGGCGATGACGGTCCGGTCGACGGGTCGGCGAGCGGAAGCATCATCTTCTCTCTTGCGGGGTCGTCGATTAGCCTTCGCTGGAGTCCCGCAGCTGTGTGCCGTGGTGGACGTCTTGTCGTTGTCTGGATCGGAAGCGACGAGCCGGCGTGGTGGAAGCGGAGCCCGAAGAGTGACGGCTCGGCTACCGGGTTCAGGCCTAGCCTTCCCTCAGCGGCAGTTGGGTCCCCACTGCGCGCGGCAGTGGTGGCCCCCCAGAGCCCCGCAGTGTCGGGTCGGCGTAGGCCGTCTGCCGATAGCGCGGCCGAGGCGGCTCTCTCCGGGCCGGCGAAGGCTGACCGGTGCGGGAATGTAGCGTCCGCCACCGGTAGCGTAGACCAGGGATGGTGTGTCCGGTCTCGGCTGGGCTCATCCTCTTCTGTCTTGATGTCAAGCTGTCGTGTCTTGATTGGAATTGAATCCCCGGCTCAGTGCAGCGCTCTTTATATAGCTGCTGTTGTAGAGAGCGGCTACTGGTTTGGCCTTGATGACAAAAACAGCCGGAAGGTTTGTCGGGCGCCGCTACAGGGCTTTGTCGCTTCGCCGCTAAAGAGCCCATCGCGCCGACAAAGGCCGGCAACACAGTAAATGATTAATTAGAAGGGGTGGCGGGTGACACTAGGATAGATAGTATAGTGTCCTCCCACCGCATGATACGCGCAATCGTCAAGTTATTGCGCTGTTACCAGTAACTGATGTGCGGTGGGTTGGGTAGGACAGTGAAACAGTGTGGTATTGCTGCGATTCTAATTGTACATGCGTTCCTCAGATCTTTTATTTCGTTATGATGTTTCAGAAATAAATATCATTGAACAGACTAGAAATAATGAAAAACGAAAAAATAAGAAAAAAAAGAAGAAAAAAGGAAATAATAAAGATACAAGTGTGAATAATATTAAAGATTTACAAGATGAATTACCTCAATTAGTGAAAACTGAAGGCTACAATAAACAAATGTCGAAACCTATGAAGAAAAAGGGAATTGAAAAAGCGAAGAAGAGGCAAAAAAATATGTAAGTATAAATTTTTCTTTTATTCCTAATGTGAGTACGTTGCAATCTGTTCAATTGAGAACAATAAGCAACCCCATGACCCAATCAGATGAGGATGATGTGTATAACGTGTAAATGAGTTGTAGTCTTGTACAGACCCAGGCTGACCATTCCTGAGAGAGTATGGTTAATTAAACCCCAACCATCAAAGTACACCGGTAACCACTGTCTAGTATTCAGATCCATATAAAAGTAACTACCTTTACTAGGATTTGAACCAGGAACCTTTGTCTCCGAAAATCAGCTGTTAAACAGCTGATTTTGGTGACAACTTTACCTCTAGACCAACCCAGTGTGCGTACGTTGTGTGAGAAAGTGATGACCCCTAAACCCAAAAAACATGTTTTCTTAGCGATTGGTCTGTCTGTGTGTGTGTGTGTGTGTGTGTGTGTGTGTGTATGTGTGCGCGCGTGCACGTGTGCGTTTGTGTGTGAACAAAATATGTCAAGAACAGAACGTCATACGAACTTGAAACGTGAAAGAAATTTGATACTTCTACCGGACCCGACACGAACATTTTCATCAAAATCGGTCAACCGGAAGTAGTAGTTTATTCATGTCATTTTCACTTTTTTGCGATTTTCACAAAAACGGCTCCTATGATGTTTTTTAAAAAATTGCCTCATTTTCTATGCTCTACAAGATAGGGTAGACGCCATGTCTGCTGAAATTCTTGTGGAGGTTGTTTTCTCGTAAAAAATTGTTTTTTTAAGATTGCGGCTTTAATATGCATTTTTTTTTTTTTGTTCACGAATTGACCTACTATGGATCACGTTACCAAGTTGTTCCTCTGGCCTACTGTATTTGCCAGTTTTCTTATGCGTTCGGCCCATAACGCCTTCATTCTCGCGCTTTGTTGGTGTCTCCTTTCCTCTGACCATTCGCCGCCATTTCCCCGGCGTATCCTCCTGCTCTCGATCGCCCCAGATTTCCTTATCACTGCTCTATAGTGCTCTCTGTCCTGTGCGTCCCGCGGTGTTAATCCTATCTGTTCCAGATCCAGTTTAGTTTCCTTGGCCCATGTGTAGTTCTTCTTTCCCCGGTTCACAAAGTCGAATACCTGTTTGACCAATCTATTGTCACTCATCCTGCTGAGATGCCCAAAGAATGCCAGTCTGCGCTTCCTCATCCGTGAGACGATGCTCTCTGAGAATTTATACACGTCTTGGTTGTGCTGCAGTCTCCATCCCTCCGTGGTCATCCTGCCCCCCCATTATCTTCCGTATTATCTTCCTGTCCAATCCCTCAATCTTCCTGAGGCCCCTATTGAGAAGCAGCGTTTCACTGGCGTACAGTGCTTCGGGTTGGTTAATATGCATTTTATTAGTGCAAAAATGTATATAATAAAAGTTGTGGAGAATTTTAAATTCTCCAACTTTTATTTCAAATATTTTTTTTGTGTAGCAAGTTTCTAGTTTTTTTTCACGAAAATTTGTAAAAAAAAATCGATTTCTTAAGATTTCAGCGTTAGTATACATTTTACGACAAAAGTATACAATCAAGTTTATAGGAAACTAAACGATCTGCAACTTTTATTTAGAGCATTTTTCTCTACAGGGCCTAGTTTAGCGTGAAAGGGCGATTTTCCGTATTTTTAAGCCAAAGTGAGGTTAATTTTTCATTTTGGGTCTTTCACTCATGATTAAAACTAGATTATGTTTATTGAGGTTAGTTTTTTTGTTTATTTCTAATGTATTATTACTAATGTTAAGTTATATTGTTAATTATTTGCGTTGGCAAGAGAAAGTTGTGTGAGTGTTTCACACCAAATTTTTTTCTATTTTTTACGTTGTTGTTGCTGTTTAGGTCATCAGCCGAAGGGCTGGTTTGAACCTGTAGAGGTTTTACTAAGTAAAACGAGGAGTGAGGTGGTTTACCATTGCCACAACTCACTGAGTACAAAAGTACGCTTATCAGCATGCCGGGCCCTCTGAAAAGCACATATTTTCCACTCTGCAAATGACACCTTCACTTCATTCACCACAGGGTCCAACTGTATAATGAAATTCATTACCTTCAGAGGAGATAACTCTGATTAGTGTCACAATATACCTTTACCTCTTCTGTTCTTAGATGATTCAGTCATTTAATTGGCTGACCATGTGATAAGAAACAGAACTATTTATTTTAGCCCTGCAACAAACAGATTGAGTGTAAATAATTTTACACTCCATCTGTCTGTTACGGGCATATTTTTTATGTTAGAAGACGTTTCTAAATTAGATTATATTTATTGAGGGTATTTTTTTTTGTTTATTTCTAATGTTTTATTACTAATGTTAAGTTATATTGTTAATTATTTGCGTTGGCAAGAGAAAGTTGCGTGCGTGTTTCACACCAGATTTTTTCTTTTCTTTAGGTTAGAAGACGTTTCTAAATTAGATTATGTTTATGAGGGTGTTTTTTTTTTGTTTATTTCTATTGTTTTATTACTAATGTTAAGTTATGTTGTTAATTATTTGCGTTGGCAAGAGAAAGTTGCGTGAGTGTTTCACAACAGATTTTTTTTCTTTTCTTTAGGTTAGAAGACGTTTCTAAATTAGATTATGTTTATTGAGGGTATTTTTTTTTTTGTTTATTTCTAATGTTTTATTACTAATGTTAAGTTATATTGTTAATTATTTGCGTTGGCAAGAGAAAGTTGCGTGAGTGTTTCACAACAGATTTTTTTTTTCTTTTCTTTAGGTTAGAAGACGTTTCTAAATTAGATTATGTTTATTGAGGGTACTTTTTTTGTTTATTTCTAATGTTTTATTACTAATGTTAAGTTATATTGTTAATTATTTGCGTTGGCAAGAGAAAGTTGCGTGCATGTTTCACAACAGATTTTATTTTTCTTTTCTTTAGGTTAGAAGACATTTCTGCATTTCGTCAGTTGTTGGTTGATCCACAGTTCAAGTCAAATCCTTTGAAGACGATCTCTGATAAATTATCACAACAGGTTAATATGCAATAAAATTTATACCTGAACAAAATATCTTGTTTTTTTATAACTTTCCCTTGCCCTGTTATGAAATATATAGTGAAGGAAAGTATTGTTTTCACATAAATTTTTCCAAATCGAGTTTTCCAGTCGATGCAAACACAAACGGAACGTAAATTTCTGGACGTACCTCATATTTTAGTGTCGGGTAATGTGGAGTTGGTAAAAATTAAGAAGAAAGCTACGAGGGTGGTCTGAAAAGTTTCCGACCAAACAAAGATACAAGACATTTTTTCTAAATTTTTTTTTAATTTTCAACATAGTATCGTTGTAACTCTACACACTTCTCCCAGCGATGCTCCCATCTCTGTAACCCGTCCAAATAGGACTCACCGTTTTTCTCTGCAAAATGGTTGTTCATGAAGGTGATTGCCTCTTCATTTGACGAAAATATCTGTCCTCCGAGCGCAATTTTTAGATGAGAAAACAAAAAGAAGTCGCTTGGGGCTAGATCTGGTGAGTAAAGCAGATGATCAAGCAGTTCAAACCGTAATTCATGGATTTTCGCCAAAGCAACCGCCGAGGTGAACCGTGTGAGACGGTGCGTTGTCCTGGTGAAACAGCATTTTCTTTTTCTGCAAATGTGGCCGTTTTCCCGCAAGTTCTGCCTTTAGCTTGTCAAGTAATAATGCGTAGTATGCCCCTGTAATGGTTTTTTCCTTTTTGAAGCAAATTTATTAAAATAACTCCACGACTATCCTAAAAAAAACAGTTGCCATCACTTTCCCAGCCGAAAAAAACAGTTTTTGCTTTTTTTTTTGGAGCCGGTTCCCCCTTTCCAGTCCACTGTTTATCATTATCATTATCATTACATCAAGGGCGTTCAGGCTTCTCCAGCCTCTCCTCACCGCGACCTTAAAGATCTTTTGTGATTGCCCCTATTCCTAATTTATGCAAGGCCCGCACTTTCAATAAAGCGCAGGGTCTGCCTAGGATCTAGTGCACTTACCTGAGCAGGTGTTAACACATCCCCACCCAACAGTGCTATACTTTTGCAGCCACCCACAATGCAACTGCAAAAATATAAATGTGCGACCCACTGAGGCGCCTTACAATACACCTCTCCGCACAGACCTCAATGGCCCATATTTCATCTTGGAAGACGGTCATGTTACACCCAAGGGCCAGGGAAGTCATTCCCCCGGCCCCCCAGGCCCCCAATCCCGCTCTTCCACTCATCACAGGGCCTTCAATATACCAAAAGGTAGCCCCTTCCGGCATCACCGGCCTACCCTCCGCCCACTCCTGACGATCGAAAATTTCCATCCTCAGTGTGTCGGAGAATTTGTATGATCTGTTCATACGGTCCCAAGGACCACCTACCACACCCATCCCTTCAATCCTTGAAGATCTCAGTGTGGCCCATCTCCACTGATGGGACCCCGATCCCGTCCTCCAGCCTCAAGGCAGTTCCTATCGCCTCTCCCTTCACTTGCACATGAAAAGGAGGCAAATCAACCATCGCCTCCATAGCGGCCGTTGGACCAGTGCACATTGCACCACATATCCCTAGGCAGGCCAGTCTCTATAGCTCCTCAGCCGATCCTGCGCCGTCCTAGATTTGTTGTTGGCCACCATACATCAACTTCGTACGTGACCATTGGCAGAATGATGCCCACATGAGCCCATTCCACCATACGAGGCCCAAGCCCCGGAGTCCTCCCAGCAGACTCTCACATATCCATAAGGCCTTTATAGCCTTCTCCACAGTCCTGGACCTGTGGCCTTACCAAGTTAGGCCACTATCCATGACAGCCCCCAGATACTCTAACTCAGGGGAGTAGTTTAAATCCACTCCTTCCAGAGTCACAGCATCCATAGCTGTTTTTCATAATTTCAAATGAAATGGGTACCATCTGGTCCCCACTTGCAGCTAGGGAGATAATAAGTCCGTTCTGCATAGCCCCGCGTACAGAGGTAAGGCAAAATACTGTAGGAGGCGCCAGGTATCCTACAGGCACCGTTAAGACACTGATTAAAAGCCCCAGTGCCATCCACCCTTGGGCACGGTACGACTAACACCACTTGGGTTGGGCAAAAGCTACAGTAGGAGAAGTTGCCTCTAGCACGGATAGAAAAAGTGCTAGATGCCGAGGACAAGGATAGGGATAGACAGACTGAAGCCCAGCATCTCAGCTCACCTCGGCGAGACCAATGCGTGGCTGAAAAGTAGCCATAAAAAGCCGAGGAGTTTCCAGAGGCACGGGCACGAAAAACTGCTACAAAAAGTAAGGGAGCAGGTGTGCTCTCTTGGACGTGATGCTTCGGCACATGCAAGCCAGCCGATCACTGACTTGCTTCGCCTCCCAGTCCACTGTTTGGACTGTATTTTTGTTTCGGGCGTATAATGGTGTATCCAAGTTTCATCTACAGTAATTAATCGGCGCCAAAACTCGGATTTATTGCACCTAAACTGCGCCAACAAAGCGTTGGAAATGTTCATTTGAACTCGTTTTTGGTCTAACGTGAGCAAACGCGGCACTTAAAGCGCGGACAGCTTTCTCATGCCTAAATATTGATTTAATACGTGACAAACACATTCTTTTGACAGGGTTATAATCTCTGCTATCTCTCTCACTTTAATTCGGCGGTCGTCTAGCACCATTTTCTGAACTTTGGCGACGTTTTCGTCGGTAGTTGCAGTTTTTGGACGTCCCGAACGTTCATCGTCTCCCAAGCTCTTGCGGCCACGTTTAAATTCAGCTGCTCAAAATTTCACTGTGGTAAATGATAGTGCAGAGTCCCCCATACACGGAATCCAACTCATCTTTGATTCGCGTAGGGGTATTGCCTTTCAAAAACAAATATTTAATGACAGCTCGATACTCGATTTGGTCCATTTTCACAAAAACACTCACATCAACTCACTCAAACAACTGTTACATAACAACTGCGCGTCCAAAATAACTGAAACTTTGGTGAGTAACTGTCAGCAGATGAACAACAAAATTCACTAGCTTTTATTTACGAGTGCTGCCATTTTCACGTTGAGGTCGGAAACTTTTCAGACCACCCTCATATTTTATAACAGCGTGTATAACCTCTACTGTTGTATTTTGTGTTTAGTTTTGCAACTATTTGTGTTAGTGATTGGTTTATTTCTTTATAATGTCGGAAGATAAATTATATTGTGGTCTTGACGATAATGAAATTTGCGGGTTAGCTTTGTGTACGGGCTCTAAAAGTGAACCTATGTTAGAAACTATACAATTGTCATTTTTTTATAAATACTTAAATTTTCTGTCGCGTCATGCTGAACTAATATCCTCAATAAGTATGTTTGTAGTGGCAATTTATAAACAAATTTAATATGGTTTTGTTCAAAATTAAATGGGCTACATGATAGATGTGCTAACTTGTGTAAAATATATAATTATAAACTAGTTATTTTGTGTGAAAATGTAAAAAACAATTTTCGTCGGTTGCTTGTACTGAATTTAAATTTTTTTTACATTTTTTTAAAAAAGACAAGCATTAGTTTTGACAATGTATATGCAATTCATCTATTTTTAAGGTAAGACCAAAATTTCAAGTCTCTAGAAATACTTTATCTGTAATCTAATTAAACAAATATGCTTGCTTTATATAGGGTGATTCAAAAAGAGCGCCGGTTTTGATATATCAAATTAAGAGATTTATTTTATTGAAAAACTGAAAATAAATACATCAACAAGTTCATCTTACCTTCCGATTTCATGTATGAAAAATGATGTCATGCATGTGTCCTCCTCTACTGCGCTGGCACGCATTAACTCTGTCCATGAAATTGGATATTACTGCACGAAAAGTTTCGACTTCCATTTGCCCGATAACCCGTCGAATTTCCTCCTTCAAGTCATTGATGTTTCGGGGTTTATTGGCATACACCAGTGACTTCAGATGACCCCAAAGATGAAAGTCACAAGGCGTCAAGTCACACGACCTTGGTGGCCATTGATGGTCGGAATTACGAGAAATGATGCGATCCTGGAACCGTTCACGGAGCAACAACATTGTTTCTCGTGCAGCGTGACAGGTGGCACCATCCTGCTGAAACCACAACTCGTCAATGTCCATTCCATCCAAATGACGCCACAAAAACTCCCTAATCATCGTACGGTATCGGTCTCCATTTACTGTCACGGCTTGTCCTTCTTGATTTTCAAAAAAGTAAGGGCCGATGACACCGCCCGACCAAAAGCCGCACAAAACTGTCACTCGCTGTGCATACATTTCCCTGTCATTAACCTCGCGAGGGTTTTCTAAACTCCACATACGGCAGTTCTGTTTATTAACAAAACCGTTTAAGTGGAAGTGCGCCTCATCACTGAAAATGATTTTGTTTGCGAAGGTGTCATCATCCTGCCGTTTTCTCAATACCCAGTCAACAAACTGTCGTCTCTTCTGGTGGTCTGCCACTTTCAAATGTTGCGTCAACTGAATTTTATACGGGTGATATTGGAGATCGTACCGAAGAATTCTCCGTACAGAAGAACATCGTAAACCCAATTGTTGAGAACGGCGACGTATTGATTTTGCTGGGCTAACAGCCACACTGTCACGAACCAACGCAACGTTCTACTCAGTTCGGACAGAACGACGACGTCCAGAACTTTTAAGGTCGACTGTTGAACCCGTCTCAAAAAACTTTTTCATGAGCCTGCGAACTGTTGATCCATTCGGTGCTTCATTACGTCCTAGAGTACCGCGAAGTCGCCTGACAGTAGCCGCATAACTCTCTCCACTCTGGTAAAATGTTTTGACGATTAACACTCGTTGTGCAATAGTAAACTTCTCCATGGTTAGATACAGACTGCGAGAGTACTACTCTGCGAACAAGAGAAACTACAACTGAATCGCCAATCGGAATGTTCTCCGAAATAGAAATGAGGTCTAACAATGTTGCCAACCGATAAACAAAAATTTACCAGCCGTTTAAAAACCGGCGCTTTTTTTTGAATCACCCGTTACATCAAAAGTGGCTTGGCATTTTATGCACAACCATGGTGAAAGAGGGTCGCACTGAAAGGGTTAAGGAACTTAAATTGGTAACCCATTTGGTTGTCAGAAAGTTATTGATATGTGGGGTCATCTCTTAGGGTAAGCGCACAGTGAATGCTGGTTGCAGGTCGCTGGTCGCAAGTACTGATTCATGGTGGCGAACAGGCATACTGGGAGAATGTAACTACGCTCTTAACTTTCATTCAGAGCTCACCAGCTCTGAAAAATAGTATAATATGCTTTTCACGGTTGATGAGCTCTGCTGTTCCACACGTTTAGACCAATCAGAACATTTGCCAGCGTTGCCAGATTGTACCTGACAAACATTACGCGCGCATGCGTGTAAAAAAAAAAGCCGGCCGCATTGGCGAAGTTGGTAACGTGCTCGCCTCCCATCATGCGGCCTTGGGTTCGAATCCCATTCAGGCACGACATTTTTTCATACGTTACAAAAATCATTTCATCATTCACCGTCTGCATTAGCAGTAATTGCAGAACAGTCGGACGTTTAAAAAAAAAAAAAAAAAAAAAAAAAAAAAAATGCGTATAAAAGCCACAATTGTTCACTTGAGTCTTGCACCTCGTACTGAACTCATCGATTATAGAGTGCGCTAACATGCAATGACCCACTGGGTTGGTCTAACGGTAAAGTTGTCGCCAAAATCAGCTGATTTTCGGAGATAAAGGTTCCTGGTTCAAATCCTAGTAAAGGTAGTTACTTTTATACGGATTTGAATGCTAGGCAGTGGTTACCGGTGTACTTTGATGGTTGGGATTCAATTAACCATACTCTCTCAGGAATGGTCAACCTGAGTCTGTACAAGACCACACCTCATTTACACGTCATATACATCATCCTCATCTCAATGGTTTATTGTTCTGAATTGAACAGATTGCAACGTACACACATTAGGAATTAAAAAAAATGAAAAACGTGCAATACTTTTTATAATATCAGCTGATTGTATGTTTATAGGTTATAATTGTTATTGAAAGACCAACAAAATGGCTGCCGAAATATATAACAGAGATACAAGAGCAAGTACTGGCTAGCTATGAAGTGGGTCGGGGGCAATGCATACGTTCAGAGCTCACCGGCTCTGAAAAATAGTATAGTCACAGTTATCTCCTCTGAGAGTAATGAATTTCATTATACACTCACACCCTGTGGTGAATGTAGTGAAGGTGTCATTTGCAGGGTGGAAAGTAGATGCTTTTCAGATTGCCGGACGGACGTACTGTAGCTTGCAAATTAATCCTAACACAGATGTTATGTAATGAAAAGTGACTTTATTTTTGAAAAAATATATATACAGGGTGATTCATGAAGTTCTCCCCCCACTTCTACAGCACATTGTACTAGTAAAAATAATGAAAAAATGTTATATAAACATAGGTCCGAAAACGCTTCGTTAGCGAGTTACAGCTAGCGAAAGATTTCGCCTGGATTTCAGTTCACCAGGTGAAATGAGGTCTTCCTGGAATTGTGGTAAGGTAGATTAAGGGGCGAATTCAATCATTTCTTATGGTTTTTGATCTGATAAATTGAATAAAACAGGTCCCAGATCTGTAAGTTAAATAGTTTTTAAGAAAACCAGTGTCAAATGCAAAAAATGGAGTGAAAAACTTATTTTTTCATCTTTGGGCAAGGATAACTGTGTTATTTCACCAAGAAACAGTTAAAATTTTTCAATAAAACATGTAGAAAATTTTATTCTGAACAAACCGGTGTAAATTAAGTACACAGAAAGCGAATAGATGTTTGATTAAATGAGTTTTTATTCATAAGAGTACAAAGTAAAATTAACCGGAAAAACTAAAATGAAAAAATGTGTTTTTTTCACTCCATTTTTTTGCATTTGACACTGGTTTTCTCAAAAACTATTCGCTTTCTGTGTACTTTATTTACACCGGTTTGTTCAGAATAAAATTTTCTACATTTTTTATTGAAAATTTTTAACTGTTTCTTGGTGAAATAACAAAGTTATTCTTGCCCAAAGATGAAAAAATGTGATTTTCACTCCATTTTTTGCATTTGACACTGGTTTTCTCAAAAACTATTTAACTTACAGTTCTGGGACCTGTTTTATTCAATTTATCAGATCAAAAACCATAAGAAATGA
Source organism: Catonia carolina (assembly GCA_035578175.1). Taxonomy (NCBI): domain Eukaryota; kingdom Metazoa; phylum Arthropoda; class Insecta; order Hemiptera; family Achilidae; genus Catonia; species Catonia carolina. The sequence goes on along the minus strand of JAQMRL010000019.1, from coordinate 1,761,753 downwards.
TTGAATTCGCCCCTTAATCTACCTTACCACAATTCCAGGAAGACCTCATTTCACCTGGTGAACTGAAATCCAGGCGAAACTTTCGCTAGCTGTAACTCGCTAACGAAGCGTTTTCGGACCTATGTTTATATAACATTTTTTCATTATTTTTACTAGTACAATGTGCTGTAGAAGTGGGGGGAGAACTTCATGAATCACCCTGTATACATTCTATTTGTTAATGTTTAATAACTAATATGGCCACCTTTATTGTTTATCAGTTCACGTATGCGATTTGGCATAGATTCAATTAGTGTACTGCACTTTTTTTAAATTTCTTCGTTACGAAACCATCCATACCGATATTATAGCTCCAATGAGGTTATTTTTTTGTAGTACAATCCATTTTTGAGAGTCGTTCTTTCACTATTGCCTAAAGATTTTCAATCGGGCTTATATCTGAGGAATTACCTGGCCATGTCAATGCACTTTAACATTTTCTTGTTCGAAAAATGCTTTCACTTGTTTGGCAGTATGGCATGGCGCTAAATCTTGTTGAAACATTCCATCGCAATGTGGAAATTTTGTTTGTGGTTGTGGCACAACCTTGGACTTAAGAATTTGGATATATTCATCGCTTTTTAATATACCATTTACTGGGACTAATGAACAAGGACCTTCAAATGTGAAACAACCCCAAAACATTATTTTCTGGGGATGTTTAACTGATTGCTGGATATGAGCCGGTGTTGTTCTTCCATCTGCTGATTTCCGAACGTACGAAACCTTCTGCCCCTGAACGTAGAAATGTGATTCATCGTAGAAAATGACATTTTTCCAGTCTGCAACAGTCCATTTAGCATGTGCTTTGGCTCACAATAACCTTTTTTTGCACATTGCTTTGGTCAAAAGTTGTTTCTTAGCCGTTTTTCTTGGAGTTACATCCATTGTTACAATATATTACGTAAAATGACACAAAAACAATATATGAATTTGTCATAAAAAAATCTGGTGTGAAACACTCACACAACTTTCTTTTGCCAATGCAAATAATTAACAATAAACCTAACATTAGTATTAAAACATTAGAAATGAACAAAAACTAACCTCAAAAACATAACCTTATTTTAATCATGAGTGAATGACGCAAAATGACAATCGAACTCAGTTTGGCTTAAAAATACGGAAAATCACGCTTTCACGCTAAACTAGGCTCTGTAGAGAAAAATGCTCTAAACAAAAGTTGTAGATCTTTTAATTTTCTATAAATTTAATTATATAGACTTTTGTCGTAAAATGCATACTAAGACCGAAATGTTAAAAAATCGATTTTTCTCACGTTTTCGTGAGAAAAAAAACAGAAAATCGCTAATTACCGCTAAACTAAGCGTTATACAAAAAAATGTTTGAAACAGAAGTTGTAGGTTTTTAAATTCTCTACAACTTTTATTATATACGTTTTTGCGCTAAAATTTATATTAAAGCCGTAATCTTAAAAAAACAACGTTTTTACGTGAAAACAGCCTCACCGAGAATTTCAGCAAACATGGCGCCTACCCTATCTTGTAGAGAATAAAAAATTGAGTAAAATAGGCGATTTTTAAGAAAATCGTAGGACCAGTTTTTGAGAAAATCGCAAAAAACTGAAAAATTATACGAATAAACTACTACTTCCGGTTGACCGATTTTGATGAAAATGTTCGTGTCGCGTCCGGTAGTGGTATGTAACTTAAGTTTCAAGTTTCAAGTTCGTACGATGTTCCGTTCTTGAGATATTCTGTTCACACACACACACAGACACACACACAGACCAATCGCTAAAAACATGTTTTTTTGGGTTCAGGGGGTCTGAAAACGTATAGATCCGGTGAAAACTCGATTTCGAAAAATCGACATGAAAACAATACTTTCCTTCCTATATATTCATATAGGCAAGAGAAAGTAAAAATGAAATACACTTATATAAAACACTACTTTTGTCATGAAATTGCTATAGAGATAAAGAATAACAACTTCACACTGCACAGACAGCTTACAGAATGTGTATGGTTAGCAGTGTAGCCACAACATTGAAAAAAAACAAAAAATTCCCTGTTTTCGGATTAATTTGCACGTTACTGTAAATTGATGGCAGTCGTGAAAATTGCCATCGATAGTTTCCTGACAATCGGGATCGAAACCGAACTTTTAAATTTGTGGCGTAGCATGCTAACCACTACACCTCAAAGGCAGCCATCGTATTGTATTGTATTGATAAAGTAAAAGGTTGAGTGTCAAATTATTTACACTCAATCTGTTCGTTGTAGGGCTAAAATAAATAGTTCTGTTTCTTATCACATGGTCAGCTAATTAAATGACTGAATCATTTAAGAACAGAAGAGGTTAGAGGTGTACTGTGACACTAATCAGAGTTATCTCCTCTGAAAGTAATGGATTTCATTATACAGCCAGACCCTGTGGTGAATGAAGTGAAGGTGTCATTTACAGAGTGGAAAATATGTGCTTTTCAGAGGGCCTGGCATGCTGATAAGCGTACTTTTTCATTCAGTGAGGAAGGCAATTGTAAACCACCTCACTCCTTGATTTACTTAGTAAAACCTCTATAGGTTCAAACCAGCCTTTCGGCTGTTGACGTAAACAACAAAGTAAAAGGGTTAAGTAAAATGAGACAATGAGATCAATATTCAATTCTCGTTTAATTTTATTTGTATTTTTGTTGTGTGACATTTTGCAATAAAAAGGTGTTTGCTTACTAGAACGTATCATAACAATAAACGTTTTTACGACAGGGTCGAGCGTGAAAAAAACACGCTCTGATCACTGTGGTTACTACAAACTTAACACGTCCTATATAATATTGGGTCTTATATATGCGGTCTTGGGTTCGAATCCCATTCAGACACGACATAATTTCATACGTTTCAAAAAATCATTTCATCCTTCACCGTCTGCATTAGCAGTAATTGCATAACTGTCGGACATTAAAAAAAAAAAACAACTATATAATATTGGGCGTCTCACTTGGCACGCAGAGAGTTTACCTTGTAATAATAGTGGGTGTTTTTTTTAGAGGTATAGAACTTTAAAATGAAATAAAACACAAAATAGGTAATTGAACAATTGACGTGGAATTGGTTTTATTTTAAAGATAATTATTTGCCATTTTTATTTCAAAATGATTTCCGGCATTGTGGCCGCTGCGGCTGGCTTGGACGTGGTCCAATCGAGACGTCCAATTTGTGACCACTTTTTGCAGCATTTGGGGCCGTATATTGGTAATAACGCGGTGAATGTTGCCTTCCAAGTCGTCAATTGTCTGTGGCTTAGTCAGAAAATAGTCCAGCAGTGTTAGATCGCATGACCTTGGAGGCCAATTTACAAGTCCAGGACGTGAAATTATGCGTTCACCAAACATTTCCTTCAGTAAATTGATTGTGGCTCGCGCTGTGTGACTTGTTGCACCATTTTGTTGAAACCACAGCTCTCCAACATTAAGGCAATTCAATTCAGAAACAAAAAAGTCATTGATCATGGCTCTGTAGCGGTCACCATTGACTAACATTCTGCCCGGCATCATTTTTGAAGAAGTAAGGACCAATGACTCCTCCAGCCCATAAAGCACACCAAACGCACCATAAAGCACGGCCGGCCCGTGGTGTAGTGGTCAGCGCAACTGGCTACTATGCTGGGGTTCCGGTTCGATTCCCGGTCAGGTCTGGCATTTTTTTATCTGTAAATCACCACATATCATTACCTACGCACTATATAGTAAAAATATAAAAGTACCGAACTTGCAGTTAACATTTTTGTTTTCCGACATTTTGTTTCAAAAAAATTACCACACGATTGATACTTAAGGGGATAGTCAACCTAGAAAATGAAAATCAACATTTCTGGCTATAATTTATCATTGTTTATTTTTAATAAAAAGTAATTTATTAGTAATGATCTACCGTTTGAACCAAGCCAAAAAATTAATTACTGCCCCTAATATAAGGGTGAGGTTGGAAAAGCGGGCTTTTACGGGGAATCAAATATCTCAGGAACCAAGAAAGATAAACATGATTCTTACGATACAAAATACAGAAAATTGCTCTCTATTATCTGTTGTATGCGCTTGTATGTATTTTTTATTATAAGAAATTTATTGAAGAAAAACCATATTTTCAAAAACATTTATTTTATGTATTCACAAATTATTTTTAAACTAAATCCCTATTAATGTTTTTATATTAATCATTCCACAGATAATAGAGCAAGAAATTATGAACATTTGAAGAAAAAAAAACATCATCCAAATATCTCCAATACTAACCAAAATATTTAATTCCCAAGAATGTACAATCATGTAAAAACCACATTTCTGGAAAACTTAAAGTTGAAGGAATATAATTTCACTCGCCTTGCTAGTGAGCTTTATTTTAAACATGTTTTTATAACTTTGTGTCAACGTACAAACAAAGTAAACAAATGTTGTGATTCAGGAAATTTTAAACTTCAAATAAATGCAAAAAACAATCGAAATTTTAAAAAAATCATCTTGAGTTTACTACCCTGTTAATACTTGTACGTAAGTACCTGTAGTATAATAGTAACAGAAAACACACGTAAAACAGAAAATCGCTAATTACCGCTAAACTAAGCGTTATACAAAAAAAATTGCTTGAAATAAAAGTTGTAGGTTTTCAAATTCTCTACAACTTTTATTATATACATTTTTGCTCTAAAATTAATATTAAAGCCGTAATCTTAAAAAAAACACTTTTTTTACGTAAGAACACCCTCACCAAGAATTTCAGCAAACATGGCGCCTACCCTATCTTTTAGAGAATAAAAAATTGAGTAAATGAGGCGATTTTATAAAAAATCGTAGGACAGTTTTTGAGAAATCGCAAAAAAGTGAAAAATTGTACGAATAAACTACTACTTCCGGTTGGCCGATTTTGATGAAAATGTTCGTGTCGGGTTCGGTAGTGGTATGAAACTTAGGTTTCAAGTTTCAAGTTCGTATGATGTTCCGTTCTTGAGATATTTTGTATAGACACACACACAATACTTTCCTTCCTATATATTCATATAGGCAAGAGAAAGTAAAAAATGCCAGATCCCTGACCGGGAATCGAACCCAGGAGCCTGGCATAGTAGCCAGTTTCGCTGCCCACTACACATATTTTTATGTGTGACGTATGACATAATCAGTTTTTTGTGAATAGCGATAGTTGAGAGTTTTTGAAAGAACCGTGAAGTGCGACTCATTTTTTTGGAAATGCATGACTTCTCCACCTCCTGACCAGTACGGCGTACAAAAAGTCAAGTCGTGCGCCATGATAGAGTTCAACCCACCGGGTTGGTCTAGAGGTAAAGTCGTTGCCAAAATCAGCTCTTTAACAGCTGATTTTCGGAGACGAAGGTTCCTGGTTCAAATCCTAGTATAGGTAGTTACTTTCATACGGATTTGAATCCTAGACAGTGGTTGTGGGTGTACTTTGATGGTTGGGGTTCAATTAACCATACTCTCTTAGGAATGGTCGGCCTGAATCTGTACAAGACTACACCTCATTAAGGGTAATGGCATGGTGAAGAGAAAGAGGTGGAGGTGGAGGTAGAGGTATAGGCAGAGGGAGTGTCGCATAGTGAGGGTTACCGCGCTGCTTTCTCACACGATTTGAGGGCAGTCTTTCTCCGTCTAGCGTAACCTCTCATTATGACCTGCATACATTCTAGACGCACTTCACTCACTGTGTTGCAAGGAGAGAGGTTGTTAGGATAGTTTATCTTTGTACAATGTTAAGCGACAGTAGTGAAGATAGTAAATGATAGCGTGTAAATGGTGGCTGATTGGCACTTTAAGTAATCGTGAGTTTAGTGTTCAACCCATAAACAAGATCTGAGGGAATATCACCACCTTTTTTTGCAACTTAAGGAATACCCAGACAAATTCCAAGAATACATGAGGATGACTCCTGAAACATTTTCATACATTTCTGACAACATATCACCAAAGTTGGAAAACTGTACAAAATACTGCAACCTTCATGTCACCTATGGCCTTGAACGGACCAATCACAGAGAAGCCGCTTGATACACCGCTCCAAAAGACAAACTATTTTGTCTTCAAAAGCGGATGGGCAAGACTTCCTGGAGGGCCGCGAGCTACACCTCTACCTCGACCTCTTCACTATGCGTGCGCTCATAACACACAATGTATTTATGTTACCTAGAGGTACCGTGACCTTCGCCTCTATCTCTACCTCGACCTCTTTCTCTTCACCATGCGATTACCGTTACACGTCATACATATCATTCTCATCTGATTGGGTCACGGGGTTGCTTATTGTTGTGAATTGAACAGATTGCAACGTACACATATTAGGAATAAATAATATTTTAATATAATAAATGATAGAGTTCCACAAACTACTATAATGGGCAAACACCTTGAATACTGATTGACATGTCCACAAAACACTACAGTGTTCTGCCTCTTTGTTTCGGGTTTTGGGTTGATTTGTTTTGAAATAGTGAAGAGTTCGTCACTGATCTTATTAAGCCTCCCATTTTTGATACGGGCGTATTTTTAGACGGAGTTGATTTGGAACCCATTTTCGGTAACAAACCTTTTAATGATGACGTTCGTTGTGGTTTGTGGTTCGTTGTGGTTTTATTAATGCCGAGTGTGGATTTTACCGTATCCATTAGAGTACTTGACGGAGCAGTTTGCTTTTTACTTGTTGGCCAAGTCATACTTCTCGTAAGAGTTTTTGGATCAAAAGATAATGATGATTTTTTTTTATTAGGAGCAGAAGATGCGAACGGATTCAATGATTTTACTGTTGAATTTTTTGTTGTTTTCTTTGCAGGCAGTAATAAACTGCTGGTGATTGAACTCATACTAGGTAAATTGAAAATATTCTTAAGTTCAATAGCTTTGGTTAAAGCTGATGTAAAATTGTTTTGGTAATAATTATTTTCTTCTTTTTCATCTCTTGTCGCAACTGCCACAAACTTTATGATAGTACTAAATTTACTTTTTAGTTCTTCCGGGAATTTTATTTCATCAAAAGCCTTCGCTAGACTTGGCATTTTTAGAATGTTTTGAAGAAAAGATTGGTGCAATTGTGACGCGTAACCACCACCCCATTGAAATACCGATGGTAAATAATCGTTAATATTGAATTTTTTTTTTCTCAGACATGCGGAAAAAATATCCGCTAAATTAAGTAGATCCTTAGATATGTCGTCGGTATTCTTAGTCGAGACGTTTGCATTGGTGGTGGCATCAGAAGTCGGGGAACGATTTCGAAACATATTGGCAATTTTTAAAGCGGAGTCTAAAATAGATTTTTTTTGTTTTATATTTTCAAGGTATGTCTTCATATCATGAGAAACGTTGGATAAATTATTTTTCTGAACTTCTGTTAGCGTTACCTCTTTCAAACTATCTACGACAGTTGGTAATTTTGTTAGAATTTCGATTGTGAGATTGACTGATACAACCGGGTCGCTGGTCGAATGAGCTAATTGACCCACCAGAACTGCTATCGATTTTATGTCAGGACCTAACCCAACAACTTTCTGAAATTTATCCAACACAGAAAGGTTTACTGAGATCTGTTCTTTAGCCGCACTCATGACGAACGGAAACAGTACAAACTTAGTAACTCCAATACCTGCACCTAATGGATTTGAAGACAAAGCACAAATTATTGCTACTTGAATTGCCAGTAATGCAAACGGCTGTATTTTTGATATTGCAGTACTATTCTCGGTTGTATTTTTGTTGCTAGGTGCTCCCGTCACGTAACATAACTGTAACATAAACACATAATAAAAACATATTGATATACAGTAAAATATCGGTAATCCAGCCATGCAGTAGTCCAGCACCTCAAGTAATCAAGTTACTTTTATACAGATTTGAATCCTAGACAGTGGCTATCGGTGTACTTTGATGGTTGGGGTTCAATTAACCATACTCTCTCAGGAATGGTCGACCTGAGTCTGTACAAGACTACACCTCATTTACACGTCATACATATCATCCTCATCTCAATGGGTCATGGGGTTGCTTATTGTTCTCAATTGAACAGATTGCAACGTACACACATCAGGGAATACAAAAAAAAAATATTTAAATTGAATTATGTAAATCAACTCTGACCTAATTACGGCGGATTTAATACAACATGCATGTTTAGGATTTGATTAAAGAAATGAATAAGCAGAGCTTAATTATTGTTAAATGGAATAATTTTTGGCCTTTTATCCAAAACCCAGAACTGGGTCATACTCTATACTTCATGCTGAATTGACAACGAAACGTAATTCTCACAACACGACCTCCCCGACACCTCACTAGGCGATGTCAATAGCCGATAATTATGTTCAGTATAGGAATCAGACGAACTAATGTCCCAAAGCCGAGCGAGTGAGAGGGAGATATGTGGCATAACTACGCATGCGCTCAAAGGTCTTTACCGTTATAATCTAAATGTGAAAACATACTACAGTCGTTATCTTGCTTGTTAGATTACTGCGTGCATAAACGCTTGCTCACAACAATGAGTACAATTAGACGACAATGTTATTGGAATGGCGCGTATCGGTTGTGCGAGTGAGAGCGTTATGCATTCTCTCACTCCCACGGCTAGGGGACTGCAGTTCATCTGAATACTGTACAATGACTACAGAAGTACTCAGCAAACCTTTTGTAATTAGTTAATTTAATTTAAAATCACATAAAAATCAATGCATATCCATTTTTACTTTCTCTTGCCTATATGAATATATAGGAAGGAAAGTATTGTTTTCATGTCGATTTTTCGAAATCGAGTTTTCACCGGATCTATACGTTTTCAGACCCCCTGAACCCAAAAAACATGTTTTTAGCGATTGGTCTGTGTGTGTGTGTGTGTGTGTGTGTGTGTGTATTCAAAATATCTCAAGAACGGAACATCGTACGAACTTGAAACTTGAAACTTAAGTTACATACCACTACCGGACCCGACACGAACATTTTCATCAAAATCGGTCAACCGAAAGGAGTAGTTTATTCGTATAATTTTTCACTTTTTTGCGATTTTCTCAAAAACTTGTCCTACGATTTTTTTAAAAATCGCCTCATTTACTCAATTTTTTATTCTCTAAAAGATAGGGTAGGCGCCATGTTTGCTGAAATTCTTGGTGAGGGTGTTCTTACGTAAAGATTACGGCTTTAATATTAATTTTAGAGCAAAAATGTATTTAATAAACGTTGTAGAGAATTTGAAAACCTACAACTTTTATTTCAAGCATTTTTTTGTATAACGCTTAGTTTAGCAGTAATTAGCGATTTTCTGTTTTTTCTCACGGAAACGTGTGAAAAATCGATTTTTTTAAGATTTCGGCCTTAGTATGCACTTTACGAGAAAAGTGTATATAATTAAATTTATAGAAAATTAAGAGATCTACAACTTTTATTTAGAGAATTTTTCTCTACAGAGCCTAGTTTAGCGTGAAAGTGTGATTTTCCGTTTTTTTAAGCCAAATTGAGTTCGATTTTCATTTTGCGTCTTTCACTCATGATTAAAATAAGGTTATGTTTTAGAGGTTAGTTTTTGTTTATTTCTAATATTTTATTAATAATGTTAGGTTTATTATTAATTATTTGCATTGGCAAGAGAAAGTTGTGTGAGTGTTTCACACCAGAGTTTTTGTTTAAATTTGTACGAAAACGTGTGAAAAATTGATTTTTTTAAGATTTCGGCCTTAGTATGCATTTTACGATAAAAATGTATATAATAAAGTTTATAGTAAATTAAAAGATATACAACTTTTATTTATAGCATTTTTTTGTACAGTGCCTAGTTTAGCGTGAAAGAATGATTTTCCATATTTTTAAGCCAAACAGGTCGATTTTCATTTTGCGTCTTTCATATATGATTAAAATAAGGTTATGTCTATTGAGGTTAGTTTTTTTGTTTATTTCTTATGTTTTATTACTAATGTTAGATTTATTGTTAATTATTTGCATTGGCAAGAGAAAATTGTGTGAGTGTTTCACACCAGATTTTTAGAGAATCAATTGCCAGTTCTACTTGAAGATGTACCACTTGAAAGAAGACATCAAATGATGTTCCATCATGATGGCGCACCGGCACATTATTCACAAAATGTTAGAGAGCACTTGCAGATAAGTTTTATGGGCAGATGGATTGGTCGAGGAGAACCAATTAATTGGCCTCCTAGGTCCCCTGATTTAAATCCCTTGGATTATTACCTTTGGGGTCATTTAAAGCAGCTTGTATACGCCGAACCAGTTAATTCCAAAGAATTTATTGAACCGAATTTTAAACGCCTGTGAACTACTTAAGAACAACCGAGATGGTATCAGAAAGGCTACACGTGGTTTCATTAAACGCGCTAGATTGTGTACAAATGACCAAGGAAATCATTTTGAACACCAATTGTAAGGTATGGATTTGAAATAAAAGATTCAGCAATTAAGCTAAAATGTTTTGTGTTAACGAAAAACGTTAATTAAAAAGATATTGCATTTTCTGTCTTATTTTTCGTAAGTGTTGATTTAATTAAACATAATTTTTTTAAACTTTGTGTTTGTTTATTATTGGCCTATTTTACATCATTCTCTTCAGAATTAAAATCTCTACAAGTTTTTCTAAATAAATTTACACATTTATTAGCCATTTAACACAGTTATTGTTCTTCAAACCTAAGAAAAACGTATTTTAATGCACAGATTTGTCCTTTTTTCATTGGATATTACAAAAACTACTGGAGATATGATTCTGGAACTTATTTTATTCAATTTTTCGGGTCGAAATACAAAAGAAACCATCAAATCTACTCATAAAATTGGGTTTCTAGACCTCTAGGATGACTTTATTTAGGCGTATGTTCTGAACCCGGGGCGAAATCTTTCGCTAGCCGTAACTCGCTAACGAAGCGTTTCCGGACCCATGTTTATATAAACTTTTTTCGTTATTTTGATGAGAGGAAACCACCTCAGAAGTTTGTCGGGTTACTCGTGAGACACCCTGTAGAAAGGAAAGTATTGTTTTCAAGTCGATTTTTAGAAATCGAGTTTTCATCGGATCAACACACGTTTTCAGAATCCAAAAAACATGTTTTTAGCGATTGGTCTGTCTGTGTATGTGTGTGTGTGTGTGCACGTGCGTGTGTGTATGAACAGAATATCTCAAGAACGGAACATCGTACAAACTTGAAACTGGAAACTTAAGTTACATACCACTACCGGATCCGACAAGAACATTTTCATCAAAATCGGTCAACCGGAAGTAGTAGTTTATTCGTGTAATTTTTCACTTTTTTGCGATTTTTTTAAAAATCGTCTCGTTTACATAATTTTTTATGCTGTACAAGATAGGGTAGGCGCCATGTTTGCTGAAATTCTTGGTGAGGCTGTTTTCACGTAAAAAAAATTGTTTATTTTTTTAAATTGCGGCTTTAACATACAAAAACTATATAATAAAAGTTGTAGACAATTTTAAATCCTACATCTTTTATTATGAGCATTTGTTTGTATAACGCTAAGTTTAGCGTTAATTAGCGATTTTCTGTTTTTTTCTCACGAAAACGTGTGAAAAATCGATTGTTTTAAGATTTCGGCTATACTATGCGACAACAGTGTCGAATTTTACGACAACAGTGTGTACAGGGCGTTCTGAAAAAGGGTTCCAAGAATTTAGGGCGTGATTCCCCACAACATCATCATCATCATCAACTATACGGCTTAGGCTTTACCCAGCCTGTTCCGTTGCAATGGTAGTTGTTTTCTTCTTTTGTTGCTTTCTTTTGAAATTGTCATTTGTTAAAAGATCGTATATTTTAAAAGTATACTTTGTAATTTAGTAAAATTCATCATCGAAACCTGCGTCTATACATAAATTATTGCTCCTAATTGGAAAGTTCGAGTCGATTCCGATCGATGCGTTCCTACAGTTGGTCCTTCCATCTCTTCCTCGGTCTCCCAATTCTTCTTCTTCCTCTCGCTCTATAGCGCCACAAAAACTTGGGTATCCTACTCTCCTCCATTCTCTCTACATGTTCCCTCCAACTGTTCCTATATTTCCTGATAATATCGCTAATATTCTCAACATGAAGTTGATTTCTTATTATCTCACTTCTAATCCTATCCCTGAGAGTGCAACCCGCAATACTTCTCAGAAAGCGCATCTCTGCTGCCTCGATTCTTCTGTATTGACGAGAGGTCAGTGTCCAAGCTTCGGCGCCGTACAACAGAACCGGCCTAGCCATTACCTTATAAAATTTAATAATTGACTCCTTCCTTACTTTCCCTTTTAATGTTCTGCTTATGGTTCCTAATAGACGTTGGAATTTATGTATTTTCCAGTCTACATCTTCACTCTCCCCATAGGATAATCTACATCCTAGGTACTGGAACCCTGACACCTGCTCCAATATCTGATCAGCCAAAACAATTTTGCTTCTAAGAGGTTCCTCTCCAACAAAACCCCACACATTCGTCTTTGTTGCCGATCAGGCAACTGATCTGAGGAACTGAACTGAGGAAGTGATCAACGGGAGGATCTGAACTGAGGAAGTGATCAACGGCCTCGACGGCGGAAGAGGAAGAATTCCCAACGGCGAAGAGGGCGGAAGAGTCTAGGAGTTGGGTCTCCGAATTAAACCCAGGGCAGGGCTAGAGGCTCAAAGATGGCAGCCCCATCACTAGTCTTACCTCACAATCCGCCAGTAACAGATTTGGGGGAATATACTCTACTTTCAATGCAATGGTAAGAAATAGCCGGACGGATTCCCCACAACAAAAGAAGAAAAAAAGTTCAAATTAACATAGGTCCGAAAATCATTAGTTACCGAGTTATACAGGGTGAAAGTTTCGTCAGAAATTCAGTTACCCCGTTAAACGAAGCCCTACAAATATTTGTTGGGCGTTAAATTAGGAATAAATTTTACCGTATCGTATGTAAAATGAACAGAAAAATTGAACAAAACAGGTTTCATACCTGTAGCTGCAGTAATTTTTAAGATATCTGATGAAATAGTAAAAACTTGTCCCGAAAAACAAGTTTCTTTTAGGTTTGAAGCAGATGAACTTTGTTAAATGGATAATAAACACAAGAAATTCTTATACAAAATTTGAAGAGAATTAAATTCTGAAGAGAATGATGTCAAATAAGTCAATAATAGAAAAACGCAATTTTTAAAAAAATTATTTTTTAATTAAATAAAAAAAACGCATGAAAATAGACAAAATCTGTTAACGACGTGGCAATTTTTTTATGGCAACTGTTACTTTTTGAGTTATGATAATTTTTATTATTTTTATTATTGTTAAAAATGTTTACTTGATAAAATATAAGAAAAAAATCTGGTGTAAAACACTCACACAACTTTCTCTTGCCAGTGCAAATAATTAACAATAAACCTAACATTAGTAATAAAACATTAGAAATAAAAAAAAACTAACCTCAAAAACATAACCTCATTTTAATCATGAGTGAAAGACGCAAAATGAAAATCGACCTAAGTTTGGCTTTAAAATACGGAAAATCACTCTTTCACGCTAAACTAGGCTCTGTAGAGAAAACGCTTTCAATAAAAGTTGTATATCTTTTAATTTCCTATAAATTTTATTATATACATTTTTTCGGGAAATGCATACTAAGCCGAAATCTTAAAAATATCGATTTTTCACACGTTTTCGTGAGAAAAAACCAAAAATCGCTAATTACCGCTAAACTAAGCATTATACAAAAAAATGTTAGAAATAAAAGTTGTAGGATTTTAAATTCTCTACAACTTTTATTATATAAACTTTTGCGCTAAAATGCATATTAAAGCTGTAATCTTAAAAAAATAATTTTTTTACTTGAAAACGGCCTCACCCAGCATTTCAGCAAACATGGCGCCTACCCTATCTTGTAGAGCATAAAAAATTAAGTAAATAAGGCGATTTTAAAAAAAATCGTAGGACCAGTTTTTGAAAAAATCGCAAAAAAGTGAAAACATACACGAATAAACTACTACTTCCGGTTAACCGATTTTGATGAAAATGTTCATGTCGTGTCCGGTAAGGGTATGTAACTTAAGTTTCAAGTTTCAAGTTCGTACGATGTTCCGTTCTTGAGATATTTTGTATACACACTGACACACAGACCAATCGCTAAAAACATGTTTTTTTGGGTTCAGGGGGTCTGAAAACGTATAGATCCGGTGAAGAATGTATTTGTTAAAATCGACATGAAAACAATACTTTCCTTCCTATATATTCATATAGGCAAGAGAAAGTAAAAATGCATGAAAAATAGACAAAATCTGTTAACGACGTGGCTATATTTTATGGCAACTGTTACATTTTTGATGTATGATAATTTATGGTTGTTAAAAATGTTTACTTGATAAAAACTCTGGTGTGAAACACTCACACAACTTTCTCTTGCCAATGCAAATAATTAATAATAAACCTAACATTATTAATAAAATATTAGAAATAAACAAAAACTAACCTCAAAAACATAACCTTATTTTAATCATGAGTGAATGACGCAAAATGACAATCGAACTCAGTTTGACTTAAAAATACGGAAAATCACGCTTTCACGCTAAACTAGGCTCTGTAGAGAAAAATGCTCTAAACAAAAGTTGTAGATCTCTTAATTTTCTATAAATTTAATTATATACACTTTTGTCGTAAAATGCATACTAAGACCGAAATGTTAAAAAAATCGATTTTTCTCACGTTTTCGTGAGAAAAAAAAACAGAAAATCGGAAATTACCGCTAAACTAAGCGTTATACAAAACAATGTTTGCAATAAAAGTTGTAGAATTTTACATTCTCTACAACTTTTATTATATAACGTTTTGCGCTAAAATGCATATTAAAGCCGCAATCTTAAAAAGAAAATGTTTTTACGTAAAAACAGCCTCACGCAGAATTTCAGCAAACATGGCGCCTACCCTATCTTGTAGAGCATAAAAAATGTAGTAAACCAGGCGATTTTTAAAAAAATCGTAGGACTAGTTTTTGAGAAAATCGCAAAAAAGTGAAAAATTATACGAATAAACTACTACTTCCGGTTGACCGATTTTGATGAAAATGTTCGTGTCGGGTCCGGTAGTGATATGTAACTTAAGTTTCAAGTTTCAAGTTCGTACGATGTTCCGTTCTTGAGATATTCTGTTCACACACAGACACACACACAGACCAATCGCTAAAAACATGTTTTTTTGGGTTCAGGGGGTCTGAAAACGTATAGATCCGGTGAAAACTCGATTTCGAAAAATCGACATGAAAACAATACTTTCCTTCCTATATATTCATATAGGCAAGAGAAAGTAAAAACAGTAAATAACTCATTAATTTATTTTAATACAAGAAAGTGTTTTCTTTTAAGTATTACATTAATTAAGTTGGTAGAGAGTTTAACAGATTTTGTCTATTTTTCATGCGTTTTTTTATTATTTTCTGTTGCCTATATGAATATATAGGAAGGAAAGTATTGTTTTCATGTCGATTTTAACAAATACATTCTTCACCGGATCTATACGTTTTCAGACCCCCTGAACCCAAAAAACATGTTTTTAGCGATTGGTCTGTGTGTGTGTGTGTGTATGTGTGTGTGTGTGTGTGTGTGTGTGTGCGTGTGTGCGCGCGCGCGCGTGCGCGTGTGTGTGTGTGTGTGTGAACAGAATATCTCAAGAACGGAACATCGTACGAACTTGAAACTTGAAACTTAAGTTACATACCACTACCGGACCCGACACGAACATTTTCATCAATATCGGTCAACCGGAAGTAGTAGTTTATTCGTATAATTTTTCACTTTTTTGCGATTTTCTCAAAAACTGGTCCTACGATTTTTTTTAAAATCGCCTGGTTTACTACATTTTTTATGCTCTACAAGATAGGGTACGCGCCATGTTTGCTGAAATTCTGCGTGAGGCTGTTTTTACGTAAAAACATTTTCTTTTTAAGATTGCGGCTTTAATATGCATTTTAGCGCAAAACGTTATATAATAAAAGTTGTAGAGAATGTAAAATTCTACAACTTTTATTTTAAACTTTTTTTTGTATAACGCTTAGTTTAGCGGTAATTAGCAATTTTCTGTTTTTTTCTCACGAAAACGTGTGAAAAATTTATTTTTTTCAGATTTCGGCCTTAGAATGCATTTTACGACAAAAGTGTATTAAATGAAATTTATAGGAAATTAAGAGATCTACATCTTTTATTTAGAGCATTTTTTTGTACAGTGCCTAGTTTAGCGTGAATGAGCGATTTTCCGTATTTTTAAGCTAAACTGAGGTCAATTTTAATTTTGCGTATTTCACTAATGTTTTTTGAGGTTAGTTTTTTGTTCATTTCTAATGTTTTATTAACAATGTTAGGTTTATTGTAAATTTTTGCATTGGCAAGAGAAAGTTGTGTGAGTGATTCATACCAGATTTTTTATTTATTTATTTATTTAATATTTTATGGCCTACAAAGGACCACTTTAGTCATTTTACATTCAAAGCCTTTCCTTCTTTCTTCCTTTTCTTTTCCGCCCAATATTTTTTCATCCTTTCCGAGCGCAATTTTCTTTCCTCCTCTGGAACCACTCTTCCCAATCGTTGCTTGTTCCTTCCCGGCTGTAGTATAACGCGTTCGTCCTTCAATATCTTCAATGCATCTGTCTTGTGTTTTAAATCTTCTATTGTAATTTGTAACCTTCCGATATCTTCCTTTAATTCTGTGATCCATTTAATATCACTTTTACTATACCACAGTTTTTCTATTATTTTCCTGCTAGTTCTATTTTCGGGTGTCCTTAAAAGATGTCCCAGGAATGATATTCGTTTCTTTTTAATTATACTTGTAATAGGTTGTATGTTTTTGTAGACCATTTCGTTGGAAGCTAGTCTCCAAACTCCGTCTACTTGATAGTTTTTGTTCAAGCAAGTTCTGACTATTCTTCTCTCAATCCTGAGGACCTTATCTATTGCAATGGTATTTGTGGTTTTAAATATTGTTTCACTTGCGTATGTAATTTGTGGTAGGGCGACTGTTTTGTAGTGTCTTAGTTTTGTATTTATTGAAAGACATCTTTTATTATATGTGTTCCTAGTAGCATGTTTAATCCTAGTTAGTTTGTCTATTCTATTCTGCCAAGATGGTTTTTCGTTCAAGTTGCAGGTGATTACTTCCCCCAAGTACTTAAATCTCTGCACAATTTTTATATTGTGGTTGTCCAACCTTATTTTATCTGCAAGTGGAGTATGAGTTTTTTATTTAATTAAAAAATAATTTTTTTAAAAATTGCGTTTGTCTATTATTGACTTAATTTACATCAATTTCTTTAGAATTAAATTCTCTACAAGTTACATACCACTACCAGACCCGACACGAACATTTTCATCAAAATCGGTCAACCGGTAGTGTTAGTTTATTCGTGTAATTTTTCACTTTTTTGCGATTTTCTCGAAAACTGTTCGTACGAATTTTTTTTAAATTGCCTGGTTTATTAAAAATTTTTAGGCTCTACAAGATAGGCTAGGTGCCATGTTTACTGAAATTCTTGGCAAGGCTGTTTTCACATAAAAAAATTGTTTTTTTAAGATTACGGCTTTAATATGTATTATAGCGCAAAAATTTATATAATTAAAAATGTAGAGAATTTAAAATTCTACAACTTTTATTTCAAACATTTTTTTGTATAACGCTTAGTTCAGCGGTAATTAGCGATTTTCTGTTTTATCTCACGAAAACGTGTGAAAAATCGATTTTTTAAAGATTTCTCGGCCTTAGGATGCATTTTATGACAAAAGTGTAGATAATAAAATTTATAGAAAATTAAAAGATGTACAACTTTTATTTAATAACATTTTTCTCTACAGAAAGTAATTTAGTGTGAAAGAGTGATTTTTCGTATTTTTGAGCCGAACTGAGGTTGATTTTCATTTTGCGTCTTTCACTCATGATTAAAATAAGGTTATGTTTATTGAGGTTCGTTTTTTGTTTATTTCTAATGTTTTATTACTAATATTAGGTTTATTGTTAATTATTTGCATTGGCAAGAGAAAGTTGTGTGAGTGTTTCACACCAAATTTTTTAATTAAAAAATAATTTTTTTAAAAATTGCGTTTGTCTATTATTGACTTAGTTTACATCATTCTCTTTAGAATTAAATTCTCTTTAAGTTACATACCACTACCAAACCCGACACGAACATTTTCATCAAAATCGGTCAACCGGTAGTGTTAGTTTATTCGTGTAATTTTTCACTTTTTTGCGATTTTTTCGAAAACTGTTCGTACGAATTTTTTTTAAATCGCCTGGTTTATTAAAAATTTTTAGGCTCTACAAGATAGGCTAGGTGCTATGTTTACTGAAATTCTTGGCAAGGCTGTTTTCACATAAAAAAATTGTTTTTTAAGATTACAGCTTTAATATGCATTTTAGCGCAAAAATGTATATAACAAAAACTGTAGAGAATTTAAAATCCCACAACTTATATTTGAAACATTTTTTTGTATAACGCCTAGTTTATCGGAAATTAGCGATTTTCTGTTTTTTCTCACGAAATCATGTAACAATCGATTTTTTTTAAATTTTAGCCTTATTATGCATTTTACGACAAAAAAAGTTTAATAAAATTTATAGAAAATTTAAAGATCTACAATAGTTGTTATTTAGAGCATTTTTCTCTACAGAGCCTAGTTTAGCGTGAAAAAGTGATTTTTCCATATTTTTAATCTAAACTGCTGTATAGATTTTCATTTTGCGTCTTTTACTCATAAAAAAAATAAAGTTATGTTTTTTGAGGTTAGGTTTCTGTTTATTTTTATTGGTTTTATGACGAATGTTACGTTATATTGTTAATTATTTGCATTGGCAAGAGAAAGTCGTGTGAGTGTTTCACACCAGATTTTTTTTTTTTTTTATGTTGTTATTGTATGTTTCTGCATCATCTAAAATAAATTTTCTTATTCTTCGTTTATTGTTTCGTTTTGTAGTCTAGCACGCTAGTCACTACGCCACAGAGACTCTCACGGAGACACGTGTCATGAATAGGCCTAAATAAAAAATATTTAAAAAATCTGGTGTGAAACACTCACACAACTTTCTCTTGCCAATGCAAATAATTAACAATAAACCTAACATTACTAATGAAACATTAGAAATTAAGAAAACACTAACCTCAATAAACATAACCTAATTTTAATCTGAAATACGCAAAATGAAAATCGACCTCAGTTTGGCTTAAAAATACGGAAAATCACTTTTTCACGCTAAACTAGGCTCTGTAGAGAAACATTTTTCAAATAAAAGTTGTATATCTTTTAATTTTCTATAAATTTTATTATATAACTACTTTTTTGTCATAAAATGGATACTAAGGCCGAAATCTTAAAAAATCGATTTTTCACACGTTTCCGTAAGAAAAAAAAAACAGAAAATCTCTAATTACTGCTAAACTAAGCGTTATACAAAAAAATGTTTGATCAAAAGTTGTAGAGTTTTAAATTCTCTACAACTTTCATTACATAAATTTTTGCGCTAAAATGCATATTATTTTATAAGTCGCAATCTTAAAAAAATAGTTTTTTACGTGAAAACAGCCTGACCAAGAATTTCAGCAAACATGGCGTCTACCCTTTCTTCTAGAGCATAAAAAATTAAGTAAACCAGGTGATTTTAAAAAAAATCGTAGGACCAGTTTTTGAGAAAATCTCAAAAAAGTGAAAAATTACACGAATAAACTACTACTTTCGGTTGACCGATTTTGATGAAAATGTTCGTGTCGGGTCCGGTAGTGGTATGTAACTTAAATTTCAAGTTTCAAGTTCGTACGATGTACCGTTCTTGAGATATTCTATTCACACACACACTCACAGACCAATCGCTAAAAACATGTTTATTTTTGGGTTCAAGGGGTCTAAAAACGTGTAGATCCGGTGAAGAGTGTATTTGTTAAAATCGACATGAAAACAATACTTTATTTCCTATATATTCCTATATATAGGCAAGAGAAAGTAAAAATATTAAAAAAAAATTAAAAATAGGCATATTAGAAAATAGTGTCAATGTTAAATATGAGGGTTTTTCCGGCGGAAATGATAGACTGATTTGTAATAACGTCGCGCCAGGGCTGATATGATTTAATTTTGTTTTTATGAACTTAATGTTAAAATTAATTAATTTTTATGAATATTTACTATGTGTTTAAGTGTGGAAATTTAATGTATTGAAATTTAAATTTTAATGTCTTGTAGCAACTCTATTTGTACGGGTATATACCCGAACACAAATTATTGTATAAATAAGCTTAAATAAATAGGCTAATAATAGGCATACCTGAGCTAACACAACGAGGAGTAGGAAATATTTTAGATTCATTTTCCCAACGAAATATTTCGCTGTAGTGAATTAAGCGAAGCATAAAATACTGAATCTACACTGGCAAAACAATTCCAATACGATTACGTTCATTTTAATATGCGTACAATATAAATTATCACGTAGCCATAAAAACAAAATTTTAAACGGTTCGTTTCGTTTGCATTAATTATAATTTTTATTAATATGTATTGCGTACATTAAATTCAAGAATCGACACTTGGTGTTTCATATTCTCTTTCGAAATCTTCATCTTGATCATTAATCTTTCATGTAGATCTTTAGTTGAAATTTTCACTTTATCAAAATAAATAGTATTTTTTACTTTCTCTGCCTGTATGAAGATGTAGGAAAGAAGTATTTTTTTCATTTCGATTTTTTGAATTCGAGTTTTCACCGGATATACATGTTTTCACACCCCCTCAACCCATAAAAACATGTTTTTAGTGTTTGGTCTGTGTAAGTGTGTGTGTAAGTGCGTGCGCGAACAAAATATCTCAAGAATGGAACATCGTACAACATTGAAACTTAAAACTTAAGTTAGTATAGGGTGATTCAAAAAGAGCGCCGGTTTTGATATATCAAATTAAGAGATTTATTTTATTGAAAAACTGAAAATAAATACATCAACAAGTTCATCTTTCCTTCCGATTTTATGTATGAAAAATAATGTCATGCATGTGTCCTCCTCTACTGCGCTGGCACGCATCAACTCTGTCCATGAAATTGGATATTACTGCACGACAAGTTTCGACTTCCATTTGCCCGATAACCCGTCGAATTTCCTCCTTCAAGTCATTGATGTTTCGGGGTTTATTGGCATACACCAATGACTTCAGATGACCCCAAAGAGGAAAGTCACAAGGCGTCAAGTCACACGACCTTGGTAGCCATTGATGGTCGGAATTACGAGAAATGATGCGATCCTGGAACCGTTCACGGAGCAACAATATTGTTTCTCGTGCAGCGTGACAGGTGGCAC
The DNA here is from genome assembly GCA_035578175.1 of Catonia carolina. Taxonomy (NCBI): domain Eukaryota; kingdom Metazoa; phylum Arthropoda; class Insecta; order Hemiptera; family Achilidae; genus Catonia; species Catonia carolina. Next base: position 1,740,410 of record JAQMRL010000019.1, on the reverse strand, counting down.
CAATGCTGAAACCACAACTCGTCAATGTCCATTCCATCCAAATGACGCCACAAAAACTCCCTAATCATCGTACGGTATCGGTCTCCATTTACTGTCACGGCTTGTCCTTCTTGATTTTAAAAAAAGTAAGGGCCGATGACACCGCCCGACCAAAAGCCGCACCAAACTGTCACTCGCTGTGCATACAAGAGAAACTACAACTGAATCGTCAATCGGAATGTTCTCCAAAATAGAAATGAGGTCAAACAATGTTGCCAACCGATAAACAAAAATTTACCAGCCGTTTAAAAACCGGCGCTCTTTTTGAATCACCCTTTATTAGAAAACCCGACTCCAACACTTTCATCAAAATCGGTCAATTGGAAGTAATATTTTATTCGTGTAATTTTTCACTTTTTTGGTATTTTCTCAAAAACAAAAAAATTGTCTCATTTACTATATTTAAACCCACCGGGTTGGTCTAGAGGTAAAGTCGTCGCCAAAATCAGCTGTTTAACAGCTGATTTTCGGAGACGAAGGTTCCTGGTTCAAATCCTAGTAGAGGTAGTTACTTTTATACGGATTTGAATACTAGACAGTGGTTACCGGTTTACTTTGATGGTTGGGGTTCAATTAACCATACTCCCTCAGGAATGGTCAACCTGGGTCTGTACAAGACTACACCTCATTTACACGTCATACACATTATCCTCATCTCATTGGGTCATGGGGTTGCTTATTATTCTCAATTGAACAGATTGCAACGTACACATAATATTAGAAATTAAAAAAAACATTACTATATTTCTATGCTCCACAAGATAGTATAGGCCCATATCTGCTGAAATTCTCGGGGAAGCTGTTCTTTTGTAGAAAAAAATTGGTTTTTTGAAGATTTCGGCCTTAGTATGTTGTTTGTTGTTTACGTCATCAGCCAAAAGGCTGGTTTGAACCTGTAGAGGTTTTACTAAGTAAAACGAGGAGTGAGGTGGTTTACCATTGCCACAACTCACTGAGTGGAAAAGTACGCTTATCAGCATGCCGGGCCCTCTGAAAAGCACATATTTTCCACTCTGCAAATGACACCTTCATTTCATTCACCACAGGGTCTGGCTGTATAATAAAATTCATTACTTTCAGAGGAGATAACTCTGATTAGTGTCACAATACACCTTTACCTCTTCTGTTCTTAAACGATTCAGTCATTTAATTGGCTGACCATGCGATAAGAAACAAAACTATTTATTTTAGCCCTGCAACGAACAGATTGAGTGTAAATAATTTGACACTCTACCTGTCTGTTATGGGCAGCCAAGTTCTCTACTAGCTCTATTGGTAGACTTACACGGACTGCGAACAGAACTATCTTGAATTTGTCTCACATCATACTCAGACACACGCGGTCGGTCTGGGCTTTTTAATTTACACACACTGCCAGTTTCCTGAAATTGCTTGAACCAACGGCTAATGCTTTTTCTAGTTGTTGATTCAATACTGAATTTTAGACGAAATGCCCGCTGCACTGCAATTGGCGACTCAATTTTTGCAAATTCAATAACGCAGTAAACATTGTGCTGCACGGTAGTCATCTTTTTCACAACTGACAGACAATGGTGGCGAGCGACGCATTGGCGCGAGAACTCTAGCGGCCGTTTCTGCAACTACAGCCGCCACCCACTTGGGCGCATGTACTGGTTAAGAATGTGTAAAACAACTTTGAAACTTCCTCTTTCTATTGATATGTAAATTGTTCATTTTGCATTTATACTTAAATATAGGCCAACTCATCCAAATGAGATATGAGTTGTGTATGCGCAGTAGCAAAGAAAGTAGTGGGGGGTTTCAGAGCCAGTGCGTTCCCAGTTACAGAAGAGTGAACATCCGTACAGTGGGTCAAAAAAGTAGTGTTTCGGTTTTGTAATCCAGTCGGTTTCCTTAGAATAGTACCTTACATACTATAAGACGTGATTTTCTTTTATGCGTTATCGAAAACCAGTTTATTTAAAATAGTGTAATTGTGTGTATTTAAAATATTGTTTTAGTGTTAGTTTATTTAAAAAAGTGTAATTGTGTGTTTATTTAAAATGGTATTTTTGTGTATTTAAAAAACAGCATAATATTTTATTAACAGCGCTATGAGTGTAAAAAGTAGAGTGAAGCAAAAAACTATTCACTCTCAAGCACGTGAAATTATCGGCTCACTATTAGAATTCATGCGCCAGTTAATTTCATTTCGGTAATAGTACAAGAGAAAATTAAATCTATTTGTAACTAGAAGTATAACAATAATATGTGTGTACGTGTGTCCGTGTAATGTGATAAACAGCACACAGAATTTTGTAGGCAGGCTGTTACGCACTGACAAGAGTGGGGAACAATATACCTCTCTCTTTCTAAATATTTCTTTCTCTCTCAGTTGTTCCGCGCAACTCACAATTCATTTGGATCTTGCTGGCCTGTATATATGAATTTATTAAATTGGGTCCATCATTTAAAATAACCCTGTATATTTAAGTTATTGTGGTGGCGAATTGACACCAAAGCATTCGCGCATGCGCACTACTGTGTTCTTGGCATTATTTACACCCCACGTTAAAACTAAAAATCTGGTGTGAAACACACACAACTTTCTCTTGCCAATGCAAATAATTAACAATAAACCTAACATTAGTATTAAAACATTAGAAATGAACAAAAACTAACCTCAAAAACATAACCTTATTTTAATCATGAGTGAATGACGCAAAATGACAATCGAACTCAGTTTGGCTTAAAAATACGGAAAATCACGCTTTCACGCTAAACTAGGCTCTGTAGAGAAAAATGCTCTAAACAAAAGTTGTAGATCTTTTAATTTTCTATAAATTTAATTATATACACTTTTGTCGTAAAATGCATACTAAGACCGAAATGTTAAAAAAATCGATTTTTCTCACGTTTTCGTGAGAAAAAAAACAGAAAATCGCAAATTACCGCTAAAATAAGCGTTATACAAAAAAATGTTTGAAACTGAAGTTGTAGGTTTTTAAATTCTCTACAACTTTTATTATATAAGTTTTTGCGCTAAAATTTATATTAAAGCCGTAATCTTAAAAAAACAACGTTTTTACGTGAAAACAGCCTCACCGAGAATTTCAGCAAACATGGCGCCTACCCTATCTTGTAGAGAATAAAAAATTGAGTAAAATAGGCGATTTTACAAAAAATCGTAGGACCAGTTTTTGAGAAAATCGCAAAAAACTGAAAAATTATACGAATAAACTACTACTTCCGGTTGACCGATTTTGATGAAAATGTTCGTGTCGGGTCCGGTAGTGGTATGTAACTTAAGTTTCAAGTTTCAAGTTCGTACGATGTTCCGTTCTTGAGATACTCTGTTCACACACAGACACACACACACACACAGACACACACACACACAGACACACACACAGACCAATCGCTAAAAACATGTTTGTGTGGGTTCAGGGGGTCTGAAAACGTATAGATCCGGTGAAAACTCGATTTCGAAAAATCGACATGAAAACAATACTTTCCTTCCTATATATTCATATAGGCAAGAGAAACTAAAAAGGCATTATCGTGACTTAAGTAACTATACTCACGAATCCAGTTGAAATCAAATATGTAAACGTAATTACGAAGAATAAATTAAAATGAACGTAACATAAATTAATGTCAACCATCTTACTGCTACAAGGCAGTTACATTTTATTCCTATTACGTTCTTTTAAATCATGATAAAAAATTTGGTTTGATTCACTCATACAACTTCATTTTGCCAATGCAAATAATTAACAATATATAACCTAACATTAGTAATAAAACATTAGAAATATACAAAAAACTAACCTCAAAAAACATAACCTCATTTTAATCATGAGTGAATGACGTAAAATGAAAATCAACTTCAGTTTGGCTTAAAAATACGGAAAATCACTCTTTCACGCTAAACTAGGCTCTGTAGAGGAAAATGCTTTAAATAAAATTTGTAGATCTTTTAATTTCCTATAAATTTTATTATTTATGTATTTTTGTCGTAAAATGCATACTAAGGCCAAAATCTAAAAAAAAATCGATTTTTCACACGTTTTCGTGAGAGAGAAACAAAAAATCGCTATTACTGCTAAACTAAGCGTTATACAAAAAAATGTTTGAATAAAAGTTGTAGGTTTTTAAATTATCTACAACTTTTATTACCTATATAAATTTTTGCGCTAAAATTTATGTTAAATCCGTAATCATAAAAAACAATTTCTTTACGTGAAAACAGCCTCACCAAGAATTTCAGCAAACATGGCGCCTACCCTATCTTGTAGAGAATAAAATATTGAATAAATATTTCATTTATTAATAAAATTTTAAAAGATTATAAAAAAATCGTAAGACCAGTAATTGAGAAAATCGCAAAAAAAGTGAAAAATTACACGAATAAACTACTACTTCCGGTTGACTGATTTTGATGAAAATGTTCGGGTCGGGTCCGGTAGTGGTATGTAACTTAAGTTTCAAGTTTGAAGTTTGTACGATGTTCCGTTCTTGAGATATTCTGTTCACACACAGGACACACACACACACAGACCAATCGCTAAAAACATGTTTGCGTGGGTTCAGGGGGTCTGAAAACGTGTAGACCCGGTGAAAACCCGATTTCGAAAAATCGACATGAAAACAATACTTTCCTTTGTATATATTCATATAGGCAAGAGAAAGTAAAAATATGGTTTGATTCACTGACACAACGTTCTATTGCCAATACAGATAATAAAAAAATCTGGTGTGAAACACTCACAAAATTTTCTTTTGCCAGTGCAAATAATTAACATTATAACCTAACATTAGTAATAAACCACTAGAAAGAAACAAAAAAAACTAACGTCAATAAACATAACCTAATTTTAATCATGAGTAAAAGACGCAAAATGAAAATCAACTTCAGTTTGGCTTAAAAATACGGAAAATTACTCTTTCACGCTAAACTATTCTCTGTAGAGTAAAATATACTAAATAAAAGTTATAGACCTTTTAATTTCTTATAAATTTGTTTATATACACTTTGGCGTAAAATACATACCAAGGCAGAAATCTTAAAAAAACGATTTTCACACGTTTTCGTGAGAAAAAAACCAGAAAATGGCTAATTACTGCTAAACTAAGCATTATAAAAAAATGTTTGATATAAAAGTTTTAGTATTTTTAATTCTCTACAACTTTTTTATATACATTTTTGCGCTAAGAAGCATATTATTAAAGCCGCAATCTTAAAAAATCAAGTTTTTTACGTGAAAACAGCCTCTCAAAGAATTTCAGCAGCCATGGCGCCTACCCTATCTTATAAAGCATAAAAAATGCAGTAAACCAGGCGATTTCTAAAAAAATCGTAGGACCCGTTTTTAAATAAATGGCGAAAAAGTGAAACGTTTTACAAATAAACTACTACTTCCGGTCGACCGATTTTGATGAAAATGTTCGTGTCGGGTGCAGTAGTGGTGTTGAACTTAAGTTTCAAGTTCGTACGATGTTCAGTTCTTGAGATATTCTGTTCACACACACACCCACCCACACCCACACCCACACACACCCACACACACACACACACACACACACACACACACACACACACACACACACACACACACACACACAAACACACGCACGCACGCACGCACACACACACGCACACACACGCATACACACACACACGCGCGCACACGCACACACACGCGCGCACACGCACACACACACACGCGCACACACACACACACACACACACACACACACACACACACACACACACACACACACACACAGACCAATCGCTAAAAACATGTCGGTATATGTGGCTATACAAGATAATTAACTGGTAAACATTTCAGCCTGGTAGGTTTATTGTTTTCTGAGAAAAATGTACCTTAATGTTAAAAATCTAAATTTACGGGAACTGTATGAAACAAGAAGGCACAAATCAAGCATTTCGCTTGAAATGCGCCCGGTAATAGTTTTCGCAGCCGGCGCAAGCGAACTGCTTATTTAGCGCTAACAACTTTGATCGAATTTCACATTTATCTATATTCTTTTAATTATTGGTCAAAACATGTTTCCAATGCTTTAGTATAACATTGTTTCACTTTAAACGACATTTAGTCTTCATTTCAGTATTAAAAACAAACTGCAAACATTTATTTTCAATAATTTTAATGCCGCGGGACCTGATTCAGTACGTTTTCATCTATCTCGGATCTCGGAAAATGTCCTCCTCCTCTGATTGACGTTAGGCGGCAGCACCGTATACATGTTACATGTGTTTACAGTACGATGTTTACGTGTGAGTCGTTTAAATAGAATTATTTTAGCATTGCGTCGCTCATGTCAGGATGGCCGAGCGGTTTAAGGCGCCAGACTCAAGGGTACACCTTTGTCAGGCGTCATCTGAGGGCGTGGGTTCGAATCCCACTTCTGACAGAATTTTTTTTACTTGTGAAATTAATTTTACAATATAATTTGATAAAAAATGTTTAATATTTTCTTACAAAATATTTAAATAATGTTTAATATTTTCTTACAAAATATTTAAATAATATAATCAACAAAACGTTATGATATCCTCTCAAAATTACAATGAAATTGTAAAGTGACCGGTAAGAGTTTTGCAGAAACTGCGTTGTACTAAATTCAAAGGTGTAACAAAAGGTTAAGAATATCTGGAGTAGGTAAGAGTTTGAAAATATGGCACAAACATCACAAAAACGTATAAATTAAAAATCTATATATAAACTGTTTATATATAGACTGTTTATATATAGATTTTTAATTTATACGTTTTTGTGATGTTTGTGCCATATTTTCAAACTCTTACCTACTCCAGATATTCTTAACCTTTTGTTACACCTTTGAATTTAGTACAACGCAGTTTCTGCAAAACTCTTACCGGTCACTTTACAATTTCATTGTAATTTTGAGAGGATCAAAAACAATATGTACACAAACAAGTAAATTTCCCATCAGCCAGCCGCATTGGCGTAGTTGGTAACGTGCTCGCCTCTCATCATGCGGTCGTGGGTTCGAATCCCACTCAGGCACGGCATATTTTCATACGTTACAAAAAAAAATTATTTCATCTTCACAGTTACACCCCAACGTCGTCGCTGATGACATTGCAGTTGATGCGACGTTAAATAAATAAATTTAAAAAAAAATTTCCCATCAACAGTTGTTTAGAAAGCTGAACCAACAGCTGAGAATATTAAAAACCGTGATGGAGATATATTTTTTTTTATTTTTTTTTTAATTCGTAATATGTGTACGTTGCAATCTGTTTAATTCAGAACAATAAGCAACCCGATGACCCAATGAGATGAGGATGATGTGTATGACGTGTAAATGAGGTGTAGTCTTGTACAGACCCAGGCCTACTATTCCTGAGAGAGTATGGTTAATTAAACCCCAACCATCAAAGTACACCGGTAACCACTGTCTAGTATTCAAATCCGTATAAAAGAAACTACCTTTACTAAACCAGGAACCTTCGTCTCCGAAAATCAGCTGTTAAACAGCTGATTTTGGCGACGACTTTACCTCTAGACCAACCCAGTGAGTTAAAAAATTGGGTTATTGTTTGTGTAGACAAACAAGTAAATTTCCCATCAACAGTTGTTTAATCCACCGGGTTGGTCTAGAGGTAAAGTCGTCGCCAAAATCAGCTGTTTAACAGCTGATTTTCGGAGACGAAGGTTCCTGGTTTAGTAAAGGTAGTTTCTTTTATACGGATTTGAATACTAGACAGTGGTTACCGGTGTACTTTGATGGTTGGGGTTTAATTTATCATACCCTCTCAGGAATGGTCGGCCTGAGTCTGCACAAGACTACACATCATTTACACGTCATACACATCATCCTCATCTCATTGGGTCATCGGGTTGCTTATTGTTCGTAATTTGAACAGATTGCAACGTACATAAACTAGATTACAAAAAACAATCTGTTGTGAAACACACACAACTTTCTCTTGCCAATATAAATAATTAACAATAAACCTAATATTAGTAATAAAACATTAGAAATAAACAAAAAATTAACCTCAAAAAATATAACCTTATTTTAATCATGACGGAAAGACGCAAAATGAAAATCGAACTCAGTTTGGCTTAAAACTACGGAAAATCACTCTTTCACTCTAAACTAGGCTCTGTAGAGAAAATTGTTTTAAATAAAAGTTGTAGATCTTTTAATTTTCTATAAATTTAATTATATACACTTTTATTATAAAATGCATACTAAGGCCGAAAATCTTAAAAAAATCGATTTTTCTCACGTTTTCGTGAGAAAAAAACAGAAAATCGCTAATTACTGCTAAACTAAGCGTTATACAAAAAAATGTATAAATTAAAAGTTGTAGGTTTTTAAATTCTCTACAACTTTTATTATAAATTTTTTTTCGCTAAATTGCATATTAAAGCCGTAATCTTAAAAAAACTATGTTTTTACGTGAAAACACCCTCACCGAGAATTTCAGCAAACATGGCGCCTACCCTATCTTGTAGAGAATAAAAAATTGAGTAAACCATGCGATTTTAAAAAAAATCGTAGGACCAGTTTTTGAGAAAATCGCAAAAAAGTGAAAAATTACACGAATAAACTACTACTTCCGGTTGACCGATTTTGATGAAAATGTTCCTGTCGGGTCCGGTAAGGGTATGTGACTTAAGTTTTAAGTTTCAAGTTCGTACGATGTTCCGTTCTTGAGATATTTTGTATACACACACACACAGACCAATCGCTAAAAACAAGTTTTTTGGGTTCAGGGGGTCTGAAAACGTATCCGGTGAAAACTCGATTTCGAAAAATCGACATGAAAACAATACTTTCCTTCCTATATATTCATATAGGCAAGAGAAAGTAAAAAAAAAAAAAACAGTTGTTTAGAAAGCTGAAGAGTATTAAAAACCGTGATGCAGATATTTTAAAAACTGAAATTCTCTTTGCACTAAAATGTGCCATAGACTATAAAATTATGAAAAATATTCGTTCTCCGTTACATGATAATTTTTTTGTGTAAACCTGATAAAAACTTTATTTTTTCATAAAAAAGTTTTCTTTTGACGTAATTTAATGTTTTTCTGGTCAATGTAGGATCTAATCCTAAAGTATTGAAAAACATAAGAAACCAAAAATCGAAATTTTGAGTTAAAAACCATCGTGCAATCTCTCCTTAACGCATGAAGCTTCAAGACACAGGTCTTTTGAGAACACAAGAAACTGTATTTAATTGTTCTGATAAAGACTGTACAACCGTTTCGATGCTACAGGCATAGGTAGGCTACATTTTGTGATTGTAGGCCTACCAAGAATAAATTATGATTCATCGAACCTTATCGAATGCGTCATTACAGTTTTTAATCATTTCTACTGGATACGGGAATTTTTTGGTTGCCTGCAATAGTAGAACTTTTATTAAATTGGCTGCAAGATATAGGGTGATTCAAAAAGAGCGCCGGTTTTGATATATCAAATTAAGAGATTTATTTTATTGAAAAACTGAAAATAAATACATCAACAAGTTCATCTTTTCTTCCGATTTTATGTATGAAAAATGATGTCATGCATGTGTCCTCCTTTACTGCGCTGGCACGCATCAACTCTGTCCATGAAATTGGATATTACTGCACGACAAGTTTCGACTTCCATTTGCCCGATAACCCGTCGAATTTCCTCCTTCAAGTCATTGATGTTTCGGGGTTTATTGGCATACACCAATGACTTCAGATGACCCCAAAGATGAAAGTCACAAGGCGTCAAGTCACACGACCTTGGTGGCCATTGATGGTCGGAATTACGAGAAATTATGCGATCCTGGAACCATTCACGGAGCAACAACATTGTTTCTCGTGCAGCAACTGAATTCTATACGGGTGATATTGGAGATCGTACCGAAGAATTCTCCGTACAGAAGAACATCGTAAACCCAATTGTTGAGAACGGCGACGTATTGATTTTGCTGGGCTAACAGCCACACCATCACGAACCAACGCAACGTTCTGCTCAGTTCGGCCAGAACGACGACGTCCAGAACTTTTAAGGTCGACTGTTGAACCCGTCTCAAAAAACTTTTTCATGAGCCTGCGAACTGTTGATTCATTCGGTGCTTCATTACGTCCTAGAGTACCGCGAAGTCACCTGACAGTAGCCGCATAACTCTCTCCACTCTGGTAAAATGTTTTGACGATTAACACTCGTTGCGCAATAGTAAACTTCTCCATGGTTAGACACAGACTGCGAGAGTACTACACTGCGAACATGAGAAACTACAACTGAATCGTCAATCGGAATGTTCTCCGAAATAGAAATGTGGTCAAACAATGTTGCCAACCGATAAACAAAAATTTACCAGCCGTTTAAAAACCGGCGCTCTTTTTGAATCACCCTTTATAATATTCAGATGAACTAATGTCCCCTAGCCGTGGGAGTGAGAGAATGCATAACGCTCTCACTCGCACAACCCGTATGCGCCGTTCCAATAACATTTTCTTTAACCCTCTATAGGTATGTGGTACTGCCCATAACAGCCCATGACAGACCAATGGAGTGTCAAATTATTTACACTCAATCTGTTAGTTGCAGGGCTAAAATAAATAGTTCTGTTTCTTATTACATGGTCAGACAATTAAATGACTGAATCATTTAAGAAGAGAAGAGGTAGAGGTGTACGATGTAAACCAGGCGATTTTTAAAAAAAATTTAGGATCCAGTTTTTGAGAAAATCGCAAGAAAGTGAAAAATGACACGAATAAACTACTACTTCCGGTTGACCGATTTTAATGAAAATGTTTGTGTCGGGTCCGGTAGTAGTATGTAGCTTAAGTTTCAAGTTTCAAGTTCGTACGGTGTTCCGTTTTTGAGATATTTTGTATACACACACACACAGACCAATCGCTAAAAACATTTTTTTTGGGTTCAGGGCGTCTGAAAACGTGTAGATCCGGTGAAAACTCGATTTCGAATGAATAAAGAAAAACTCAAATAATTAAAATTTAAAATAATTAATTAGAATTTAATGAAAACGATTGAAAAATAAAACAAATTGACTGACAAAACCTACATGTTACCTAAAAATAGCAAATTTAACATTGGCGGGATACAAAGTACAGTCTCCCCTTATGGGGAGGTGGCACGATGGTTTTTACTCAAAATTTCGATTTTTGGTTTTTTTATGTTTTTAAATAAGTTTAGGCCTAGATCTACCAGAAAAAAAACATTAAGTTACGTCAAAAAAAATAATTTTTTTATGAAAAAATCTGGTGTGAAACACTCACACAACTTTCTCTTGCCAATGCAAATGATTAATAATAAACCTAACATTATTAATAAAATATTAGAAATAAACAAAAACTAACCTCAAAAACATAACCTTATTTTAATCATGAGTGAATGACGCAAAATGACAATCGAACTCAGTTTGGCTTAAAAATACGGAAAATCACGCTTTCACGTTAAACTAGGCTCTGTAGAGAAAAATGCTCTAAACAAAAGTTGTAGATCTTTTAATTTTCTATAACTTTTATTATATACACTTTTGTCGTAAAATGCATACTAAGACCGAAATGTTAAAAAATCGATTTTTCTCACGTTTTCGTGAGAAAAAAAACAGAAAATCGCAAATTACCGCTAAACTAAGCATTATACAAAAAAATGTTTGAAACAGAAGTTGTAGGTTTTTAAATTCTCTACAACTTTTATTATACAAGTTTTTGCGCTAAAATTTATATTAAAGCCCTAATCTTAAAAAAACAACGCTTTTACGTGAAAACAGCCTCACCGAGAATTTCAGCAAACATGGCGCCTACCCTATCTTGTAGAGAATAAAAAATTGAGTAAAATGGGCGATTTTAAAAAAAATCGTAGGACCAGTTTTTGAGAAAATTGCAAAAAACTGAAAAATTATACGAATAAACTACTACTTCCGGTTGACCGATTTTGATGAAAATGTTCGTGTCGCGTCCGGTAGTGGTATGTAACTTAAGTTTCAAGTTTCAAGTTCGTACGATGTTCCGTTCTTGAGATATTCTGTTCACACACAGACACACAGACACACACACACACACACACACACACACACACACACACACACACACACACACACACAGACACACACACACACACACAAACACACAGACCAATCGCTAAAAACATGTTTTTTGGGTTCAGGGGGTCTGAAGACGTATAGATCCGGTGAAAACTCGATTTCGAAAAATCGACATGAAAACAATACTTTCCTTCCTATATATTCATATAGGCAAGAGAAAGTAAAAATTAAGTTTTTACCAAGTTTACACAGATAAATTATGTTACCGAGAACGAATTTTTCACAATTTTATACAGCTCGTTTTAGTGCAAAAAAAATTTCAGTTTTTAAGATATCTGCATCACTGTTTTTTGTATTCTCAGCTATTGGTTCCGCTTTCTAAACAAATGTTTTTTTTAAATTCCTAATATGTGTACGTTGCAATCTGTTCAATTCAGAACAATAAGCCACCCCATGACCCATGAGGATGATGTGTATGACGTGTAAATGAGACTGTGTAGTCTTGTACAGACCCAGGTCGACCATTCCTGAGAGAGTATGGTTAATTAAACCCCAACCATCAAAGTACACCGGTAACCATGTCAAGTATTCAAATCCGTATAAAAGTAACTACCTTTACTAGGATTTGAACCAGGAACCTTCGTCTCCGAAAATCAGCTGTTAAACAGCTGATTTTGGCGACGACTGTACCTCTAGACTAACCCGGTGGGGTAAACAACTGTTGATGGGAAATTTACTTTTTTTTTAAACGCTTTTATTTAACTTACTCTTGGATCCATCAAATCTTGCAACTTAAAATTTTAATACTTCTACCGTATCAATATGAATCAAACTTTGCACACTTGTTTATCTTCGATGACAATACGCTGTGGAGGTGTTTGTAAAAAAAAAATGTTAAAAAAATTTAAAAAACGCTTTTATTTAACAATTAGCCTACTTAAAAAAATTAACTAAAAATAAAAAAAAAAAAATTTACAAAAAAAAAAAATTAAAAAAAAAAATTTTTAAGAAACGCTATTATTTAACAATTAATCAAAAGAAAAACGAACTAAAAAGAAAAAAATAAAAAAATTTACAAAAAAAAAACAATCACAGACATTACAGTTAAAATAAAAGCGTGGCGCATTATATAATATTACAACGAATATTTTACAATAAATATTATATATATTAATGCGCCACGCTTTTATTTTTAACTGTAATGTCTGTGATTGTTTTTTTTGTAAATTTTTTTCTTTTTTTCTTTTTAGTTCATTTTTCTTTTGATTAATTGTTATATAATAGCGTTTCTTAAAAATTTTTTTTTTTAAATTTTTGTTTTGTACATTTTATTTTTGATTTGTGCCTTCTTGTTTCTTGCGTTTTCCCGTAAATTAAAATTTTTAACACTAAGGTACATTTTTCTCAGAAACCAATAAACAAACATACAAGGCTGAAATTTTTCCAGTTAATTATCTTGTAGGATATATCCAAATATACCGACATTTTTATGACTTTCTCAGGTGCTCCAAAAATTAGTAATACACAAAAACGTAAAAAACAATTTGTAAACATTTTTATGTTATTCGTAATTTAAAAAAAAAATGGTATGGTCCAAAGACTAAATTGAAAAAACGTCAGTAGCTGGAGAAGAAACCCGACATTTATGGTGTGTAAATTTTCATTTCCCTATCTTTTACCAATCCTAAGAAAAATGTACCTAAAATTAGAAAATTTAACTTTGGCGGGATACAAAGTACAATCTCTTTTTAAAGATTGCGGCCTTAATATTTGTATTTTAGGCCAAAAGTGAAATATAATAAAAATTATAAGAAATTAAAAGATCTACAACTTTTTACTTTCTCTTGCCTATATAAATATACAGGAAGGAAAGTATTGTTTTCATGTCGATTTTTCGAAATCGAGTTTTCACCGGATCTGCACGTTTTCAGACCCCCTGAACCCAAAAAAACATGTTTTTAGCGATTGGTCTGTGTGTGTGCGCGTGCGCGGGTGTGTGTGTGCGTGTGTGAGTGCGAGTACGAGTGTGTGTGTGTGTGTGTGTGTGTGTGTGTGTGTGTGTGTGTGTGTGTGTGTGTGTGTGTGTGTGTGTGTGTGTGTGTGTGTGTGTAAACATAATATCTCAAGAACGGAACAACGTACGAACTTGAAACTTAAGTTACATACCACTAGCGGACTCGACACGAACATTTTCATCAAAATCGGTCAACCGGAAGTAGTAGTTTATTCATGTAATTTTTCACTTTTTGCGATTTTCTCAAAAACTGGTCCTACGATGTTTTTAAAAATCGCCTAGTTTACTAAATTTTTTATGCTCTACAAGATAGGGTAGGCGCCATGTTCGCTGAAATTCTTGGTGAGTGTTTTCACGTAAAAAAATTGTTTTTTAAGCTTGCGGCTTTAATATGCATTTTAGTGCAAAAATGTATACGGCAAAAGTTGTAGAGAATTAATAATCCTACAACTTTTATTTCAAACATTGTTTTGTATAACGCTTAGTTTAGCGGTAATTAGCAATTTTCTGTTTTTTTCTCAAGAAAACGTGTGGAAAATCGATTTTTTTTAAAGATTTCTGCCTTAGTACGCATTTTACGACAAAAGTGTACAGAATTAAATTTATAGGAAATTAAAAGATCTACAACTTTTATTTAGAGCATTTTACTCTACAGAGCCTAGTTTAGGGTGAAAGAGTAATTTTCCGTATTTTTAATCCAAACTGAGGTTGATTTTCATTTTTCGTCTTTCACTTATGATTAAAATTACGTTATGTTTATTGAGGTTAGTTTTTTTTAATGTTTTATTACTAATGTTAGGTTATATTGTTAATTATTTGCATTGGCAAGAGAAAGAGTTGTGTGAGTGTTTCACGCCAGATTTTTAAATAACTAAGATGAAACTTGTAAGTTTAAATCATAGTAGTGTAATATGAATGTTAACATTGGATCAAATATTTTATTAGAACTTATACAAATAAAATATGATAAAATAATTTAAATAAGCTCAATGTAAAATATCGGTTATTTTGTATTACGTTCTTGTTGTGCGCACATTCGTGTTCTATGACGTCATAGTATAAATTTAAAACAGCTAAAATGATGAACAAAACAAACGTTGGGCTACGTTGAGAAAACAATCATATATATTATTCAGTCAC
Organism: Catonia carolina; assembly: GCA_035578175.1. Lineage (NCBI taxonomy): Eukaryota > Metazoa > Arthropoda > Insecta > Hemiptera > Achilidae > Catonia > Catonia carolina. The sequence goes on along the minus strand of JAQMRL010000019.1, from coordinate 1,725,198 downwards.
GAGAATGTCTTTTGCGTAAGGATGAGCTGTAAGGAAGAGAAGTAACAATTTAGCAGTGCTACCAACCTCAACAATGAGACACTACATTTTACAACCGTCCAGTTTCTACATCTCTATAATATATACCTACAGGGTGATTCAAAACTATACGGCAATCTCTTGGGTTCTCATTCTATAGCTAAAAATATAAAAAAAAGTTCATATAAACATATGCTTGAAAATGCTTAGTTAGCGAGTTACGGCTAGCGAAAAATTTCATCTAGAACTCTGTACCCTCGGTGAAGTAAGGCCTTATAAAAATGTTAAACGTAGTTACAAAGATACAAATACGATTGTTTCTTATGTTTCTTAATCTGAAAATTGAAAAAAATTGGTTTCAGAGCTGTAAATGCAATACTTTCAGAGATATCTTACATAAAACACAAGAATTGGTGCAAAGAAATAACACATTCTTGTGTTTAACGTAAGATTACTTCCATAAATGGTAAAAAAGGTGTATTTTTTCTTAAATAAATTTGTAGAAAATTTAATTTTGAAAAGATTCATGTGATTTACTCTGAAAAAAAATTAATAGATATTGAAATTTCGCTTTATTTAAAATCAAAACGGACGCAGATAAAACGCACTTTCTTAACTGCATAAAATATTAACTAATATCTAGGTTGGGAGTAACAGCTGATCATTATCAGCTGCTACTCCCAACCTAATATTTTATGCAGTTAAGAAAGTGCGTTTTATGGGATAAATTATGTTTTATAGGGACTTAAATAATGTATTTCTAGTGCCAGAACAGTACGATACTTCTTTTTTACTTTCTCTTGCCTATATGAATATATAGGAAGGAAAGTATTGTTTTCATGTCGATTTTTCGAAATCGAGTTTTCACCGGATCTATACGTTTTCAGACCCCCTGAACCCAAAAAACATGTTTTTAGCGATTGGTCTGTGTGTGTGTGTGTGTGTGTGTGTGTGTGAACAGAATATCTCAAGAACGGAACATCGTACGAACTTGAAACTTGAAACTTAAGTTACATACCACTACCGGACGCGACACGAACATTTTCATCAAGATCGGTCAAACGGAAGTAGTAGTTTATTCGTATAATTTTTCACTTTTTTGCGATTTTCTCAAAAACTGGTCCTACGATTTTTTTTAAAATCGCCTTATTTACTCAATTTTTTATTCTCTACAAGATAGGGTAGGCGTCATGTTTGCTGAAATTCTGGGTGAGGCTGTTTTCACGTAAAAACAAAGTTTTTTTAAGATTACGGCTTTAACACTCAACTGGTATCATCATTTTTTGTGACATAACTGGTATCAGCGGTCTGACAGACCTCCAAATTTGTTTTTTTGTTTTAAGTTCTTCATACTCATTTAATTAATTTGTTTTAATATTAAACTTATAAAACCATGTATAATCGAAGATGTAAATGTAAAATACTTAGCATAAATGCAAAATTACTATTTAAAAAAATAAAAAACGAACACTAAGCATTTTTTTGACTTTTACTTCCATTTTGAACAGAACAATAAAATTTTTGGGCCTAGAAACATTCTGTGGTCTAATAATTATAAATAAATAAGTATTTAATATGATAAAGACAAATTTATTTACAAAATTATGATGTACAACTTACATTTTGGTTCCGAGTTTTGCTATTTATGTCTATTGTTGGGCAGTACACTCTGACAAACATTTATTAAAATTTATTCGTTTTTTTTTTTACTTTTTGATTATTTACAATAAAATTTAAAGATTTTTATGTTAACAAAAATTCACATCATTAACACGTACAACTTGTTTACGTGATGGATCTAGTTGGGTTGAAGCCGCTTCAGAAATTTTAAATGTATCATCCATAATGAAAATTTTATAAAATTACATATGAAAATATTTTATAATAGTACTAAACAAAGAAATTATGTATGAAAAATTATTGTATATTCATTAAAACTTTAAACAATCCATGTACTACTTGGTTTTAAAGTCGTCAAAAAGTTACACAACTGGTATCATAGGTCCAGAAGACCGCCAGTAGAAAACAAAATACAAATAACTCGCAACTTGTTAGCTCGTACCGAAAACGATCTTGATCACGCATAGTTCAAACAACAGTTGAAAGGTATACAAAATATACGTGATGTCGGGCCATTGGGAGGGAAGTGTTGGAGGAGTAAAAAATGACAGCGGTCTCACAGACCGCATGATACCAGTTGAGGGTTAATATGCAATTTAGAGCAAAAATTTATATAATAAAAGTTGTAGAGAGTTAAAAATCCTACAACTTTTATTTCAAACATTTTTTTGTATAACGCTTAGTTTAGCGGTAATTTGCAATTTTCTGTTTTTTTCTCACGAAAACGTGAGAAAAATCGATTCTTTTAACATTTCGGCTTTAGTATGCATTTTACGACAAAAGTGTATATAATAAAATTTATAGAAAATTAAAAGATCTGCAACTTTTATTTAAAACATTTTTCTCTACAGAGCCTAGTTTAGCGTGAACGAGTGATTTTCTCTATTTTGAAGCCAAACTGAGGTTGATTTTCATTTTGCGTCTTCCACTGATTAAAATAAGGTTATGTTTTTGAGGTTAGTTTTTGTTTATTTCTAATATTTTATTAATAATGTTAGGTTTATTATTAATTATTTGCATTGGCAAGAGAAAGTTGTGTGAGTGTTTCACACCAGATTTTTTTTATGTTAAGCTCTGGTAAGTATACTTACCAAGGAACGTTTATGGAAATGGAAATCACGTAATGTTTAGTGGTAAGAATGCTTATATAAAAAACTTGTAGTCCTTTATAACAGAAAAATATGCAGAATAACTTATCTCAACTTTATATTAGCATGAATGCTTGTTTTTTCGTAAAAAAACCCAAATTTTCTAAACGCTGTTCAAAAATAACAAGATAACAACACGGTTGCGTACGCTGGTATGAATCCTTACGACATTCGTGTCACCCATGAAGCAAATAGTCGCTGCACACTAATTTCAAAATGTGGATAGCCTACTTACCAAAGAACATCTTGTTGTTTAGGTCATCAGCCGAAAAGCTGGTTTAAACCTGTAGAGGTTGTAACGTCTTGTTTTAGTACGTTACCTGTCTTGAATTTCTCGTTTCATATTCTGGCGCCGTATTTCTGATTGTACAAATTTTCTTCGGTCTATTCACCGTAAGCTGACGCTATCTGTCGTTTTTCCATTGTACTATTCTAGCCTGGGTCAAATTTCATTCCGTAATTAAATTATGTATTTCTTTTCCTGGTTACACTTGTAATCTTGTTCGTTTACTGAATGGAACGGTAGTTTTCTCTAACATTGAAATGGTATTGCCGATTTTAAAATTTCATTCTTTTGGTTAAAGAATGTCTTCTTTCGTTTTATTGTTGCTGGATTATTATTGCTTATTTATAAATATGATCCGTTTAATTGTATCTGCTGTTTTTTTCTAATTTCACTATGTATGCGTAATTTTTAACAGTCTTTTCCGGGTTGTGTTTTGCAAATCGTTCATGGAAATTTTTCTTTATTTCGTCGCCCAAAATTATAATTTTGGTAAGTTTTCTACTCTTTTGGTTTCTGAAGTCGAATATTTCTAGGGATTGCGTTAGACGGTTATGTTTTAATGTAAATTTTAATTTGGATCGAATCATTTTGCTTTTGCTTGGTTCGATTCTTGCTTATGTTAAATTCTTTTGTCTGTTTGTTGGTCTATACCTTTTAACCTTATGTGGTTTTTGTTAAGGTATAGGGCAATTTAACTACTGTACTTACTTGTTTAAATTTTGGTTATTTGCTATTGAATTATGTTGATCGCAATCTGTAGAAGTATTCTTCGTTTCTTTTTTATTCATTCTTTTGACTTGTTTCATTTTGCTACTTTTGTTATCGATGTGTTGTTAGTTTTTCTTTTGACTATTGTCGGTTTTTTGTCCAGGGTTCTACTCTGGGACATGTTCTATTCTAGGACATTAACGACTACGGTTTCTATTTCTGGGATATTTCCAATTCTGAAACTTTGGATGGTAGAAGATTTGGATTTTAGTGCTATTCACCTTACTTTGCTACGCCTTGGTTCCCGAGTTTGGCTCTCCTTAGTTCGATTCCCGGGTTCGGAATGTTGTCAGCTAGCCATGCTGTTCGTTCCTGCTGATGCTGCTGGATTTATTTACTGATTTATTTCTGCCGTTAACCATCGACAAAGTTCAGGAAGGTTTGGTCTCTACAAACCGGTATGTTTGGTTAATTATTTTAATTTTCATTTTGGGAAAATCAACTATTACTGTTTGACCGTGTCTGCGCTTGTCAGGAATTTATTCCAATACTAAACTTGTCCGGATCGGAAAATACTGACGAACGAACTTGCTTATAATTTAACTTGAAATATTTAAAATCTTAAATACTTTTATAATGTTTTCTCCTTTTATCATAAATTTTGCTCAACTATAATCTTGGTGTTTAAAATTTCTAAATATTTAAAAAAAAAATATATTGTTTTTCCTATTTTATTTAAATTTTGTAAAAAGCTGCCATGGTACGCGATAATTATAAATAAAATTTAAAATACTATGCTATTTACAGTTAATGATCTGATCTTTCTGAAAGTTGAATCTTCAATTTAAATTTTTCAGGATGGTAAAAATTTATTTTTAAAAATAACAAAATTATTTTGTAATTTTGGTTAAGTTACCTATTGTAAAGGAAACTTAGAATAATAATACTTTGAATCTTTAATAATTTACCGAATATTGTAATTCAAATTTGTTTTTGGTACATTCTTTAATTTTTACTGAAACTATTTATTCATGTAATTTATTTTAATTTCTGAAGAATGTCCGTACTGATATTTTCTGGATTTATTTACTAATTTTTGATATATTACTGTTTAATTATTATTTTTCTAATTTTGTGTTTTTGTGCAATTATAATCATATGCAACAACTATTTGTTTTTTTATGGCTTCCTTTTTGTTAACCCCGGGCCAACCTATCAGTGTGGATAGAGGGGAAGGGACAAGGTTTTACTAAGTAAAATGAGGAGTGAGGTGGTTTACCATTGCCACAACTCACTGAATGGAAAAGTATGCTTATCAGCATGCCGGGCCCTCTGAAAAGCACATATTTTCCACTCTGCAAATGACACCTTCACTTCATTCACCACAGGGTCTGGCTGTACAATGAAATTCATTACTTTCAGAGGAGATAACTCTGATTAGAGTCTTTCACACCTCTACCTCTTCTGTCCTTAAATGATTCAGTCATTTAATTGGCTGACCATGTGATAAGAAACAGAACTATTTATTTTAGCCCTGCAACGAACAGATTGAGAGTAAAAAATTTGACTCTCCGCCTGTCTGTTATGGGCAGAAAAAACCAAAACAGGCAGGTGGAGTGTTTTTTAATTGCACTCTATCTGTTTGGTCCAGGGCTAAAAAAAATAGTTCTGTTTCTTATCACATAGTAATCCACTTATATGACTGAACTATTTAAGAACAGAAGAGGCAGAGGTGTAAAAGGCACTAGTCAGAGTTATCTCCTCTGAGAGTAATGAATTTCACAATGCAGCCAGACCCTGTGGTGAATGAAGTGAAGGTGTCATTTGCAGGGTGGAAAGTGAGTGCTTTTCGGAGGGCCTGGGATGCTGATAAGCATACTCTTTCAACTCAGTGAGGAAGGCAATGGTAAACCACCTCACTCCTCGTTTTTACTTAGTAAAACCTCTAGAGGTTCAAACCAGCCTTTTGACTGTTGACCTAAACAACAAAGAACATCTATAAAACCATTAAATACCATAAAAATAAAAATAAAATAACCATAAAATTGGGTTCACCTGCATACCTTATTCTTAAAAAATATCGACCTTATTGCCAGTGGTAAGTATACTTACCAAACACCTACAAAGGGTTAATTTATAAATTTTAGTTGATTTTAGGTTAGCTTCAAGTTCACATTGTATCCGGTAGGTTGCGCTCCGGTCGTGTTTACGAAACTTTTTGACAATTTCTAGCATATTAGTCAGACCCAGCAGTAGTATTGAATAATATTATATTATATTATTTTATATAAACAACTTTTTATAGTGTCATTCATATTACCCATTGCTTTTTATTCCTAATTTGTGTACGTTACAATCTGTTCAATTCAGAACAATAAGCAACACCATGACCCAATGAGATGAGGATCATGTGTATGACGTGTAAATGAGACTGTGTAGTCTTGTACAGACTCAGGTCGACCATTCCTGAGAGAGTATGGTTAATTGAACCCCAACCATCAAAGTACACCCACAACCACTGTCTAGTATTCAAATCCGTATAAAAGTAACTACCTTTACTAGGATTTGAAGGTTCCGGGTTCAAATCCTAGTTAAGGTAGTTATTTTTATACGAATTTCGCCGGCCGCGTTGGCGATGTTGGTAACGTGCTCGCCTCTCATCACGCGGTCTTGGGTTTCGAATCCCACTCGGGCATGGCATTTTTTCATACGTTACAAAAAATTCATTTCATCCTTCACCTTCTGCATTAGCAGCAATTTGCAAAACAGTCGGACGTTAAACAAAAAAAAAACAAAAAAAAAAAAAATACGAATTTGAATACTAGACAGTGGTTACCAGTGTACTTTGATGGTTTGGGTTTAATTAACCATACTCTCTCAGGAATGGTCGACCTGGGTCTGTACAAGACTACACCTCATTTACACTTCATACACATCATCCTCATCTCATTGGGTCATGGGGTTGCTTATTGTTCTCAATTTAACAGATTGCAACGTACACATATTAGGAATAAAAAAAGCTAATTTTTAAACACGAAAATAAAACAGTTTGAAATTTTTTTTTTAAATTTAAGTTTGGTTTTTTTGAACGTATAAATCGCAAATATAATAAACTAGCATACCCCGTCGTGGCTTTGCACGCGAAAAATGGTGTAATTACGTTTTTTAAAAATATGTAGCAGAAATTGATCATTTACCAATTAAAAGAAAATTAAAACAAATTAAAGAAACACGAAACTTTACTTTTATATAATTTATACTCAACAATACAAAATTGTATCTCCATAATAAAATAGAATAAAATTATCATGTGATGTTGTCACCAGCTGATCCTTAGCACCACCTCGCTATTTGCTAAATCATATCACTTTATTTATGACAAATCTTTATTTGAATCACAACAGCTGGTTTAAAAGCAGCAGATTATCTAACCTCATAAAAGCCTTAATGTAGGACATAAACATTATTTTCAACCCTTTAGGGCTAACTTTTTAAGGGTTTCAATAGCCTAAAACCTGCACCGGCATCATAGTTACAACATTAAAAAAATCTGGTGTGAAACACTCACACGACTTTCTCTTGCCTATGCAAATAATGAACAATATACCTAACATTAGTAATAAAACATTACAATTAAACAAAAAACTAACCTCAAAAAACGTAACCTAATTTAATCATGAGTGAAAGACGCAAAATGGAAATCGACCTCAGTTTGGCTTAAAAATACGGAAAATCACTCTTTCACGCTAAACTACGCTCTGTAGAGAAAAATGCTTTGAATAAAAGTTGTAGAGTACTCATTCTGGTCGACCAATTTTGATGAAAACGTTCGTGTCGGGTCCGGTAGTGGTATATAACTAAAGTTTCAAGTTTCAAGTTCGTACGATATTCCGTTCTTGTGGTAATTTGTCTACACATACACAGACACACAGGCACACAAAAACACACACACACAGAGCAATCGCTAAAAACATGTTTTTTGGGTTCAGGGGGTCTGAAAACGTGTAGATCCGGTGAAAACTCGGTTTGTTGTTATCGACATGAAAACAATACTTTTCTTCCTATATATTCATATAGGCAAGAGAAAGTAAAAAAATTCATCCGACCGGCGCGGATAATCTGCAAAGCCTATAATCCGACCGCGGATAATCGGGAGTTGACTGTACAATTTTTTACAACGTCAGTTTCGTTATTTAAAAGCCACACCTCGTAGATGGAAGATGAACAGCTAGAAAATAAGTGTAAACTGCCGCCCGATATATTCGTTGCCATGTGTTTGCTCAATATCTTCAAAATCGGCAATTATAATAAAAGTGTTATAAAAGTGTAATAAAACAAAATAAAATACAAAAATTTGTCATTTATATTTTTTAACAATTTTATAGGTGTATAAATTAATTTAGTACTTGTAGGCTACAAAAAATTGAGTTAAAAAATATTGTCGCAGTTTGAAAAGATTTTTACTATTTATTGTCTGGGTAATATCATTTGAACGATCCATTAAAAGTTAATACAATTTAAAATGTGCTATAAATAGACGAGGTAACGCACTTGCATGAAATTTATGTCACTGATGTCAAGAGGATAGTTTGTCACTTTTCTGGAGAGAATAATTGAATCGGTGAGTGGAAAAAGTATTGTTTTCATGTCGATTTTTCGAAATCGAGTTTTCCCCGGATCTACACGTTTTCAGACCCCCTGAACCCAAAAAACATGTTTTTAGCGATTAGTCTGTGAGTGTGTCTGTGTGTGTGTGTGTGTGTGTGTCTGTGTGTGCGTGCGTGCGTGCGTGCGTGTGTGCGTGCGTGGGCGCGCGCGTGTGTGTGTATACAAAATATCTCAAAAACGGAACATTGTACGAACTTGAAACTTGAAACTTAAGTTACATACCACTACCGAACCCGACACGAGCATTTTCATCAAAATCGGTCAACCTGAAGTAGTAGTTTATTCGTGTAATTTTTCACTTTTTTGCAATTTTCTCAAAAACGGGTCCTACGATTGTTTTTAAAATCGCCTGGTTTACTCAATTTTTTATTCTCTACATGATAGGGTAGGCGCCATGTTTGCTGAAATTCTTGGTGAGGCTGTTTTCACGTAAAAAAAAGTGTTTTTTTAAGATTACACCTTTAATATGTATTATAGCGCAAAAATTTATATACCTAATAAAAAATGTAGAGAATTTAAAATTCTACAACTTTTATTTCAAACATTTTTTTTGTATAACGCTTAGTTTAGCGGTAATTAGCGATTTTTTGTTTTTTTCTCACGAAAACGTGTGAAAAGTAGTTTTTTTAAAGATTTTGGCCTTAGTATGCATTTTATGACAAAAAAGTATATAATCAAATTTATAGAAATTAGAAGATCTACAACTTGGTACTTGTAGGCTATAGTAAATTGAGTTAAAAATATCATAGTTTGAAAAGATTTTTACTATTTATTTTCTGGGTAATATCATTTGAACGATCGATTTAAAATTAATTCAATTTAAAATCTGCTATAAATAGACGAGGTAACGCACTTGCATCAAATTTATGTCACTTATGTCAAGAGGATAGTTGTCACTTTTGTGGAGAGAATAATTTCAGGTTAGTACATCAAATAGGCTACCGTCTACTGTTGGCATGGGTACCAAATGGGCGACATGCAGAATGGTCGACTCCTTTTGATAAGTCACCAACGCCAAAATGGTCGGTTCCTTTTAATAAGTCACCGACGCTTAAAAAAAATTACTACACAGGTTACAAACTATTATACAAGACCGTTAATCAATTATTTTTAAGGGGTAAATTAGTCATCAGTGTTATGTTGTTTTGACTATAATAGTCAAAACAACATAAGTTTTTTTTTTAATTCCTAATTGTGTACGTTGCAATCTGTTCAATTCAAAACAATGAGCAACCCCATGACCCAATGAGATGAGAATGATGTGTATGACGTGTAAATGAGACTGTGTAGTCTTGTACAGACTGAGAGAGTATGATTAATTAAACCCCAACCATCAAAGTACACCGGTAACCACTGTCTAGCACTCAAATCCGTATAAAAGTAACTACCTTTACTAAGATTTGAACCAGGAACCTTCGTCTCTGAAAATCAGATGTTAAACAGCTGATTTTGGCGACGACTTTACCTCTAGACCAACCCAGTGGGTTAACATGAGTTATATGAATATTATTCATATAGGCAAGAGAAAGTAATAGCCTAAATCAGATAAAGTGACCAATCCGGCAGCTCCGCTTTTGCAGGAAATACTACAGCAGCAATTTTGCATTATTGTAATTTTGACTAATTTATTTAAATATATACAAAAATGAATGTGACAAACATGTGTTTCAGGTATATCTTAAGATTGAAAAATGAACATGATTTTAGTAGCACTGTTAGTCTGTGTTATTGGGCTTCAAGTAGCTGTTGGCCAGATAATAGAATCAGGAAAATGTCCCAAAGTAAAACCCGTTTCATACTTTGATTTGACGAAGGTAAGTGGTTGCTACCGTATTGCCAATGTTGTTTCAGTGTTACCTATTCACTTTTGAATCAGTCATTTCAAAAACTCTTAAGTGAAAATGTTGAATTTTTGAACTACCTGAATGTGTAAACACGTCATTCTCTATACTCGGTGCATCGTAAGAAAGATATAGTACATTTGTTTTTGGAAGAAGCTTGTAAAACAGAAAATCGCTAATTACTGTTAAACTAAGCATAATACAAAAAAATGTTTGAAATAAAATGGGTAATGCCTTTAAAAATACCAGAAGAATTTTCAATAAAAAAGTTTTATCATGGGGTACTGTAACATTTATTTTTCAATGTTACAAATTTTAATTTTTAAATTAATTTCCTTACATTGTTCTAATATTATTAATTTTCGTTATCTGCTATTAATTGTTTAATTAGTTATCTCTTAATTGATTTGGTATTTTAGGCTTTGCTTACCGTTCGCTGTCATCTGATTTTTCTGCCGTAACTTGTTTTTCTTTCATGTTTCCCTTGTTGGAGGGGGCCCGTGACGTCAGGCCCGAGTTTTCCTTTTTGGTAAATTTTGCGTGCCTCGCCCTTCTTGCTGCAATAGGTCATGACGACGGACGCGTTTTGTCTTTGTGCCGTTCATGTGTTTTTTTAGTCTTTTCGGGGTGCTGTTATGCTGCCGCTTTTATGACCTTTTTGCTTTCCCGTGTTACGGTAAGTCTGTCTCCTTTTTTGTAGTTAAAATCCCATTGAAGCCGAAAATGCTTAATTTAAAATTTTGTGAATTTTGTAAACCCTTTGGGTATTTTAAATTTTCTTAAATCTTTTATAAATTTCTTTTCACGATCTTCTGCGTCTCTGGGCTTTTAGCTACCTTTTTTTGGTGTTTTTGGGGTTGCCCCTTTACCTTACTAAGTCGTGGTTTTTCTGCTCTTTGCAGGGACCCGGTGTTGGGCTGATTTTACCCAGTGTGGGGCTGGTTTTACCTAATTTGGGACTCAATAAAAACTAATTTTGGATGAAGCTTATTCATGTCCTAACCAAGGCAAAATTGCTCAAGAATTATTAATATTTGTTTGGGGCAAGTGGCACCCGACGCCGAAATGCATTTCGCCATCCGAAAATTTGCTGACGGCATTACATTTCGTCTTTCCTACAATTAGTCTTGAAGCCTCCGCAACATAAATTTTTTTAATATAAATTTTCATTTATTACCTCGTTTTATATGATAAAATGTTTGTCGGACGTTACCGCTTAAGTATGCTGGCAAACATGTTGCAGTGCGGAGTTAACCAGTTTTTTTATTTGTAATTTAAAAAAAAAAAAAAATAAATAAAATCTTTTCTACTTAAATTTTTTTAATATATCTCTATAAAAAAAAATCAAATCACTTTAATTTTGATCTGTATTTAATAAATTTTTTTTTAAAATGGCTTTATATAAAAAGGGGTAACTAAAAATCTAATTCTTATAGATAAAAATAATTAATTTCATTTGTATCTAATTTATCTTTCTTTAAAACGAATCAATTTACGATTCCTTATTAAAATATGTATTGTTCTACTTAATCAACTATTATGTAAAAAGGCCTATTCTTATTGAAAATTTTAATTAGTAACATTTTTCGGTAATTATATTATTATTTATAATCTACCTTTTTATAAATTTTTTTTAATCTGGATCCAGTAAATTGTATGCACTATTACATATATATATATATATTATAACTATATTTTTTTAGTATTTTTGTTTTTTTTAGATTTAGATGGTTATTATCATTAAAATCATTTGTGCGCTAATCTGGCCTTTTGCAAAATTAAGAATTAGTTGGTTATCCCAATTTTGTTAATTAATTATTTAAATTTTATTAAAATATTCTTGATAATTTATTTTTTTCTTGTTTATTTAAAATCACACCACTGCAGTCCCTCCTGTTGGAGTTTTTTGTTTCCCCCATTGCCAATTTTGTTTTGTGGTCATTTTAAATTCACCCGAACAAAAGGGGTTACAGTACAAAAATCAGACATTACGAAACAGTGATAAGGCCAGAAACGTTGTATGGTGCGGAAACGCTTAAAATTAAGCTAAATGGAGGTATAAATAAAGTGATGGGCGCAGAAAGGAAAATAATGAGAAGTATATTGGGGCCTAGGAAACTAGATGCAGAGTACAATAGACCCCGAAAAATAAGGAAATATATGGCAGAGTTGAAAACATTATCCACACAATGAGGAAAAGAAGACTTGTGTTTTTTGGTCATATAGCGAGAATGGACAATAATCGGCTGGCAAAACAGGTCTATGAGAGGATAATGAAACTTAAGATTAAGCCAGCATGGTTCACCGAAACGCTGTCAGATTGCTTAACGGCAGGGATTACCACAGAAGACATATGCAATAGAGAGGTTTTTAGGGGTAAAGTTGAGAGAGTGACCTTTAGGGAGGAAAGTGAGAGGAGGAGGTGTGAACCCCATAATATGGACCAACTGAGGATGGACAGATCAAGAAGGATGAAGGAGGTGTGGGTGAGGAAGAGAATGGAGCAGCATAGGACATGAAGAACACCCCAAATATTGATTTAACGTGCTCTCGTTAAAGAGCTATTCGAAAAAAAAATGTTTGAAGGATTTTAAATTCTCTACAACTTTTATTACATAAATGTTTGCGCTAAAATGCATAAGCCGCAATCTTAAAAGACAATTTTTTGACGTGAAAACAGCCTCACCAAAAATTTCAGCAAACATGGCGCCTACCCTATCTTGTAGAGCATAAAAAATTTAGTAAACCAGGCGATTTAAAAAAAAAATCGTAAGACCAGTTTTTGAGAAAATCGCAAAAAATGAAAAATTACACGAATTTACTACTACTTCCGGCTGGCCGATTTTGATGAAAATGTTTTGTCGGGTCCGGTAGTGTTATGTAACTTAAGTTTCAAGTTTCAAGTTCGTACGAGGTTCTAAATTTTCTACAACTTTTATTATATAAATTTTTGTGCTAAAATGCATATTAAAACCGCAATTTTAAAAAAAGCAATTTTTTGACGTGAAAACAGCCTCACCAAAAATTTCAGCAAACATGGCGCCTACCCTATCTTGTTGAGCATAAAAAATTTAGTAAACCAGGCGATTTAAAAAAAAATCGTTAAGACCAGTTTTTGAGAAAATCGCAAAAAAGTGAAAAATGACACGAATAAACTAGTACTTCCGGTTGACCGATTTTGATGAAAATGTTTGTGTCGGGTGCGGTAGCGGTATGTAACTTAAATTTCAAGTTCGTAATATGTTCCGTTCTTGAGATATTTTGTCTACACAGACAGACACACACACACACACACACACACACACACAGTTCAATCGCTAAAAACATGTTTGTGTGGGTTGAGGGGGTCTGTTTACGTGTATATTCGGGTGAAGAGTGTATTTGTTGTGATCGACATGAAAACAATACTTTCCTTCCTATATATTCATATAGGCAAGAGAAAGTAAAAATGAATGGAAACGAATCATTTTTAGATGACATAATATTTGCTGAGGATGCTACTACTACATTCCATATGAATGGATGTATACGTATCAGACGAACTAATGTCCCATAGCCGAGCGAGTGAGAGGGAGATATGTGGCATAACTACGCATGCGCTCAAACATGGCGTTCTTTAGTTACAGGCGGGATAGCAGTGGTGGGGAGAAGTCTGACTGGTGACGTCAGAAGTCCAGTTTCTAATTCATTACCTACATTACATTGTAATAGGCTAAACGTACATAATATATTATTATGAATCCTCACTTACTATCTCTGATTTTGTGTGTGTTTGTTTTGAATACGCATTATAAATAAGATTACTATAAATTTATTTATATAAATTTGTTTATTTAGATCTAAATACGTAATTACAGTTTATAGAATAAAATGTTTCTTCTCTTACCTTGCCGTCTGTTTTTTTTCTATTAATACTAAATCAAACTGCTCGCATATTAATGTTAGCTGGCCAAATGTTTCATCATCAGGTTCAAAAAATGTTGTCTTTAATTCATCAATAAGGGTTTTAATATGCGATGACATGGAATACAATTTAGGTGAGAAGCTGATTTTACTGAAATTGTCATCGCATATTCTTCAAATAAGACCATTTTAAAATCTTAAAGCAATCAAAATTAACTTTGATCTCTTGTTCAGATAATTTAATATCTTGATAGAAAATGGTCGGTACTAATTCGAGTCTATAGTAAGAAAAACATAAAATTTCCTAGCCGAGTAATTAATTTTTTCCTATTATTAATTCAGATGTTTTTGAATGAACATGCAGGTCTGTAAAACCAAATGTACTTAATCTTTTATTAATATTAATTATCTTTTAAAAAATTCAAATTTTGAATGGGATCTTGTTCATTTTGACATGCAATTCGGTCATTTTGCTCTTTAATTTTTTTTGTTTTGGTTTCAGCTCTTCTTTTTTTCGGAGCTTTTCTTTTCGCTGGAAGAGTTTTACTCAAATAATCAGGCAAATTAGGAAATATCGAGGGATAAGCTTCTTGTTTAAGTCGCGGTCTGTCTAACTTCATTGTTCTGGTTTCACCAGAATTAGTTTTGTAATCGTACTCGGTTACAATAAATCTGGAATCGAAGTGTTTAATGCAAACATGGGTATGAGCATTAGGAGTCCAATCAGTCCTAGGTATAACCTGTTTCCATTTCTCAAAAGAATCTTTCTCTTTCGGAAACTTAAACATTGAGATGTACTTTTCTTTTGAAGAAGCAAAATAATTACTTTTTCATTGAGGCACACAACAATGATACGGCATTTTAAAATTCTTAACAACTGAATATTCAACACAATTATTAATATAGCTACACTGAAATCTACAATTATTCTGATGAATTTCAACACGAAATGATGAAAAATGATTTATTAAAAATACTGTACTGTATCATCGAATAGAATAACACCAAACGACTAGTCTCACTAAATTGTAAACACATACTTAAATATGCGAATAAGACAGTGTGTGTGTGTGTAGACAGCGCCACGTCAGTTATTAAGACTGCTGACGTCATTACCCCCACTCCAGTACTCCCGCCTGTAATTAGAGAACGCCATGGCTCAAAGGTCTTTACCCTTATAATCCAAATCTGAAAACATACTGCAGTCGTTATCTTGCTTGTTAGCTTACTGCGTGCATAAACACGTGCTCACAACAATAAGTAATATTATTGGAACGGCGCGTATGGGTTGTGCGAGTGAGAGCGTTATGCATTCTCTCACTCCCACGGCTAGGGGACTGCAGTTCATCTCAATACTATATCTATAGGCACAAACCACGAATATGGGGGGCTGAAAACCCACATGTGATTGGAATTGACCCTAATGGTTTTTTCCATTGGTCAAAGGTAAGCCTTTTCAAAAATTGCCACCATCCATGAAGCGCCATCTCATGAAAGGGTGTTTTATTTAATAAATTTTTGCTGTGTCTTGCCTTTATGAATATAAGAAGGAAAGTATTGTTTTCATGTCGATTTTTCGAAATCGAGTTTTCACCGGATCTACACGTTTTCAGACACCCTGAACCCAAGAAACATGAGTTTAGCGATTGTCTCTCTCTCTCTCCCTCTCTCTCTCTCTGCGTGTGAATGCGCGCGTGAATGTGAGTGCGCGTGGGTGCGTGTTTGTGTGTGTGTCTGTGAACAGAATATCTCAAGAACGGAACATCGTACGAACTTGAAACTTGAAATTTTATTTACATACCACTACCGAAACCGACACGAACATTTTCATCAAAATCGGTCCACCGGAAGTATTAGTGTATTCGTGTCATTTTTCACTTTTTTGCGATTTTTTTAAAAACTGGTCCTACGATTTTTTTTTTAAATCGCTTGGTTTACTAAATTATTTGTGCTATACAAGATAGGGTAGGCGCCATGTTTGCTGAAATTCTTAGTGAGGCTGTTTTCACGTAAAAAAATTGTTTTTTTAAGATAACGACGTTAATATGAATTTTAGCGTAAAAATGTATATAATAAAAGTTGTAGAGAATTAAAATCCTACAACTTTTATTTCAAAATATTTTTTTGTATAACTTAACTCTTTATTTAGCGGTAATTAGCGATTTTCTGTTTATTTCTCACGAAAACATGTGAAAAATCGATTTTTTTTAGCATTCGGCCTTAGTGTGCATTTTACGACAAAAATGTATATAATCAAATTTATAGGAAATTAAAAGATCTACAATTTTTATATAAAGTATTTTTCTCTACAGAGCCTAGTTTAGCGTGAAAGAGTGATTGGCCGTATTTTTAAACCAAACTGAGGTCAATTTTCATTTTGCGTCTTTCAGGTCATGATTAAAATAAGGTTACGTTTTTTTGAGGTTAGTGTTTTGTTTATTTCTAGTGTTTTATTTCTAATGTTAGGTTTATTGTTAAATATTTGCATTGACAAGAGAAAGTTGTGTGAGTGTTTCACACCACAAAAAAATTTAAAGTAACAAATAAATTAATTTAAGTGTAAATATTTATTACTTAAATTTCAGAATTTTTTTGTTGTCATCAGCCTCTCGACTGGTTTGATGCAGTTCTCCAACCTTTCTATCTTACGCAAGTAGTTTCATATCTACATACCTGTAACACCCTACATCTTTTGTAATTTGCTTTATATATTCTAATATTTGCTTCCCTCTACAATTTACTCCCTCAATATTACCCTCCATTATTGATATCCCAATACCTGGATGTCTTAGAATATGCCCCACTAGCCTATCCCTTCTTTTGGTAAGATGCTTCCATATACTTCTTTTTTCATCCACTCACCTAAGAACCTCTAAATTACTTATTTTATCCACCCACCTCATCTTTAACATTTTCCTATAACACCACATTTCAAAAGCTTCTATCATCTTGTTTTCTACAGCCCCTATCACCCACGTTTCACTTCCGTATAACACTACACTCCAGACATAATGTTTTAAGAAATTGTTACTAATATGTAAATTAATGTTTGTAGTCAGTAAGCTGTTTTTCATTTCAAAGGCTTTTCTAGCTTGAGCAATTCTACTCTTGATATCACTTGTGCTTCTACCATCCTTTGTTATTTTACTCCCTGTATAGCAGAATTCCCCAACTTCCTGTATGTTTTCGTTGCCTACTATAAAATTTCCCATCTCTTCTAAACCACTCTAGCTGCTGCACAACACTTTCGTTTTGTTCTTATTAATTTTCAGAATTATGAACGAGTTTATGTGTATGCAGCGCATGATGGGCCTCTTTACCATGGGGATACTGAATGCATCATTGACCAAGTTCATGCTCCATATGCATACGTGCATTTGCCTGCAAATGATCATGAATTTTATGAGTTCGTTTATACCAGGGAGCATCACTATCCTGGCGGGTATGTCTAATTATTTCTATAATTTTACTCATTAACTTTGCCCCAACATCAACTTCGATCGGTGGACATATACCAGACTCAAGCAATAGGTTATATTATTATTATTATTATTATTATTATTATTATTATTATTATTCATTATTTACATTGGCGAGAGAACGTCGTGTGAGTGTTTTACATCAAATGTTTTTATTAATGATTAAACATATGTTATATTATTGGTCATTATTTGCATTGGGGAGAGAAAGTCGGATGAGTGTTTTACACAAAACTAGTTACAATGATTTAATATTGGTTATATTATTGTTCTTTTTGTACATTGGCGAGATAATGTCGTGTGAGTATTTCACACCAAATCTTTTACTAGTGATTAAACATAGTTTATATTATTGGTCATTATTTGCAGTGGCAAGAGAAAGTCGTGCGAGTATTGCACAACAAATTTCTGTAATAAAGAAATCTATGTACAGTATTCAGATGAACTGCAGTCCCCTAGCTGTGGGAGTGAGAGAATGCATAACGCTCTCACTCGCACAACCCATACGCGCCATTCCAATAACATTGTCTTTAATTTTAATCATTGTTGTGAGCAAGCGTTTATGCACGCAGTAAACTAACTAGCAAGATAACGACTGTATAAGTATCAGACGAACTAATGGCCCATAGCCGAGCGAGTGAGAGGGAGATATATGGCATAAACACGCATGCACTCAAAGGTCTTTACGATTATAATCCAAATCTGAAAACATACTACAGTCAATATCTTGCTTGTTAGTTTACTGCATGCATAAACGCTTGCTCACAACAATGATTAAAAATTAAAGACAATGTTATTGGAACGGTGCGTATAGCTCATGCGAGTGAGAGCGTTATGCATTCTCTCACTCCCACGGCTAGGGGACATTAGTTCATCTGAATACTATAGTATGTTTTCAGATTTGGATTATAACGGTAAAGATCTTTGAGCGCATGCGTAGTTATGCCACATATCTCCCTCTCACTCGCTCGGCTATGGGACATCGATTCATCTGATATCTATACATATCCAGTGCCAGTTGCAGCTATCACCGGATCTGGGTGTCCACCAAGCCTCTCCATCTTCTTCTGTCTGTCCACCATTTCTACTCCTCTACTCGTTTCCAGTTAAATCCCCCTCCTTCCACCCTTCTCTTAACTTCATCTTTCCATCTTTTCCGTGGTCGTCCTCTTGATCTTGTTCCTTCCATCCTTCTAGGTAACCTTTCCTCCCCTATTCTCTTCACATGGCCATACCATCTTATCCTTGTTTTCTCCACCCTCTCCCTCACACATTCCACATTTATCTCCGCTCTATTCATAATATAGTGAAAATATTCTGTAAAAGGAAAAAGGAAATAAAAGGTAAAAGGAAATGTCACAGTTCAATAAATATCTCAATAAATATTATTCAATAAATTTTCAATAAATATTCAATAAATATCTCTAGGGAAAAGTGAGTCAAGTTCTATAAATATCTTGGGTATCTCTTGAATGAAAGATGAGACTTTAGTCAGGAGATCAAGGCCCGCATTGAACAGGCAAGAGCTGTATTCATAAAAATGAAAAATTTGCTTTGCAATAGAGAACTCAACCTCGATACAAGACTTCGCATACTCAGATGTTATGTAATTCCTGTACTCATTTATGGTCATGAGGGATGGATATTGACTAAGTCCTTGGAAAGGAAATTGGAGGCGTTTGAGATGTGGACTTACCGGCGGATGCTCCGCATCTCATGGAAGGATAAAATTAAAAATGGGGAAGTTCTAAGCCGTTTGAACAAAAATACAGAACTTCTTTTCAATATCAAAAGATGGAAACTCCAATATTTTGGCCATATAGTACGGAATAAAAAATACCACCTACTACAGTGCATCATGGAAGGCAAAATTGAAGGTAAACGAAGACCGGGGAGAAGGAGAATTTCTTGGATAGGGAACCTGCGGGAGTGGTTTGGGACCACCTCAGTTCAACTCTTCAGAGCGGCTGGTTCCAAGGTTAGAATCATGATGATGATCGCCAATCTCCGACGCGGAGCAGGCATATTAGAAGAAGAAGAAGAAGATGTCACAGTGTTGTCTTGGGCCAGTCTAAGCTGATGGGGGTTGTTAAGGTAGCACCTTGTAAAAATGCCTGTGTGGATTTTTAACTTTGAAATTTGCCTCGAAACTGAAACTATTGGAGGACCAGTACACATTTATAGGGGTCAGTGTACTACAAGACCAACACAAACAATTTCCAAGAGAACGCACAAAATAAAGGAAAGGAACACACAGGGAGATTGACCAAATGAACGATAAATTACTATCATGAATAAATTGCACTTACTTGATTTGGAATTACTACGCAGAAATACACTGATTGCAGTAAGCAGTAACGCCGCACTGAAGAACTTTGATACACACTTTAAGTACATAAACAATAATGGAAGCATAAACACAACGAAATAACAATTTAATAAACACATAAGCAAATAATAACACAACATAAGCCTTAAACGATCGAACGCCGGAGTTAGCGCCAAAGCAAGATGCTAACCGCAAGTTAAGCCTCAAAAACGGAGAATGCATCTATCCATGACGGGCTTCATCGAACAAGTAGCCAAGACAGCGGGAAAAGGAAGTGACGTAGTTGGAAGGGGAAGGAACATAGAGGAATACGTAGCATTGGAAATAACACAAAGCAACAGCGGCGCTACGGCGGGAGCATACGAGAATGAAACACTGCAAAACCCCGGAACAGATGCCTTAACAGGTGTAGTCTGTGGAAACGGCTATCGGACATTAGTTCGTCTGATACCTATAATAATTTATTTGTTTATTAAAGTTTTGCTATAATGTTTATTTTACAGGAAAGTCAACCGTATCAAAAATACCGTTTTTGCCAGACATCCGGACCCGGAAGTTCTGGGAAAATACGAAGTTAAATACGATGGTAAGTAATTTAATTTGCTTAACCCTTTCATTCCTGAATTATGTTCCAACACCAAAAAAAAATATTTAGTACTCTTATTATTTCTCTTGCCTATATGAATATATAGGAAGGAAAGTATTGTTTTCATGTCCGTTTTAAGAAATCGAGTTTTTACCGGATCTACACGTTTTCAGACCCCGTAAACCCACACAAACATTTTTTTAGTGATTGGTGGTCTGTAATGTGTGTGTGTGTGTGTGCGCGCGCGCGCGCGCGCGTGTGTGTGTGTGTGTGTGAACAGAATATCTCATTAACGGAACATCGTACAAACTTGAAACTTGAAACTTAAGTTACATACCACTACCGGACCCGACAAGAACAATTTCATCAAAATCGGTAACCGGAAGTAGTAGTTTATTCGTGTTATTTTTAACTTTTTTGCGATTTTCTCAAAAACTGGTCATACGTTTCTCTTTAAAATCGCCTGGTTTACTAAATTTTTTATGCTCTACCTCATAGGGTAGGCGCCATGTTTGCTTAAATTCTTAGTCAGGCTGTTTTACGTAAAAAAATAGTTTCTTTAAGATTGCCGCTTTAATATGCATTTTAGCGCAAAAATTTACATAATAAAAGTTGTAGAGAATTTAAAATTCTAAAAATTTTATTTCAAATAGTTTTTTGTATGACGCTTAGCTTAGCAGTCATTAGCGATTTTCTGTTTTCTTCTTACGACGTGTGAAAAAACAATTTTTTAAAGATTTAGGCCTTATTATGTATTTTACGACAAAAGTGTATATAATCAAATTTATAGGAAATTAAAAGATCTACAACTTTTAATAAAAAACATTTTTCTCTACAGAGCCTAGTTTAGCGTGAAAGAAAGATTTTCCGTGTTTTTAAGCCAAACTAAGGTTGATTTTAATTTTGCGTCATTCACTCATGATTAAAATTAGGTTATGTTCAATGAGGTTTGTTTTTTGTTTATTTCTAATGCTTTATTACTAATATTAGGTTTATTGTTAATTATTTATATTGGCAAGAGAAAGTTGTGTGAGTGTTTCACACCAGATTTTTTCTATCCCTCCTTGTCCTAACCCTTTATACTACTTTATCTATAGCCTCTTCTGTTGATAAGGTCATCAGCCTGTAGGCAGGTTTGAACCTGTAGAGGTTTTACTATAAAAACAAGGAGTGAGGTGGTTTACAATTGCTTTCCTCACTGAGTGGAAAAGTACGCTTATCAGCATTCTGGGCCCTCCGAAAAAAACAAATTTTCCACTCTGCAAATGATACCTTCACTTCATTCACCACAGGGTCTGGCTGTATAATGAAATTCATTACTTTCATAGGAAATAACTCTGATTAGTGTCTTTTACACCTCTACCTGTTCTGTTCTTAAATGACACACTCATTTAATTGGCTGACCATGTGATAAGAAACACAACTATTTATTTTAGCCCTGCAACGATCAGATTGAGTGTAAATAATTTTACACTCCACCTGTCTGTGACGGGCACCTTACAGCCTCTTCTATGCACAATTAAAAAAGTAGTGGTGAAAATGAACATTTTTGTCGTACACCTTTTCTTTACAGGAGCCTTCAATTCTCAAAACGGTCGTTTGATTCTTATTCAGACCGCAGATAACTTTCCTTTCTTAGAAAATCGCAAAAATAGTTTAAAATTACACGAAGAAACTACCATTTCCGGTTGACCGATTTTGATGACATTTTCGTGTCGGGTCCTCTAGTAGTAATTAAATTTCAAGTTTCAACTTTGTACGATGTTCCGTTCTTAAGATGCTTTGTTCACACACACACACACACACACACACACACACACACACACACACACACACACACACACACACACATGCGCGCAGGCCAATCGCTGAAACCATGTTTTCTTCAGTTCAGAGGGTCTGAGAACCTGTATATGCGTTGAAAAATCGACATAACAACAATAGTTTTTTCCTATATATTCTTATAGGCAAGAGAAAGTACAAAATTCAGTGGTTCTTTCATAAATATCGGTCAATGAGCAAATAAACTATAAAAATCTAATGGAATCTCAGCGAGAATGTTCAAAAAGGCAAAAAAACCCAAAAAAGACAAAAAAATCCAAAAAAGGCAAAATAAACCCAAAAAAAGGATGCATGGTTCAGAATAAGATTTAGTTGTTTCTGTTTCAGACGAGGAAAAAGTGGCAGGTGAGCTGAATGTTCTTCAATCGACTGACACCTATAATGTCATTTTCTACTGCAAAGAATTACCAGACAACAAACACTGTAAGTATAAACAGTTTAACATATTGCTTGAGTCCCAGCTTGGTGTAGTTGTTGTGGAATGGAGTGCGTGCGTTGTTATAGTAGTGGGAGAATGAATGAGTGTTAGTAGTGTCTCAACCCACCGGGTTGGTCTAGAGGTAAAATCGTCGCCAAAATCAGCTGTTTAACAGCTGATTTTTGAAAACGAAGGTTCCTGGTTCAAATCCTAGTAAATGTAATTACTTTTATACGGATTTGAATGCTAGACAGTGGTTACCGGTGTACTTTGATGGTTGGGGTTTCAATTAACCATACTCTTTCAGGAATGGTCGACCTGAGTCTGTACAAGACTACACCTCATTTACACGTCATACATCCTCATCTCATTGGGTCATGGGGTTGCTTATTGTTCTCAATTGAACAGATTGCAACGTACACAAATTAGGGATTAAAAAAAAAGTAGTGTCTCACAGCTGATGCATGTGTTGTGGCACCGTGTACTAACTAGACTAAAAACATATTCTTATAATCCGGCGTATTAATTTAACAAATACCTACCGGGTTATTTACTTGGTCGGATTCATAATATTTAACTTACAAATTTACATCAAAATATTTAAATAAATAAATGTAATAAATACAAATACCTATGTTAAATAGGGAAAGTTTGAAAACGAATGTTTTGTATCAGAGTAATACATCAATCGTTCTCCCAGCATGCGTCACTCATTCATTATACCTCACCCGCACCCTTCACCCCGCAACTACACGCAGCTGGCACTTAAGCAGTACTCTTTCAACTCAGTGAGGAAGGCAATTGTAAATAACCTCACTCCTCATTTTTACTTAATACAACCTCTAGAGGTTCTAACCAGCTTTTCATCTGTTTATCTAAACAATATAATTATAATTACATACAGGGTGATTCAAAACTATACGGCAATCTCTTGGGATCTCATTCTATAGCTAAAAATAAGAAAAAAGTTCATATAAACGTATGCCTGAAAACACTTAGTTAGAGAGTTACGGCTAGCGAAAAATTTCACCTAGAACTCTGTACCCTCGGTGAAGTAAGGCCGTATTTAGGTTGGGAGTAACAGCTGATAAATGATCAGCTGTTACTCGCATCCTAGATATTAGTTTTATGCAGTTAAGAATGTGCGTCTGTTTTGATTTTAAATAAAGCGAAATTTCAATATCTATTATTCATTTTTTCCTGAGTAATTCACATGAATCTTTTCAGAATTAAATTTTCTACAAATTTATTTTTAAAAAAATACACGTTTTTTTACCATTTATGGAAGTAATGTTACGTTAAACACAAAAATGTGTTGTTTCTTTGCGCCAATTCTTGTGTTTTATGTAAGATATCTCTAAAGGTATTGCATTTACAGCTCTGGAACCAATTTTATTCAATTTTTCAGATTATAAAACATAAGAAACAATCGTATTTGTATCTTTGTAACTACCTTTAACATTTTTATACGGCCTTACTTCACCGTGGGTACAGAGTTCTAGGTGAAATTTTTCACTAGCCGTGACTCGCTAAGTGTTTTCAGGCATATGTTTATATGAGCTTTTTTTCTTATTTTTAGCTATAGGATGAGATCCCAAGAGATTTCCGTATAGTTTTGAATCACCCTGTACAGGGTGATTCACGAAGATATGCAGAAATTTTAGGAGCTCATTGTACATGTAAAAATAATGAAAAAAAGTTTATATAAACATGGGTCCGGAAATGCTTCGTTTCCGAGTTACGGCTAGCAAAAGTTTCGCCCGGATTTCAGCTCACCAGGTGAAATGAGGTCTTCCTGGAATTCTGGTAAGGTAGATTAAGGGCGAATTCAATCATTTCTTATGGTTTTTGACCTGATAAATTGAATAAAATAGGTCCCAGAACTGGAAGTTAAATAGTTTTTAAGAAAACCAGTGTCAAATGCATAAAATGGAGTGAAAAACACATTTTTTTTCATCTTTGGGCAAGAATAACTTAGTTATTTCACCAAGAAACAGTTAAAATTCTTGAATTAAACATGTAGAAAATTTTATTCTGAACAAACCGGTGTAAATTAAGTACACAGAAAGCGAATAGAATTTTGATTAAATGAATTTTTATTCATAACAGTACAAAGTAAAATTAACCGGAAAAACTAAGATGAAAAAATTTGTTTTTTTCACTCCATTTTTTGCATTTGACACAGGTTTTCTCAAAAACTATTTAACTTACAGTTCTGGGACCTGTTTTATTCAATTTATCAGGTCAAAAACCATAAGAAAATTGAATTCGCCCCTTAATGTGCCTTACCAGAATTTCAGGAAGACCTCATTTCACCTGGTGAGCTGAAATCCGGGCGAAACTTTCGCTAGCCGTAACTCGGAAACGAAGCATTTCCGGACCCATGTTTATATAAACTTTTCTCATTATTTTTATATGTACAATGAGCTCCTAAAGTTTCTGCATATCTTCGTGAATCACCCTGTATAGTAAACGGACAAAAATTAATTTGTTTCTCTATTTCATTTTCAGTGAGTCAGGCTGTTGTATACACAAAAACTCCATCTCCCTCTTTGGCCGATGTTGCTGCGATTAAATCAGTACTGAGTAAAAACGGCATAGACTCACTCCAACTGAAGACAAGTAAATGTCCGGAACATACTCACGTTTAAACGAATCGTAACAGAGAATCACTTGAGAAGAATTGACAGAATTGGACATCGTTTATTACAATAACTTTTGTATCGCCTCATATATTAAATGCAGAGTTAATTGAAAATACTTGTTTCATTTGTATAAAAGTTTTCAACCGATTCAATTCTTATTTCCTATTATCTCCATTGATAACAAATCGATCTTTCTCTTCTTCGTCTCCAAAGAGATTGGTCGGCCTACTATCATGTACTAATGGGAAATCCTAATTATTTGTGTACGTTGCAATCTGTTCAATTCAGAACAATAAGCAACCCCATGACCCAATCAGGTGAGGATGATGTGTATGACGTGTAAATGAGACTGTGTAGTCTTGTACAGACTCAGGTCGACTATTCCTGAGAGAGTATGGTTAATTGAACCCCAACCATCAAAGTACACCGGTAACCACTGTCTAGTATTCAAATCCGTATAAAAGTAACTACCTTTACTAGGATTTGAACCAGGAACCTTCGTCTCCGAAAATCAGCTGTTAAACAGCTGATTTTGGCGACGACTTTACCTCTAGACCAACCCGGTGGGTCCTAATGGGAAATTGTTTTTTCCCTAATTTGTGTACGTTGCAATCTGTTCAATTTAGAACAATAAGCAACCCCATGACCCAATGAGATGAGGATGATGTGTATGACGTGTAAATGAGGTGTAGTCTTGTACAGACCCAGGCCGACCATTCCTGAGAGAGTATGGTTAATTGAACCCCAACCATCAAAGTACACCGGTAATCACTGTCTAGTATTCAAATCCGTATAAAAGTAACTACCTTTACTAGAATTTGAACCAGGAACCTTCGTCTCCGAAAATCAGCTGTTAAACAGCTGATTTTGGCGACGACTTTACCTCTAGACCAACCCGGTGGGTCCTAATGGGAAATAAAGCTATTTTTTTAATGACGTTTTATTGAAGACTAGCAACCCCCTCTCGCTTTGCTTCACAGCAGCTAATGTACGCCTCATTAAATCATTTTTAAACTCGGTGCGGTGCGCAGAGTAATTGGAAATAGCATGTGACTCATTCGCTACCTAGGGAGAAAATTCTTGAATAAATTACTCCAATTTTTAAAATGTTGTGAGGATTTGAATTCCTTTAAAAAAAATCTGAAAAATTATTTAATCGGTGAAACTTTTTGTAGCGTACCTACAAGAATTTCTTTCTTGATAGTAGTGATACATTGCTTGATTCTTATATGTACGAGGGTAGGCTGATAAGTAATGCACACATGCTTGTAGAAGACAACTAAATAAACTTCAGTAGCGCGCCTGGTGGCATGTGGAAGTACTATTTCTCCTCTACAAGCCTGCGCAGTTTGAAGGCGTTGCTTTCATTCAGTTTGTTTTGAGTAGTGGAAGTATGGCGTCGTGTTCTGGTGCTATGTCAACGAGAATTAAACAACGCGCTGTTATCGAATTTTTAACTGCTGAGAAAGTGAATCCTAGTGAGATTTATCGTCGTTTAAAGGCTGTTTATTGTGACGATACTGTTGATAGGTCTACTGTGAATCGTTGGGTAATAAAATTTCGTGATTGCCAACCTGGAAAAGCCTTAATTGTTGACAAAACACGCAGTGGACGACCAATCACTGCCTCAGACGATAATCGTCGCAAACTCATCGATGATTTGATTCAAAATGACCGGCGAATCACTCAACAGCGTATCGCAAACCAAATTGGAATATCTAAGGAACGTGTTGGCTTCATTATTGAACAATTGGGATACCGTAAAATCTGTGCACGATGGGTACCACGCCGTCTGACAGACGAGAATAAACAGCGTCGATTGGAATGCTGTGAACAACTTTTGAAGCGCTACCGTGACGAAGGAGACGACTTTCTTTTGAATATTGTGACGGGGGACGAGTCATGGGTTCATCATTACGATCCCGAAGAAAAAAGGCAGAGCGCTGAATATCGTCATCCACATTCTCCTGTTGTGAAAAAGTTCAAAACACAACCGTCCGCAAAAAAAATTCTTTTGACTGTGTTTTGGGATGCTCGCCGAGTTTATGTGACTGATTATCTGGAACGAGGGGCAACGGTAAATTCTGCTCAGTATATACAGACTCTGAAACACCTCCGACGTCGAGTTTGTCGTGTTAGAGGCAACCTGGCGCCAATAATTTTGCAACACGACAATGCTCGTCCACACACTTCGCGTGCAACTGGAGAGGCTCTGAGAAACCTGAAGTTTCAACCAATTTTACACCCTCCGTATTCTCCCGACCTTGCGCCTTGCGATTTTTATTTTTTTCCTCTACTGAAGAGAGACCTTAAGGGTAATCATTACAGCTCGGACAATGAGGTGAAGGCAGCTATTGCGTCCTGGGTTCGAGGAAAGTCGGAAGAATTTTTCAGTGACGGAATGAAAAAACTTGTTAAACGTTGGGAGAAATGTGTAATGCTTAACGGTGACTATATTGAAAAATAAATAGATAATTTGGTAGGTTAAGATTTGTACTTTAATTTGTTATTTACCCCATCTTGCTATTTCTTTTTGTTCGTCTTCTACAAGCATGTGTGCATTACTTATCAGCCTACCCTAGTATTTCAGTTATATCCAATATGTTATATCCGAAATGTCCTATACTCCTCCTGGAGTCTCCAGGGCGCAAAAAACCCGGTTGAATTAAAACAAATATGTGTAATACAGTACAAAAATAACAATTTTGAATATATCCGAATTTTTAATGTTTTTGGAATCGAATGTTATTCTTCACGTTTTTCTATGAAATGTCGATCTTCTAGCCCAAAAAATACACCACCCAGAGGACTTAAAAAAAATTTGCTATACAACCGATGGACTAAAACAATGCGACATCGTCACAGTTTAAGTTGCTTAACTCACTTAATTAAAGTTTCTTAAAGTTGCAAAATAGCCTATATTGATCAGGAAGCTCTAAGCTATGGAACAATGAAAGATTTTTACTTTCTCTTGCCTATATGAATATATAGGAAGGAAAGTATTGTTTTCATGTCGATTTTTCGAAATCGAGTTTTCACCGGATCTATACGTTTTCAGACCCCCTGAACCCAAAAAACATGTTTTTAGCGATTGTTCTGTGTGTGTGTGTGTGTGTGTGCGCGCGTGTGCGTGTGTGTGTGTGTGTGTGTGTTTATGTGTGTGCGTGTGTGTGCGTGTGTGTGCGTGCGTGTGTGTGTGTGTGTGTGTGTGTGTGTGTGTGTGTGTGTGTGTGTGTGTGTGTGTGTGTGTGTGTGAACAGAATATCTCAAGAACGGAACATCGTACGAACTTGAAACTTGAAACTTAAGTTACATATCACTACCGGACCCGACACGAACATTTTCATCAAAATCGGTCAACCGGAAGTAGTAGTTTATTCGTATAATTTTTCACTTTTTTGCGATTTTCTCAAAAACTGGTCCTACGATTTTTTTTAAAATCAACTGGTTTACTAAATTTTTTATGCTCTACAATATAGGGTAGGCGCCATGTTTGCTGAAATTCTGCTTGAGGGTGTTTTTACGTAAAAACATTTTCTTTTTAAGATTGCGGCTTTAATATGCATTTTAGCGCAAAACGTTATATAATAAAAGTTGTAGAGAATGCAAAATTCTACAACTTTTATTGCAAACATATTTTTGTATAACGCTTAGTTTAGCGGTAATTTGCGATTTTCTGTTTTTTTTCTCACGAAAACGTGAGAAAAATCGATTTTTTTAACATTTCGGTCTTAGTATGCATTTTACGACAAAAGTGTATATAATTAAATATATAAAAAATTAAAAGATCTACAACTTTTGTTTAGAGCATTTTTCTCTACAGAGCCTAGTTTAGCGTGAAAGCGTGATTTTCCGTATTTTTAGGCCAAACTGAGTTCGATTGTCATTTTGCGTCATTCACTCATGATTAAAATAAGGTTATGTTTTTGAGGTTAGTTTTTGTTTATTTCTAATATTTTATTAATAATGTTAGGTTTATTATTTATTATTTGTATTGGCAAGAGAAAGTTGTGTGAGTGTTTCACACCAGATTTTTTAAAATCAGTTGAGTAGTTTCTGAGATTACCACCTCATACAAACAAACAAACAAACAAACAAACCGACGTTTCTTCTTCATTGCATTAACTAGCAACCCCCGCTCGCTTCGCTTCGCAGCAGCTAATCCTAATGTAGGCCTCACTAAATCATTTTAAAACCTCTATATATAATATTTGTGGTTTTGTTGCCCTGTTGCAGTAAAATAAATTGTTTTTTCTGCACTTCCAGCTCAAGAAAGTCCGACATAAAGTTGTTCATGAGTGAAGGAAGCACTCTTGTCTCAAATCGATGCCCACCGTTTTAAATGTTTGTCCCTGCGATTTAACAGAATTGAATAGAATACATAAAAGAATACCGATGGAAAAGAAAGAGATAGTTGATATATGGCCGAGATAAGAGACAGTAATACTTGGGTGCGGTACGCAGAGTAATTGGAAATATATGACTCATCACTACTTGTCGAATGAAAACAAATATATGAAATTCAGTACAAAATTAAAAATTTTGAATATTTCCAAATTTTTAATGTTTTTGGAATCGAATGTTATTCTTCAGGTTTTTCTCTGAAATATAATAGTTGAATCGCGCTTCTAGCCAAAAAAATACACCATCCAGAGGACTTGGAAAAAATAAAAGTGCTATGCACCCGATAAACTAAAACATGCGACATCGTCACAGTTTAACTTGACTCACTTAGTTAAAGTTACTTAAAGTTGCTAAATAACCTATATTGATCAAGCAGCTCTAAGGTATGCAACAATGAAAGATTTTTTAAAATGAGTTTAATATTTTCTGAGATTACCTCATACAAACAAACGGACGTTTCTTCTCTATTATATTAATATAAAATATAGATACCGGCCGTAGTATGCGTTTTACAACAAAAGTGTATATGATCAAATTTATGCACTTTATTTATTTAAAATGTACTACACTTTAGAATGAACACTTGCGATTTTGCATCATCTTTGGTGTGAAAAAATCATTAAAAGGTATTTCAAAATCTGGTGTGAAACACTCACACAACTTTCTCTTGCCAATGCAAATAATTAACAATAAACCTAGCATTAGTAATAAAACATTAGAAAAAATAAACAAAAAACTAACCTCTAAATATATAACCTTATTTTAATCATGAGACGCAAAATGAAAATCAAACCCACGTATATATATATATTTTATATGTAAAGTTGTAGATGTTTTAATTTTCTATAAATTAGATTATATAGACTTTTGTCATAAAATGCATACTAAGGCCGAAATCTTAAAAAATTTATTTTTCACACGTCTTCGTGAGAAAAAAACAGAAAATCGCTAATTACCGATAAACTAAGCGTTATAGAAAAAAATGTTAAGAATAAAAGTTGTAGAATTTTAAATTTTCTACGTTTTTATTATGTAAATTTTTGCGCTATAATACATATTAAAGCCGTAATCTTAAGAAAAAACTTTTTTTATGTAAAAACAGCTTCACCAAGAATTTCAGCAAACATGGCGCCTACCCTATCTTGTAGAGAATAAAAAATTGAGTAAACTAGGCGATTTTTAAAAAAATCGTAGGACCAGTTTTTGAGAAAATCGCAAGAAAGTGAAAAATTACACGAATAAACTACTACTTCCGGTTGACCGATTTTGATGAAAATGTTCGTGTGGTCCAGTAGTGGTATGCTACTTAAGTTTCAAGTTCGTACGATGTTCCGTTCTTGAGATATTCTGTACACACATACACACGCACACACACACAAAACAATCGCTAAAAACATGTTTTTTGGGTTCAGGGAGTTTGAAAAATAAAAAAAGAGAAAAATAAAAATAATTGTAATTGTAATTTTTTATAATTTTGTCCGGGTTGCCTTAAAATGAATTTAATTGTTCAGCATTAAATAGAACATAATGCAGGTTGAACAAAACATCTAGAAAGTTAGTGTAAACTGCCGCCGTTTATTTGTTGCAATTTTTTAACCCAATATCTCCACATTCGGCAATGAAATTAAAATTGATATAAAAACGTAATAAAAACAAAATTCGTCATGATTTGTCATTTCTTTTGTAAATAATTTTATAGGTGTACTATAAATTACTGTAATTTAGTATGTTATAGTAAATTGACTTTAAAAAAATATTAACGCAATTTCAAAAGGTTTTTACTATTTACTAACTGGGTAATATCATTTTAATGATCAATTTAAAATTGTATACAAAATTTATTATGTAGGCCTAATTAAAATTTACTATAAATAGACCGGATAATGCGCATGTATCTCATTATCAAGACGAAGTATTTTTTGACTTTAGTGGAGAGAACAATTTCAGGTTAGTATACTGTTCGCCAACTACAGCGGCATGTAGGGAGGGTAGCGGGACAGAGAGAGAATGTGTTGCGTCAGCCTTTCCCCTCAACTCATTTCAATCAGTGCACGGTGTTCAATCGCAATAGTGACAATACGCGGTACGGTAGGGCACTCTGCCGGCCAGTTTCGTTCACTACACTCTAACAAGCTCATTTTCATCAAAAAATTCTGAAAATATTACTTTCGCTTCCTAATGGATCTTATTTTATTACACTAAAAATGTTATTATTATACTCTGATATTTATATAAGATACGCTCGTACAAAGTTAGACGTTTAAATCTCATCGCATTATTTACGTATCACGTAGGCTAATATAACTTCTTTTCCAGGATTACATAATATGCATTTTATTATTTTGTTATAAAATTTTATCTGTAATTTGATGTATGTAGGGCAGAAACAGAAATAATAAACGAGCTTGGAAAAATCACTTTTTGAAGGGAAGTCAAAGATAGATCATCGTGTCTGGTGTCTACTTCCTGTTAATATTCCAAGAAGCTGAATCAATTTTCATAGTTGTGAATTTTATACGAAACATTCGTCAAATTTTAGAAATCAACTACACACGCACAATATCAGTTGTTTGACATTTTAACAAAAAGAATCGTGTAGTAAATATAACAGAATGAGGTTATGATGTACCTTTCTTTTGGGCCTGTCAAAACTTATGGTAGGTACATCATTTAGAAAAAAACTTATTGCCTATTACCCTAAAATGAATCGCTGACATTTTCCCCGTATTTTGTGCGCGCGCAAATAATTTCGACAGCGTGCGGCTTTCGACAGCGACACAAATGTCAAAATGGCATGAACAAACCACAATGAGTAGTGAGTACTACTTTAGAGGCAGCCTGTATCAGGCTACGACGCTGTAGTGGGGGAGCTACTTACTGCGCATGTGCGGCCCGCTTGCCACTGTAGTTGGTTATCTCGTATTTATACATCAAACAAGCTTTCGGTCCAGCCTCTCTTAGTTTGCTCCTAATGTAAACAAATAATGACGTCACTGAGCATGCACTTTATATCAAAATGTGTACACGCTGATTAAAAAATTTGGTGTGAAACACTCACACAACTTTCTCTTGCCAATGCAAATAATTAACAATAAACCTAACATTAGTAGGTTTATAAAATAAAACATTACAAATAAACCAAAAACTAACTTTAATAACATAACCTAATTTTAATCATGAGTGAAAGACGCAAAATGAAAATCAAACCTCATTTTGGCATAAAAATACGGAAAATCGCTCTTTTACGCTAAACTAGGCTCTGTAGAGAAAAATGCTCTAAATAAAAGTTGTAGATCTTTTAATTTTTTATAAATTCGATTATACATTTTTGTCATAAAATGAATACTAAGGCCGAAATCTTAAAAAAAAATCGATTTTTCACACGTTTTCGTGAGAAAATACAGAAAATCGCTAATTACCGCTAAACTAAGCGTTATACAAAAAAAATATTTAAATAAAAGTTGTAGGATTTTTAATTCTCTACATTTTTTATTATATAAATTGTTCCGCTAAAATGCATATTAAAGCCGTAATCTTAAAAAAAAACACTGTTTGTACATAAAAACAGCCTCACCAAGAATTTCAGCAAACATGGCGCCTACACTATATTATAGAGCATAAAAAATTAAGTACATAAGGCGATTTTAAAAAAATCGTAGGACCAGTTTTTGAGAAAATTGCAACAAAGTGAAAAATTACACGAATAAACTACTACTTCCGGTTGACCAATTTTGATGAAAATGTTCGTGTCGGGTCCAGTAGTGGTATGTAACTTATATTTCGACGTTCAAGTTTGTACGATGTTCCGTTCTTGAGATATTTTGTATACACACACACACACACACACACACACACACACACACACACACACACAGACCAATCGCTAAAAACATGTTTTTTGGGTTCAGGGAGTCTGAAAACGTGTAGATCCGGTGAAAACTCGATTTCGAAAAATCGACATGAAAACGATACTTTCCTTCCTATATATTCATATAGGCAAGAGAAAGTAAAAGTAACAACAAAATACTTTCATAAGTATTTAAATAGAAAATACTTTTAAAAGTATTTTTATAAATGAAATTGTTATGCCTACATCATATCATGACTGATGTTTTTAGTATTTTAAGTACTTATAATTTAAGAAATAGTTAACTTAATAGGAATACGACATCCGTAAAGTCGCAGACTCTAGCGTGCACCCTGTAGGAGGTGGCGTTGGTTTGTTGACAGTAGGAGCAAACTAAGAACGGCTGAACTGTAGAAAACAAATCAATTTTTACTTTCTCTTGACCAAATGAAAATTTTTCTGTAGAGAAAAGTGCTCTAAATAAAAGTTAGAAATGTTTTAATTTCCTATAAATTTGATTATAAACTTTCGTAGTAAAATGCATAGTAAGGCAGAAATTTAAAAAAAAAGATATTTTTACTGATGGAAAAAACAGAAAATCACTTATTACCGCTAAACTTAAGCGTTATACAAAAAAATTTTCTTATAATAGTTATAGGATTTCAAATTCTCTACAACTTTTATTATATACATTTTACGCTAAAATGCATATTAAAGCCACAATTTTAAAGAAATTATTTTTTTCTACGAAAGCCAAGCCTCTCCAAGAATTTCAGCAAACGTGGCGCCTACCCTATCTTGTAGAGCATAAAAAATTTAGTAAACCAGGCGATTTTTAAAAAAATCGTAGGACCAGTTTTTGAGAAAATCACAAAAAAGTGAAAAATTATACGAATAAACTACTACTTCCGGTTGACCGATTTTAATTAAAATGTTCGTGTCGGGTCCGGAAGTGGTATGTAACTTAAGTTTCAAGTTTGTGCGATGTTCCGTTCTTGAGATATTCTGATCACACACACATACACACACACACACACAGACCAATCGCTAAAAACATGTTTTTTGGGTTGAGGGGGTCTGAAAACGTGTAGATCCGGTGAAAACTTGATTTTTTTAAAATCGACATGAAAACAATACTTTCCTTCTTATATATTCATATAGGCAAGAGAAAGTAAAAAAAAATTAGAAATAAAGTTTTATTATTATTATTTTTTTGTAATCTCTAATTTGTGTACGATGCAATCTGTTCAATTCAGAACAATAAGCAACCCCATGACCCAATGAGATGAAGATGATGTGTATGACGTGTAAATGAGGTATAGTCTTGTACAGACTCAGGTCGACCATTCCTGAGAGAGTATGGTTAATCGAACCCCAACCATCAAAGTACACCGGTAACCACTGTCTACCATTCAAATTATAAATATTATTTTAATATACAAAAATTACAATTGTGGGTTTCAGGTACCTTCTTCTTCTTTCAAACAGGGATTAGGCCATGGCCTGTTCCGACTCACATTCAGCTTATATTAATAATAGTATATCAATTATATCAATGATAAATTTAAGTCTATCTTGTAACATTTGTTTTTTTTATCCTTATGGTATAATCATTGCCACCTTTTCCGTGGCCTGCCCATACCTCTTTTGCCTACCGGCTTATACTTGAAAATTTTTAGTGGAAGCCTATCGGCTGACATTAGTTCAACATGTTCTTTCCACTGTTGGCGATACGATGCAACTCTCTCATTCAGGCAGAAGATGTTCAGCTCCTTCCTTATTTCCTCATTTCAGGTACCTATTTGTCAAAATTGAGAAATGAACAAGATTTTAGTAACACTGTTCGTCTGTGTTGTGGGGCTCCAAGTAGCTGTTGGTCAATTAATGGAAGATGGAAAATGTCCAAAAGTAAAACCCGTCACTTACTTTGATTTGTCGAAGGTAAGCATTTCTATTGTTTTCAACTTGCCCACGTTGTTTGAGTGTTACCTACCGGAAGGCCCATATGTCGGTTTCCCAATGAGATTGAACATTTTCATTTTGATAAGTTTCACTGTCTGCCCATAACAGACAGGTGGAGTGTCAAATTATTTACACTCAATCTGTTCGTTGCAGGGCTAAAATAAATAGTTCTGTTTCTTATCACATGGTCAGCCAATTAAATGACTGAATCATTTAAGAACAGAAGAGGTAGAGGTGTAAAAGACACTAATCAGAGTTATCTCCTCTGAAAGTAATGGATTTCATTATACAGCCAGACCCTGTGGTGAAGGAAGTGAAAGTGTCATTTGCAGAGTGGAAAATATGTGCTTTTCAGAGGGCCCGGCATGCTGATAAGCGTACTTTTCCACTCAGTGAGGAAGGCAATGGTAAACCACCTCACTCCTCGTTTTACTTAGTAAAACCTCTACAGGTTCAAACCAGCCTTTTGGCTGATGACCTAAACAACAACAACAAGTTTCACTGTTGAAATATTAAAAGAAATATTAAAACAAATCGTTGTTTGATGACTGAATTTTTACAAATGTAGCTACTGGTAACGCAATATAAGTGGACGATCGTCAGCGAGAGTAAGACTGGACCAGTCGTGGGGGGGGGGTGGAAGTGCTACTGTATGTGCTTTTCTAAATACAGTAGGACTTCGATTATCCGTCTACCGATTTACCGTCTTTCTCGCTTAACCGTCAGCCTTTTTAGCCGACTTTGCGCCCGTGAAGGCCCTGTAAATTGAGTCAGCAGCACTACTATTGCGTAATTCACCAAATGCGTGATCGTCTGTGCGGTTGAACCTATTCTGCATATGTAGAGATCAATAACATAGAGACTCACAACATTGACAATGAGGCAATTTTACACGTTTTTTGAGGCTCTACCTGGGGGAGAAAATATTGAAATAAACGATGTTGGCGAATGAATGGACATGGACCAACAAGATGCCGGTTTTGAATTTGTCTCTGATGATGAACTCATTCAGCGAGTTTTGGAGCCTAATGATCCTGCAGAAAATCACGAAAGCAACCATGAGGTAGAAGACGCTACTGCTAAAACAATCACCCATGCTGAAGCAGAATCAATCTTTTCTAAATGTATTGATTGGTTTGAACAGCAGACTGAAGCAGATTCCACTCAGCTGTTGCTGCTTCGAAGAGTAAGAGATATAACAGCCAAAAAAGCCCGAAATGTGTTAAAACAAAAGAAGTTAACAGACTTTTTTAAACAATAGTTTTGCTGCACTGTACCTAGTGAATTTTATATTGTAATGTTTGCAGCTTGTATGCCTTTATAGAGTACTGTCTGGTAGTACAGAAGTCAACATTAAATTAACATTTTGACACATTACAATGTATTTTTTCTATGTTTTTCGCTCTTTCTCCATTAACCGTCTTTTCGGTTATCCGTCAGGGCTTCGGTCCCGTGACTGACGGATAATCGAAGTCCTACTGTACATCATAGCGACAGCTCTAACCATGACATCATGTTGTAGTTTTACTCTTACATTGATTTGTTATGTTTACAACTAAAATCAGCCTTTCTTAGTTTGCTCCTAATGTCAACAAATAATGACGTCTCTGAGCATGCGCATTATATAAAAATGTTTATAGGCTGATTAAAAAGTACCAACAAAATACTTTCAAAAATATTTAAATACAAAATACTTTTAAAAGTATGTTCATAAATTAAATTTTTAAGCCTACATCATATCATGACTGATGTTTTAAGTACTTTAAGTATTTATAATTTAAAACATAGTTAACTTAATAGGAATACGACATCCGTAAAGTGGCAGACTCTAGCGTGCACCCTGTAGTAGCTGGCTTTGGTTTGTTTACAGTAGGAGCAAACTAAAAACGGCTGAACTGTATGTCGTTTTATAAACATCCCTTTGTATTATTTATTGATTCTTAATAATTATCCTAAATAATAAACATTCATTCTAAATAAACCATAATACTAGGCCTAAACTATATTTAGTATCCTTTTTGGTCATCAGCAGTAAACTGAATTACTGCACTCTGACATTTGTTGCGATAGACTAGTTAGTCCGTGAGTTCCGTCGATGCGAGCTTATTATCGTCAGTAATAGACTACTAGTTTCACGGTAATTTCAAAATGTTATTGTATTTTTAGGGTTTTCATATATCATTATTTTCAGTAAAGTTATGTTAAATTGCAATTGTATTTTAAACAATTCACTTTCTTTTAATAATTACATTGCTCCTTACTTATTTAGTGTTAGGGGTGATGAAGTGAATTTTATTACTTAAGTGTTTGTGGTGGTTGAGAGATGTGTTATGCTTTCGGATTGGCCGATGTAAGTAGGACAGATAGTATACTGTCCTCCGCATGATCATCAACTTATTGCGCGTTACCAGTACATTCTACAGTTCAGCCGTTGTTAGTTTGCTCCTAGTGTCAACAAACAAAAGCCACCTACTACAGGGTGCACGCTACACTCCACCACTTTATGGATGTCCTATTCCTATTAAGTTAACTATTTTTTAAATTATAAGTACTTAAAGTACTAAAAACATCAGTCATCATATGATGTAGGCCTAATAATTTCATTTAGAAAAATACTTTTAAAAGTATTTTGTATTTAAATACTTTTGAAAGTATTTTGTTTTTACTTTTTAATCAGCGTGTATATATTTTGATATAATGTGCATGCTCAGTGACATCATTATTTGTGTACATTAGGAGCAAACTAAGAGAGGCTGGACTGTACCACAGAACCTTTTGTAGGGTAACTGTAAGAACATAACTGTTTGTTACCGTAAACGGAGATGTCAGTTTCTCGAAAACACAGCGAACTGTTCACTGTGCTGAACGAAATTTAATATGGAATGTAATAAAATACCGTATTGTTCCGAATACAAGCCGCAGTTTTTCCCTAAAAATCGGTTCCATAATTTGACCTGCGGCTTGCATTCACGCTTTAATAATAATAATCGTTTCTTATTAAGCATAAGTAGGTATGAATAGAGAGAGAGAGAGAGAGAGAGAGAGAGAGAGAGAGAGAGAGAGAGAGAGAGAGAGAGTGATAAAGATAGATAGATAGATAGAGGGAGGGTGTGGGGGAGAGAGAGACGCACTCCTTACGTCACAGTGCGTGTACAGTCATTTTGATCAGTTTGGTGTTACAGTATAAGGTTTGGTAGCAGTTTTCTTATATTTCATTTTGTTTTTTATCCGATCAT
The DNA here is from genome assembly GCA_035578175.1 of Catonia carolina. Lineage (NCBI taxonomy): Eukaryota > Metazoa > Arthropoda > Insecta > Hemiptera > Achilidae > Catonia > Catonia carolina. The sequence goes on along the minus strand of JAQMRL010000019.1, from coordinate 1,686,258 downwards.
TTGTTTTTTGTTGTATTTTATACATCGCCATGAGTGATGTTTTATAGGTTAAGGGTACTTTGTCTATACAAGTACCCAAAAAGTAGCCCAGGACTTGCGATACCAATTTCGAATTATTGGTATCGCAAGTCCTGCGTAACTTTTTGGGTAAAAACGCGGAAAAGACATCCACCAAAGAAGCCGGAAGAAAACACATATAATGTAGATGAATCCTTGTGTTCGGCATTGAACAAAAAATAAACAAAAACTTCTAAATGCTAATTAAGTAGAAGTGTATTTGGTTGTACGGTATTTTCTTCTTAAAAAATAAAATACTTTCAAAAACATACAAGTACTGTACTTGAAATTTATTTCCTAGTTTTCATCGTAATTTTTCTGATGCGGCTTAAATTCGGGTGCGGCTTGTTTTCGGTACAATACGGTATTATGCCCATAACAGACAAGTGGAGTGTCAAATTATTTACACTCAATCTGTTCGTTGCAGAGCTAAAATAAATAGTTCTGTTTTTATCGCATGGCCAGCCAGCCAATTAAATGACTGAATCGTTAAAGAACAGAAGAGGTAGAGGTGTACTGTGACACTAATCAGAGTTATCTTCTATGAAAGTAATGAATTTCATTATACAGTTGGACCCTGTGGTGAATGAAGTGAAGGTGTCATTTGCAGAGTGGAAAATATATGCTTCAGCATGTCATGAATCATTGAGTACACAGTTCCAAAGTTATGTTCCCAATTCAAGCAAGTGGAGCATTTAATTATTTGCACTTGAAATGTGCTAGTTTCTGGTAGTGATGGGCTTATTTAACTTGACAGGATTAATAACTGCCCATAACAGACAGGTGAAGTGTCAAATTATTTACACTCAATCTGTTCGTTGCAGGGCTAAAATAAATAGTTGTGTTTCTTATCATATGGTCACCCAATTAAATGACTGAATCATTAAAGAACAGAAGAGGTAGAGGTGTACTGTGACACTAATCAGAGTTATCTTCTATGAAAGTAATGAATTTCATTATACAGTTGGACCCTGTGGTGAATGAAGTGAAGGTGTCATTTGCAGAATGGAAAATATGTGCTTTTCAGAGGTCCTGGTATGCTGATAAGTGTACTTTTCCACTCAGTGAGTTGTGGCAATGGTAAACCACCTCACTTCTCGTTTTACTTGGTAAAATCTCTACAGGTTCAAACCAGCTTTTCGGCTGATGACCTAAACAATAATAAAATGTAATGAAGTTGAAGCTAAATAGAAATATCTTTCTTTCAATTCTTTATTAAACTTAAATTTCAGAATTTTGAACCAGTTTATGTGTACGGAACATATGAAGGACCTCTTCGCCGAGTAGGCAGCGATTGTATCATTGATCAAGTTTCTTCCCCGGGCGGACATATCCATAGTCTTATAAATCCTCAAGGATTTCTTAAGCTTAGCTTTACCAGGGAATATCATTATCCTGGCGGGTAAGTTGAATTATTTCTCTAATTTTACTTCTTACCTTGTTAGTTATGCAGGTGAATATGATCCCCATTATTTTATGAAAGTTAGGGTGCCCTCGTATCATTGTTAGAGACAAAGTACTCATAGCATTGTTAGAGACAGAGTATACATATCATAGTTAGTGACAGAGCACTCATATCATTGTTAGAGATAGAATACTTATATCATTGTTAGAGACAGAGTACTTATGTCACTGTTAGAGACAATTAGAGTACTTATGTCATTGTTAGAGACAGTTAGAGTACTCATATCATTGTTAGAGACAGTTAGAGTACTTATATCATTGTTAGAGACAATTAGATTACTTGTATCACTGCTAGAGACAATTAGAGTACTTATATCATTGTTAGAGACAGTTAGAGTACTCATATCATTGTTAGAGACAATTAGAGTACTTATATCATTGTTAGAGACAGTTAGAGTACTCATGTCATTGTTAGAGACAATTAGAGTACTTATATAATTGTTAGAGATAATTAGAGTACTCATGTTATTGTTAGAGACAGTTAGAGTACTCCTGTCATTGTTAGGGACAGTTAGAGTATTCATATCATTGTTAGAGACAATTAGAGTACTCATGTCATTGTTAGAGACAGTTAGAGTACTTATATCATTGTTAGGGACAGTTAGAGTACTCATGTCATTGTTAGAGACAGTTAGAGTACTCATATCATTGTTAGAGACAGTTAGAGTACTCATATCATTGTTAGAGATAATTAGAGTACTCATGTCATTGTTAGAGACAGTTAGAGTACTTATATCATTGTTAGGGACAGTTATAGTACTCATATCATTGTTAGAGACAGTTAGAGTACTTATATCATTGTTAGAGACAATTAGAGTACTCATGTCATTGTTAGAGACAGTTAGAGTACTCATATCATTGTTAGAGACAGTTAGAGTACTCATGTCATTATTAGAGACAGTTAGAGTACTTATATCATTGTTAGGGACAGTTAGAGTACTTACATCGTTGTTAAAAACAGTAAGATTGCCTAAATCATTGTTAGAGACAGTTAGAGTACTCATATCATTGTTAGAGCCAGTTCGAGTACTTATATAATTGTTAGAGACAGTTAGAGTACTTATATCATTGTTAGAGACAATTAGAGTACTTATATCATTGTTAGAGACTATAAGAGTACTTATTTTATTGTTAGAGCCAGTTACTTTATATCATTGTTAGAGACAGTTGGAGTACTCATATCAGAGTATCTGTCAAGAATGATGGACCGGAGTGAGAGCTAGGAGCTAAGAAGTTGGCAGCACTGTCAGATTTCTCTTTCCTTCCTCACCGCCCATCCGTTCGCTAAAGGCATTCTAGTGACTCACTATATGTAACCACGGGTTCGCCACTGTCTTCTATAGGCTACTTCCTATCGTAGTCTTTTGAAATACACAAAAAATTTGAAAAAAAACCTATTATTTAATTTTGGCCTTTGGGCCAGCCCAGTCAGTCAGCTGGTAGAAAGTCGCTATTATTTGTTAAGTAACACCGGTTGGGCAAGCGACTTTGTATGGTGACCAGTTGACAGCCATCCATGAACAAACTCTACTGAGGGTCCCTGTTCAAACTCATGTCTAATCCACTTCAAGAAAAAAAATACAGCAAAAAGCAGCGATCAAATTGGGTAGTTGTCATCAACAATGTACAGTTCCCAATAACAAATAAAAGCTAAAAAAATTTAAAAAAATTATTTAATTTTGTTCATTTTCTAGACCAACCCACCGGGTTGGTCTAGAGGTAAAGTCGTCGCCAAAATCAGCTGTTTAACAGCTGATTTTCGGAGACGAAGGTTCCTGGTTCAAATCCTAGTAAAGGTAGTTACTTTTATACGGATTTGAATACTAGACAGTGGTTACCGGTGTACTTTGATGGTTGGGGTTTAATTAACCATACTCTCTCAGGAATGGTCGGCCTGGGTCTGTTCAAGACTACACCTCATTTACACGTCACACATATTATCCTCATCTCATTGGGTCATGGGGCTGCTTATTGTTCTGAATTGAACAGATTGCAACGTACACAAAATTAGGAATAAAAAAATTTTGTTCATAAATGTGTAAAATTATAAAAAATTTTTATGTAATAAAAAATTGTCTTATTAAAGTTGTTTTTGTAATGTTTATATTTCAGAGACGTGAGACGGATCAACAACGTAATTTATGCTAAAAATCCGGATCCCACGGTTTTGGGCAAATTCGATGTAGTATATGAACGTAAGTCATTAAATTTACTTAAGGTGAGACTGTATGATGATTTTACTAAAAATTGCGATTTTCGGTTTTTACTTTCTCTTGCCTGTTGTTTGTTGTTTAGGTCAACAGCCAAAAGGCTGTTTTGAACCTCTAGAGGTTTTACTAAGTAAAAACGAGGAGTGAGGTGGTTTACATATGCCTTCCTCACTGAGTGGAAAAATACGCTTATCAGCATGCCGGGCCCTCTGAAAAGCACATATTTTCCAATCTGTAAATGACAACTTCATTTCATTCACCACAGGGTCTGGCTGTACAATGAAATTCATTACTTTCAGAGAAGATAACTCTGATTAGTGTCTTTTACACCTCTACCTCTTCTGTTCTTAAATGATTCAGTTATTTAATTGACTGACCATGAGATTAGAAACACAAATATTTATTTTAGCCCTGCAACGAACAGATTGAGTGTAAATAATTTGACACTCAACCTTTCTGTTATGGGCAGTTCTCTTGCCTATATGAATATATAGGAAGGAAAGTATTATTTTCATGTCGATTTTAAGAAATCGAGTTTTCACCGGATCTACACGTTTTCAGACCCCCTAAACCAAAAAAACATGTTTTTAGCGATTGGTGTGTGTGTGTGTGTGTGTGTGTGTGTGTGTGTGTGTGTGTGTGTGTGTGTGTGTACAAAATATCTTAATAACGGAAGATTGTACGAACTTGAAACTTAAAACTTATGTTACGTACCACTACCGGACCCGATACGAACATTTTCATTAAAATCTAACAACCGGAAGTAGTAGTTTATTCGAGTAGTTTTTCACTTTTTTGCGATTTTCTCAAAAACTAGTCCTACGATTTTTTAAAAAATCGCCTGGTTTACTTAATTTTTTATTCTCTACAAGATAGGGTAAGCGCCATGTTTGCTGAAATTCTTGGTGAGGCTGTTTTTACCTTAAAAAAAGTGTTTTTTTTTAAGATTACGGCTTTAACATATTGTATTATAGCGCAAACATTTATATAATAAAAAATGGAGAGAATTTAAAATCCTACAACTTTGTTTTTAAACATTTTTTTTGTATAACACTTAGTTTAGCGGTAATTAGCGATTTTTTGTTTTTCACACGAAAACGATTTTTTAAAGAATTTTGCCTTAGTATGCATTTAAAAAAGTGTTTTTTTTTAAGATTACGGCTTTAACATACTGTATTATAGCGCAAACATTTATATAATAAAAAATGGAGAGAATTTAAAATCCTACAACTTTGTTTTTAAACATTTTTTTTGTATAACACTTAGTTTAGCGGTAATTAGCAATTTTTTGTTTTTCTCACGAAAACGTGTGAAAAATCGATTTTTTAAAGAATTTTGCGTTAGTATGCATTTTATGACAGAAGTGTATATAATTGAATTTATAGCAAATTAAAAGATCTACAACTTTTATTAAAATCATTTTTTTGTACAGGGCCTAATATAGCGTGAAAGTGTGATTTTCAGTATTTTTAAGCCAAAATTAGGTTGATTTTCATTTGCGCCTTTCACTCATGATTAAAATAAGGTTATGTTTATTGAGGTTAGTTTATTGTTTATTTCTAATGTTTTATTACTAATGTTAGGTTTATTGTTAATTATTTGCACTGGCAAGAGAAAGTTGTGTGAGTGTTTCACACCAGATTTTTTTTAAATATTTTTCTATAGTTCAGACCTGATGTACCAGAAAACCATTAAATTTGTTTCAGCGTATGGAAAAGGTGTTGGTCAAGTGAATGTTCTTGAAGTGACTAACACGTATAAAGTCGCTTTTTACTGCAAAGAAATTCAGGGAAACAAACATTGTAAGTATACACAATTTTTTTTTTTTTTTTTTTAACAGTAGGCCTATAGTATTTCTTTTGCAATCAGTTAATAAATACAATAACTTTAAGCAAATATGAGAAAATCTGAGTAATGTCCTTAGTATTAAAACACAAACGACACTCAGTAGTGTGTTTGAAAAAGACCAAAGCTTTCGTTTCGCCCATATATGACTTCTCCACGTGAGTCTTCGATCTAGATGTAAACCCAGATATTTAACTTCATCCTTCTGTGGGATTACTGTCCCGTTCAAGCTATACACAATTTAAAATACAAAAATTCCTTTCATAAGACGACGCTGGTGGCAATTTTTTATTTACCCTTGACAAAAACCTTTAGAGTTTCTGTGTCTAATCTTTAAGAGAAATCGAATGACATTATTTTTGTGTTCTAATTCCGATTTAACACACCAGGTTTGTCTAGAGGTAAAGTCGTCGCCAAAATCAGCTTTCTAACAGCTGATTTTCGGAGACGAAGGTTCCTGGTTCAAATCCTAGTAAAGGTAGTTACTTTTATTTGGATTTGAATACTAGACAGTGGTTGTGGGTGTACTTTGATGGTTGGGGTTCAATTAACCATAGTCTCTCAGGAATGGTCGGCCTGGGTCTGTACAAGACTACACCTCATTCACACGTCATACAATACATCATCCTTATGTCATTGGGTCATGGGGTTGCTTATTGTTCTGAATTGAACGTACAGATTGCAACGTACACAAATTAATGATTACAAAAAACAATTCCGAATTTGATTTCTTGGGCAACTTCTGGTCAAAACTGGATTTAAACCCAATGATTTCTATTGTCACCAGCGACTCCCATGATTATCAGCGATATGCATACGGTTTCAGAGCCGGCCGTGAGTAGCGCTGCCGATACGTAGCGAGCAGTGTCCTCTCCACCTATAGTTCATTCCAGTTTAGTTGTCAGTAGATTCATTGGTGTGGAATGTGGCACGGCAACTGCTCATTGGTTGTTTGTGTTTAACACAACAACCGTTTCACTTGTAGGCTGCTGAATCACGTACGCCTATACATGCAATTATATCAGTTTTGCTTCTGCATTCCAATAGTGTAGTACCTACTACATAGTCGTGTTAATATTAGTGTTAATTCTTATTATAATAGTATTTGTGATATTTTTAAACGTATGATACTAATATTTGTTGTTATTGTGTTGTTTTAATTTTAATAAGTAGTACTATAGTTTGTAGTTACATTCTCTTAAATCAACAATAATGGATTCTCCGGTTAAACGAAACCAGCGCGGACAAGGCATTAATTCTAAACAAAAACTATTAATTATAAATGCTTTGAAATCTTTTAAAACTGAACATGCTAATATAACAATTAGTGAAATTGTAGCAAAAACTTCAGCAATGGTATGCGTCTCTGAACGATCAGTTTACAGAATAATTAAGGAAAAGAAAATTACTGGCCAACTAAAAAGCGAAACAGAGTTAACACGAATAGCAATTTGCTGGACGAAGCAACAAAAATTTCATTTAATTATTTTCATTTTTAAAGTTTCTTAAAAAGTTACTTCAAGTTTTACCTCTACGTATGGGTAGATCTTTATCAAAATGCGGTTTGACTGTTCCTTCGTGCACCGCCTGTGAATCGGAATTTATTTTGTAGGCACTGCCAACTTAACTGGAATAGACTATAGAAGTGGACTCGTCTGGGGGGGATTTAAGCAACGGCATCGGTCCGCGAGGGACATTCTCAAGCCAGCTTCCAAGCGGGAAAGAATCAACAAGAAGAAGATACGCCCTACCGTGGGCTTCTATGGTGAAGTATCTTGGCATTACGTTCGACAGGCGTATCAACTTCAGTCATCACGTCAGGGAAAGAATTATAAAAGGCAGAGTCTTACTCTACAAACTTACCCCTCTTCTTCGCTCTCCATCTCTCAAAATCCCACTCAAACTCCTAATCTACACGACAATAATCAGATCCTTCCTCATCTACGGTGCACCAGTTTGGTGGCCCATCCTGTTCCCCTCCAGGAAACGAAATATTTCTTCCCTTCATCATCAAATCTCCGAAAAATCCCCAACCTCCACTAAACCATAAACAACGAATCCATCCGCCAATACCTTCAAACCCCCAGCCTGGAGGAGTTCATCCAGCGAACTTCGAGAGTCCTCCACGACGCCGGTCAACGCTCTGCACAGACAGCTGTCAGAGAAATCTATGACACAATTCGCCCGCCACAGACTAAGATCAAACAGCCATTCCACGACTTCCTATAAAACTCCCGTCCCCTTTTTAAAATTCCCGACCCTATAACTAAAACTTCCTACTGGAAAAAAAATCTTTCTACTTATAAAATTCAACTCTTCAATCCCGCCTTCATACAATTCTTCCTACAACCCACTCCTCCGACTAATAAATACTTAAAATACTCAAAAAAATTTTGATTTATTTTGCCTAACATACATAATCACCTCAAAAAAAACTACCCACCGGGTTGGTCTAGAGGTAAAGTCGTCGCCAAAATCAGCTGTTTAACAGTTGATTTTCGGAGACGAAGGTCTCTGGTTCAAATCCTAGTAAAGGTACTTAATTTTATGCGGATTTGAATGATAGACAGTGGTTACCGGTGTACTTTGATGGTTAGGGTTCAATTAACCATACTCTCTCAGGAATGGTCGACCTGAGTCTGTACAAGACTACACCTCATTTACTCGTCACACATATTATCCTCATCTCATTGGGTCATGGGGTTGCTTATTGTTCTGAATTGAACAGATTACAACGTACACACATTAGGGATTACAAAAAACATCGTTATTTTTATTTAATATGTATTGGAACAGAATTTTTGGAACGCATTTCTGCTGGAAACGTGAATTGATGCTCCAATGTATTTCTTTTTTGATAATTTCAACATAAGAAGAAAATTTGAAACACCATCGTTGAACTGAGAACATTTTACTTTACCCAGATGTTCAGTAGAATGGTAAAATTCATTATATATTATTTTGAAATTTTAAACTGCATCTTCAAGTCCTAGGTAACAGAATGCCTGTAGGAACAACTAGACGTACGCGAAGCTTTATAAAATACATGCCACCAATTTTTGAAATCGAGAACATCATCTCGTTCAATAATCTGAACAAAAATATTAAACATTTAACAATCTGATAAATTTTTGAGATGAATTAGCTATTATCTCTGCCACTTCTTTTACTGTGTAGATACGATCTACGCAATACGCGCAAGCTAATGATGAATAAGAACTAGGAGTCCACATAACCCTCAAAACAGGTTGATTGATCAGCTGGTAGCGAGTTTGTTGCAGAAAGCCCATATGTACAGTACATTTATGGTGTTTCTGAAATAAACACTCGATTCTGTAAATTTCAACTGTCTATTACTTTGCATTTAAAAGTTGTACATATGGTGTTTGTATACCAAACGGTGTGTATTTACCAATAATACATGGAAAACACAAAAAGTCATTTTTGACAAAAATATCACTTATGGGGTTTTTGAAATAAACGATTCAATTAGAGAAAAAAAACTGCTTTGTGCCAATTCGAATTGTCCAAGGTATACCCTCTATAGATAGTAAAGAGATAAAAATTTATTTGTTTCTTTTTTAATTTGCAGTGAGTCAGGTCATCGTGTACACAAAAACTCCATCCCCATCTTTAGCCGATGTTGCTGCAATTAAATTAGTACTGCGTAAAAATGGCTTAGATTATAATAAACTGAAGATAGGTACATGTGAGAGAGGAACAAAAGTTTAAACGAATCATAACAGGTAATTATTAAGAGAATGGGACATCGTGTATTAGAATAACTTTTGTATTGCCTCATATATTAAATACAGAGATAATTAAAAATACTCGTTTCATTTGCACAAAATTTTTCAACCGATCCAATTCTTACTTCCTGTGTGTTTGTTGTTTAGGTCATCAGCCGAAAGGCTGGTTTGAACCTCTGTAGAGCAACGGTTCCCAAAGTGGGGGGCGCGCCCCCCTAGGGAGGCGTGAAGACACGTCAAGGGGGGCGCGGGACTTTGAGATAGCTTTACCCTCCATAACGGATCCTTTCAGTGTCAACATAGACTTCCGCCAGAATTACTTAAAAAACAAGTTTTAGAAATAAAAATTGTTTCTGCTGCGAAAAACGATTTCGATAAAATTGACAAAACATCACTTTGGGTTAAGTATTACCAAGTTTACCCCAGTATATAACAGCAACCGGTAGTAATTGTAATTATCTTTGTCAAGCACCTATCTGTGCGAAAAAGTGTTTTCAGCACTTGTTACAATAAAAACAAAGCATCGGTGCAATGTTGGTTTTATCAATGATTTACGTTGTGCACTTTCTAATAATCAACCTTTTTTTAAAAAAAAATACAAGGTCATCCATCCACTGATTTATTTTGTCTCTTGTTAAAATTACCAAATTGCAACTTCTAATGCTACAAAAAATAAAAAAATAAATGTATGGTTATTCAATGTAATACGTGATTTTTCATTGCCCAATAAAATTGTGTAAGGGGGCGTGAGAAGTTCTTTTTGGCAAAAGGGGGCGTAAAAGATAGAAGTTTGGGAACCGCTGCTGTAGAGGTTCCACTAAGTAAAACGAGGAGTGAGGTGGCTTACAATTGCCTTCCTCACCGAATGGAAACGTACGCTTATCACCATGCCGGAGGCCCTCTGAAAAGCACATATTGTCCACTCTGTAAATGACACCTTCACTTCATTCACAAAACGGTCTGGCTGTATAATAAAATTCATTACTTTCATTGGAGATAACTCTGATTAGTGTCTTTTATACCTCTACCTTTTCTGTTCTTAAGTGATTTAGTCATTTAATTGGCTGACCATGTGATAAGTAACAGAACTATTTATTTTAGCCTTCCAACGACAGATTAAGTGTAAATAATTTTACACTCCAACTTACTGTTATTGGCAAAGTTATAGTATAGTTTTGAGTTTTAAAGTTATGGGTATAGTTTTACCTTCCTATTGTCTCCATTGACAACGAATTGATCTTCCTCTTCTTCGTCTCCAAAGAGGTTCTTGTACTGATGGGAAATAAAGCTTTTTTTTATAACGTGTAACTGAAAATCACAGCCTGCTTGATAACAGGTTTCTATAACCTGTTATTAAAATAACACTGTTCAAACAATCGTCCAGCCTACAATACAGGGTTATTCTAAATGATGGACCCAATTTTATAAATTTGTAATTATTTAAGTATAAATTCAAAATGAATAATGAATACACAATTAAAAAGAAGAAGTTTCAAAGTATTTTTTACACAATTATAAATGTTCAATGTGTCCCCCTTGTGCTGCATGGCAAACATCTAATCGAAAGCCAAAATGTCCTACACGCGAGAAACCATTTCTCCCGTTACTGAGTGCACCGCGGCAGTGATACAGTTCCGCAGATAGGCCTGAGTTATTGGAAGAGGCGGGACGTAAACAGCTTCCTTGACATAACCCCATAAGAAATAGTCACATGGGGTGAGATCAGGAGATTTCGGTGGCCAGTAGTGTAGAGCCAGGTCTTGATTTGCCCTGCGTCCTATCCAGCGCAGAGGAAGGGACTGATTCGAAAAGTTTCGGACATCAAGGTGCCAATGTGGCAGAGCTCCATCTTGTTGGAAAATGAAGTCCTGTGAATTTTTGATAAGTTGAGGGAACAGCTATTGTTCCAACATGTCCAGGTATGTCATTTCAGTCACAGTTCCGCGAAAAAAAAAATGGTTCATAAACCTTTGAAGAGATAGGCCAGAACATGTTTATCTTTGTGGAGTCTCTTTCATGTTCCAATGCAATGGCAGCTGGCAGCCCATTGTTGCGAGAATTCTAGCGGCCATTTCTGTAACTACCGCCGCCTAATTCAGGGGGCTGATCTCCAGAACCGTATTCTGCAGTACTGCTGCCAGTGCACTCAGTAACAGGAAAAATGCTTTCTCGTGTGTAGGACGAGTTTGGCTTTTGTTTACATGTTTGCCGTGCAGCACAAGGGGAACACATTGAACATTTTATAAGTGTGTAAAAAAACTTTGAAACTTCCTCTTTCTAATTGTATTGTGTATTCATTGTTCATTTTGAATTTATGCTTAAATAAATATAAATTTATAAAATTAGGTCCATCATTTAGAATAACCCTGTACTATGCAGTAGAATAATAGGTATAGATACTGAAGTCACGAGTTTGCCTTTTCCGTTTGTATTGGCTGTGTGGAAGGGAAATGATTTATTTACAGTGCTGCCAACCTCAATAATAAGACACTACTCATACATTTCACTACCGTGAAGTTTTTAGATACATTTTGTAAGCTGTGGTTTATTCCGAGAAAATGTTTTCTTCATAAATCTTATAAGAAATAAATATGACCTGTAATATTGCCTATAGCTTAATTAAATGACTAGAAATGTTTTATTTACTGTAATTACAAATTAATCGCCTTCTTTACTATTGCTGTCACCGGCGTTTTTATTATCAGTCTCTCTAGTATCTACCTAACCGTTTTCGTTTTTTACCAGGTGTCAACAAAACTGTTAAAGAATAGCTACTTCACGTCCTTGATTAACTACTTTATTTTTCGAATTTCGGAAAGAGAAACATCACAATAGTTAGCAGCTCACTCACTGCTTTTGTTAAGAGGCATGGATAGGCATTTTTGTTTAGATTCAACTTCACAACATTTTATTACATTGCGTTCAGCACTGTAAATAATTCGACCACGTTTTCGATAAACGGACATTTGTTTTTACGGTAACAAACAGTTATATTCGTACAGTTAACCTACAAAAGGTTCCTTCAAAAGGATATACTGTATATGATTTGGGTATAGTACAAGTTGTTATGTTTGTCGTACTGAAATTAATGCAGTCACATATGCGCACTGGTGCTTTTCCCCCTTTACCTCTCGTTGCAAACAAGGGCAAATGGCTCAATGGGTGACTCAAGTGACTACAATAGCACAACAGACGCGGATGGATCCTTCCTTCTTTACCCTTTCTTGACCATTGGGACTTACAAGTCCCATTTATAGTCTATTCCAGTTAAGTTGGCAGTGCCTACAAAATAAATTCCGATTCACAGGCGGTGCACGAAGGAACAGTCAAACCGCATTTTGATAAAGATCTACCCATACGTAGAGGTAAAACTTGAAGTAACTTTTTAAGAAACTTTAAAAATGAAAATAATTAAATGAAATTTTTGTTGCTTCGTCCAGCAAATTGCTATTCGTGTTAACTCTGTTTCGCTTTTTAGTTGGCCAGTAATTTTCTTTTCCTTAATTATTCTGTAAACTGATCGTTCAGAGACGCATACCATTGCTGAAGTTTTTGCTACAATTTCACTAATTGTTATATTAGCATGTTCAGTTTTAAAAGATTTCAAAGCATTTATAATTAATAGTTTTTGTTTAGAATTAATGCCTTGTCCGCGCTTGTTTCGTTTAACCGGAGAATCCATTATTATTGATTTAAGAGAATGTAACTACGAACTATAGTACTACTTATTAAAATTAAAACAACACAATAACAACAAATATTAGTATCATACGTTTAAAAATATCACAAATACTATTATAATAAGAATTAACACTAATATTAACACGACTATGTAGTAGGTACTACACTATTCGAATGCAGAAGCAAAACTGATATAATTGCATGTATAGGCGTACGTGATTCAGCAGCCTACAAGTGAAACGGTTGTTGTGTTAAACACAAACAACCAATGAGCAGTTGCCGTGCCACATTCCACACCAATGAATCTACTGACAACTTAACTGGAATGAACTATAGTACCATTGCATTTATCTGTGCATTTACCCTTTCTTACCCAGTGTGGTATAGAAGTCACATTGGAGTGAAATAACAGACATAAAAACTTTAATTGTTAGCGACTACTTTTAAATAAAAAGAGCCCTGGATGTGAAGTGTAATAATTTTCTGTACCCTAGCCAGGAATAGAATCTGAGACCTCCGCTTTGCAGTGTAAGATGCTGACCATTACGCCACGGACGCGACCATTAGTTTCTTTTTAAAGTTAATTTTAGTTTTAAATATTCGTGTTCATTTACTAAAATAAAGTAGCATTTCTTCGAGTATGTTGAATGTACATACAAGTATATTTTTTAGGCTATAAATAGTGACTTTGTTTATTTTACCAATATTTTTGAATTGTAACATTTTTTTAAGTCTTAAATAATGCTTTGATATTAAAATCATTATTAGTTTTTTTGCTACAGATCTAAGCAAGAGATTATTGTTTAGGAGCCTGCACATGATTTTACTTATTTATATCGTTGGGAACTTTGATACCATCAAGCCCAATGTGACGTACGTGTCACACTTTTTTGTCACGCCATCAAAAAGGCTGAAGGTCTAAAAGTGATTTTATTTCACTAAAATATCAGTAAAGTGTATGAAACAATGTACACATATATTTGTTTGTGCATAGTTAAAAAATTTGGGATTGAAAGGATTGACAGTTTAAATTGCCTAGTTGACCATCGGGACTTCTAAATCCCGCCTGGTCTGATTTTTCTGTAAACTGTAAGGGCTTCAAAAATACATTAGATCGTGTCACCTGTGTATTGAATGAAGCCATCACATGTGGTCGTACATGTGCGTCTAACCTAGTGTTGTACTAACACTTCCAAGATTTTATTATTGTGCGGTCTAGAAAGGGTTAAAATAATAATTTATAATTTGAATGCTAGACAGTGGTTACCGGTGTATTTTGATGGTTGGGGTTCAATTAACCATACTCTCTCAAGAATGGTCGACCTGAGTCTGTACAAGACTACACCTCATTTACACGTCATACACATCATCCTCATATCATTGGGTCATGGGGTTGCTTATTGTTCTCAATTGAACAGATTGCAACGTACACAAATTAGGGATTACAAAAAAAAAAATAATAATAATAATAAAACTTAATTTCCAATTTTTTTTACTTTCTCTTGCCTATATGAATATATAAGAAGGAAAGTATTGTTTTCATGTCGATTTTAAGAAATCGAGTTTTCACCGGTTCTACACGTTTTCAGACCCCCTCAACCCAAAAAACATGTTTTTAGCGATTGGTCTGTGTGTGTGTGTGTGTATACAAAATATCTCAAGAACGGAACATCGTACAAACTTGAAACTTAAGTTACATACCACTACCGGACCCGACACGAACATTTTCATCAAAATCGGTCAACTAGAAGTAGTAGTTTATTCGTGTAATTTTTCACTTTTTTGCGATTTTCTCAAAAACTGGTCCTACGATTACCCGCCGCGTACTCTTGCCCCACTTTACTCTACCCTTTCTTGACCATCGGGACTTACGAGTCCCATTTAGTGCCATTGCATTTATCTGTCCATTAACAGTTTAAATGGCCTAGTTGCCATCGGGACTTCTAAATCCCGCCTGGTCTGATTTTTCTGTAAACTGTAAGGGCTTCAAAAATACATTAGCTCGTGTCACCTGTGTATTGAATGAAGCCATCACATGTGGTGGTACTTGTGCATCTAACCTAGTGTTGTACTTAAACTTCCAAGATTTCGTTATTGTGCGGTCTAGAAAGGTTTAAGTCGCCTTCTTTACATCAGATCCTTCCTTGTTTACGGTGCGCCAGTTTGATTGGCCGTTTTCTCCTCCCTTCACAACCGCTTAGTAAGAAAAATTTTCAACCTCCAACCACGACTACCTCTTCACCCCCACCCTGGAAGAAAGAGTTTATACACCCAACTTGAACAGTCAACGTACAGTCAACGTACTTCAACTTGTACAGCAAGCTGTCAGAGAAATCTACACGACACCTCGCCCGCAAAAAGTAAAGATTAAACAGCCATTCCACGATTTCCTATAGTCTCCCTTCAAACATACCTATAAAATATTTTCTACTA
Organism: Catonia carolina; assembly: GCA_035578175.1. Classification (NCBI taxonomy): domain Eukaryota; kingdom Metazoa; phylum Arthropoda; class Insecta; order Hemiptera; family Achilidae; genus Catonia; species Catonia carolina. The sequence goes on along the minus strand of JAQMRL010000019.1, from coordinate 1,670,819 downwards.
GTAAAGAACACACCCGAGTAGAAAAAGCTTCCCTTTCCAAGGCAATGTTCTCACTGTTATCCCGATTCCGAGCCAATCTTTCCGCCAATTAATCATCTGTAATTCCAAATAAAAAAACACTACCAAAAACATTCCTTCAATCTTATTCTCCTAACGACAAGGTAGCCTAGCTACGACATCGTCATCCCGAGCGCAAGCTCACTTCTTTCAGGACTCGGACAGTGAAATTGGGTGTATACTACAATTTTCAAAAGTCTTTTCTTTTATTCATAAAATTTGTTGTAAATGCACCAATGTCACAGAAAAAAATTATAAAATTCAGTCTTACTCTATAAACTCTCCCCCCTACTACGCTCCCGCTCTCTCAGAATTCCCCTTAAACTCCTCATTTACACAGCTGTCATCAGATCCTTCCTTCTTTACGGTGCCCAAGTTTGGTTGGGGTCCGTCCTCTCCTCCCTTCACAACCGCATAGTAAGACAAATCCCCAACCTCCAACCACGACTACCTCCTCACCAACACCCTGGAGGAAAGAATCATACTCCCAACTTCAACAGTCAACGCTCTGTACAGCCAGCTGTCAGAGAAATCTACTGTCTGTCTATAACTTGATGGCTTTCCAGAGAGAGGAACATAATCGGTTCGCTAAGCCTTCTCAATAACACTTCATTTTGTATAGGTATCAGATGAACTAATGTCCCATAGCCGAGCGAGTGAGAGGGAGATATGTGGCATAACTACGCATGCGCCCAAAGGTCTTTACCCTTATAATCCAAATCTGAAAACATACTACAATCGTTATCTTAATTGTTAGTTTACTGCATGTATAAACGCTTGCTCACAACAATGAGTAAAATTAAAGACAATGTTATTGGAACGGCGCGAATGGCTTGTGCGAGTGAGAGCGTTATGCATTCTCTCACTCCCACAACTAGAGGACATTAGTTCATCTGAATACTGTACCGCCTCACCCCTACTCTGGAGGAAGGAGTTCTTACACCCAACTTCAAGAGTCCTTCACGTAGCCGGTCAACGCTCTGTACAGCGAGCTGTCAGAGAAATCTACTGTCAGTCTATAACTTGATGGCGTAACGCAGAGAGGAGCAGAATCTGCCCGCTACTAGCCTTTTCAATAACACTTAATTATGTACCAATTCCTGTGTACTACCTATAGTCTATTCCAGTTAAGTTGGCAGTGCCTACAAAATAAATTCCGATTCACAGGCGGTGCATAATGGAACAGCTCAAACCGCATTTTGATAGAGATCTACCCATACGTAGAGGTAAAACTTGAAGTAACTTTATAAGAAACTTTAAAAATGAAAATAATTAAATTAAATTTTTGTTGCTTTGTCGAGCGAGTTGCTAATCGTGTTATCTCTGTTTCGCTTTTTAGTTGGAGATCTGACTTGACCAGTAATTTTCTTTTCTTTAAATTATTCTGCAAACTGATCGTCCAGAGACGGCTAAAATTTCACTAATTGTTATATTAGCATGTTCAGTTTTAAAAGATTTCAAAGCATTTATAATTAATAGTTTTTGTTTAGAATTAATGCCTTGTCCGCGCTTGTTTCGTTTAACCGGAGAATCCATTATTGTTGATTTAAGAGAATATAACTACAAACTAATAGTACTACTTATTTAAATTAAAACAACACAATAACAACAAATATTAGTATCATACGTTTAAAAATATCACAAACACTATTATAATATGAATCTTATATTATAATATGACTAATCTTATTATAATATGACTAATATTAACACGACTCTGGATATGTAGTAGGTACTACACTATTCGAATGCAGAAGAAAAACTGATATAATTGCATGTATAGGCGTACGTGACTCAGCAGCAGGCTACAAGTGAAACGGTTGTTGTGTTCAACACAAACAACCAATGAGCAGTTGCCGTCCCACATTCCACAGAATGAATCTACTGACAACTAAACTGGCATGAACTATAGTTAAAAGTAGTACATAATGAAATGTTATTGAGAAGGCTAGTAGCGGGCAGATTCTGCTCCTCTCTGCGGGATGACATCAACTTATAGACAGACAGTACACGACACCTCGCCCGCCGCAAGTAAAGATTAAACAGCCATTCCTCGATTTCCTATAGACTCCCTACAAACATCTATCCCTACAACGCTATATGCGAATTTTCCATTGTTGAAAACAGTGTTGGAAGTCATCTTCTATCAGCTCCTTCAGGACACGTGACGCTTTCTCTTTTACAGCTTCCACAAACTCAAATCTTGTCCCTTTTAATGAAGATTTCACCTTAGGGAACAGGTCGAAGATAATAACATGTAATGAAACGTGATTTTTACTTATGATCCGGAAACGAAGCGCTAATCCATGCACTGGAAGAGCCGAACTTCACTGAGAGCCAAAAAAGCTCGAATGAGCAAATTAAAATTTAAACCAATGATGATTGTTTTTTTTTTTTATATCCATGGGATTGTGTACCTTCACTGGGTTCCTGAAGGTCAAACAATTAATCAATATTACTACCTTGAGGTACTTTCTAAACTACGTCAAAGAATAGGAAAAAACGCCCCGAAATGTGGAAGGACAAATCATGGGTTCTCCACCAAGACTATGCACCACCTTATTTCGCGTTTTCTGTCAAGAGGTTCCTAGCCAAGTACAGCATTTCAGTGTTAGAATAACCACCTTATTCACCAGATCTTGCACCATGTGAATTCTACCTGTTCTCCAAGGTGAAATCTGCATTAAAAAGGACAAGATTTGAGTCTATGGAAGCTGTAAAAGAGAAAGCGGCACGCGTCCTGAAGGAGCTGACAAAATATGATTTCCATCTCGGTTTCCAACATTGGAAAATTCGCATGGAACGTTGTAGGGATAGAGAAGAAGTGTATATTGTAGGTGACAATATGTGATTATGTATAAAATTAAAATTAAATTTTTAATAACGTCAGTCTCGTTATTTAATAGCCACACCTCGTACAGCCAGTGGTGAATGAAGTGAAAGTATCATTTGCAGAGTGGAAAATATGTGCTTTTCAGAGGGCCCGGCATGCTGATAAGCGTACTTTTCCACTCAGTGAGTTGTGGCAATGGTAAACCACCTCACTCCTCGTTTTACTTAGTAAAGCCTCTAGAGGTTCAAACCACCCACCGGGTTGGTCCAGAGCAGTGGTTCCCAACCTGGGGGCGATCGCCCCCTGGGGGGCGATTTGGTTTCGCAGGGGGGCGATAAATTTGTGGGGGGGGGGGCGATGAGTATTCAAAGACAGAAAAATAAAACTGTACTACAGGGTAGAATCTTTACTGTCGCGGATACATGTTTTTATTTTACAAACAAATAGTTTAGTTTTTACAAACAAATAAACTAAACTCTTTGTTGACATTTTTTATGGTCGAGCTCCTACACATGAGATGAAGAATTCTGGACACAACTGCTTTGGTTAATTATTTGTTGTGAACAATAATAAATCTTTTTTTACAGAATAACATACTTTATTATTTATCAACACATTACTTGAAATTAAATTAGGTATACGATGCTAAGAGCAGGGGGCGATAGGTGTAAGTCATCCTTCACAAAGGGGCGATGTCCCATAAAAGGTTGGCAACCACTCGTCTAGAGGTGAAGTCGTCACCAAAATCAGCTGTTTAACAGGTGATTTTCGGAGACGAAGGTTCCTGGTTCAAATCCTAGTTAGGGTAGTTACATTTATACGGATCTGAATACTAGACAGTGGTTACCGGTGTACTTTGATGGTTGGGGTTTAATTAACCATACTCTCTCAGGAATGGTCGGCCTGAGTGTGTACAAGACTACACCTCATTTACACGTCATACTCATCATCCTCATCTCATTGGGTCATGGGGTTGCTTATTGTTCTCAATTGAACAGATTGCAACGTACACAAATTAGGGATTAAAAATAATAAATTCAAACCAGCCTTTTAGCTGATGACGTAAACAACAATAATGAGTTCCATTCTATTTGAAACACCCATAAATTTAAATCTCAGCAAATAATAGATGTACTACACATAAAAGTAATAATAGTCACATAAAATTAATATGTCAAAAAAGAAACAATTTCCAGTGAAATTATAATTAAAATAAAGTTTAATCGATCGTTTATAAGTTTTTATATTATTATTTTAATGAGGGGAAATGTTAAATTGTTCAAATGACCTAGACACGTGTAATAATACAAGCTTCTCTTTTGATTTCTTGAAAACCATTTCAATTGGCTAACTGAAATTTTGAAGCCCTTCAATACAATTCATGTGCATTTTTATGTTCTCTTACTTAGACATACTTTCTCCTACTCTTAGACATAAATATTGTAGCTTTTTAAATGTTCTACAATTTTCATCACATACTTTTGCCCTAAAATGCATATTTATGTCACAATCGTAAAGTCATTTTTACTTTCTCTTGCCTATATGAATAAAGTATTGCTTTCATGTCGATGTTTTGAATCCGAGTTTTCACCGTATCTACACGTTTTCAAACCCCCGGAACCCAAAAATACATGTTTGTAGCGATTGGTTTGTGTGTGTGTGTTTGTGTGCGTGCGCGTGCAGAATATCTCAAGAACGGAATATCGTACGAACTTGAAACTTAAAACTTGAGTTGAATACTACCTACTACCGGACCCGACACGAACATTTTCAACAAAATCGGTCAACCGAAAGTAGTTGTTTATTCGTGTAATTTTTCACTTTTTGCAATTTTCTCAAAAACGGGTCCAAAGATTTTCTCTCAGGAATTGTCGGCCTGGGTCTGTACAAGGCTACATATAACTCCTGATACCAATGAAATTCATTTTTTGTTAAGAAACTTTCACTACCCGATAATTTTTTTTTTAAATTGAGGAGTCTTATTTTAGAAGGTAATTTGTTAAAAAATCGAACGGAAATGTAGCGAATTCGTTTCGAGAACTTTGATTTCTATGTGTTTCAATTCTGAAGTCATCGTTGTGTCGATGGTAGGTACTTATTACTTTCTCTTGCCTATATCAATATATAAGAAGGAAAGTATTGTTCTCATGTCAATTTTTCGAAATTGAGTTTTCACCGGATTTACACGTTTTCAGACCCCCTGAACCAAACAAAACATGTTTTTAGCGATTGGTCTGTGTGTGTGTGTGTGTGTGTGTGTGTGTGTGTGTGTGTGTGCGCGCGCGCGCGCGCGTGTGTGTGTGTTTGTGTGTGCGTATGTGTGTATGTGTGCGTGTGTGTGTGTGTGCGCGCGCGCGCGCGTGTGTGTGTGTGAACAGAATATCTCAAGAACGGAACATCTTATGAACTTGAAACTTAAACAAAAGTGTATAAAATAAAATTTACAGGAAATTAATAGATCTACAACTTTTATTTGTATCATTTTTCTCTACAGAGCTTAGTTTAGCGTGAAAGTGATTTTCCGTATTTTTAAGCCCAACTGAGGTTGATTATCATTTTGTGTCTTTCACTCATGACTAAAATTAGGTTATGTTTATTGAGGTTAGTGTTTTGTTTGTTTCTAATGTTTTATTACTAGTAATGTTAGGTTATATTGTTAATGATTTGCATTGGCAAGAAAAAGTTGTGTAAGTGTTTCACAACAGATTTTTTTGTAAATAACACAATGCTGGTTGTAAATAATACAATTCTTCGCGAATTTAAAAATTTCATATACAAGGTGTGGCTATTAAATAACGAGACTGACGTAAAAAAAATTTAGTTTTATTTCACACAATCACTTATTGTCTGTTACCTTCAATTACACTCCTTCTCTATCCCTACAACGCTCCATGCGAATTTTCCATTGTTGGAAACAGTGCTGGAAGTCATTTTCTGTCAGCTCCTTTAGGACACGTGCCGCTCAAAAATATTTGAAATGAAGCTCGCAAAAATGTTTGTACTGACACGTTGTACGCGATTGAAAAAGACCCAAATTTTTTGGAAACGATAATAACATGAGGTGAAACGTAATTTTTTACTTATGATTTGGAAACGAAGCACCAATTCTTGCACTGGAAGAACCGAACTTCACCGAGAGCCAAAAAAGCTCGAATGAGCAAGTCAAAATTTAAAGCAATGATGATTGTTTTTTCTTGATATCCATGGGATTTTGTAGCTTCACTGGGTTCCTGAAGGTCAAACAATTAATCAATATTACTACCTTGAGGTACTTTCTAAACTGCAACAAAGAGTAAGGAAAAAACACCCCAAAATGTGAAAGGACAAATCATGAGTTCTCCACCAAGACAATGCGCCAGCTCATTCCGCGTTATCTGTCAAGAGGTTCCTAGCCAAGTACAGCATCTCAGTGTAAGAACATCCGCCTTATTCACCAGATCTTGCACCATGTGACTTCTACCTTTTCCCTAAGGTAAAATCTGCATTAAAAGGGACAAGATTTGAGTCTGTAGAAGCTGTAAAAGAGAAAGCAGCACGTGTCCTGAAGGAGCTGATAGAAGATGACTTCCAGCATTGTTTTCAACGATAGAAAATTCGCTTGGAGCGTTGTAGGGATAGAGAAGAAGTGTATATTGTAGGTGACAATATGTGATTATGTATAAAATAAAAATTAAATTTTTTACAACGTCAGTCTCGTTATTTAATAGCCACACATCGTTGTATAAAGAGACGGTAAGGGGAGAATATTGTATTTAACAAAAAAACTGGTGTGAAACACTCACACAACTTTCTCTTGCCAGTGCAAATAATTAACAATAAACCTAACTATATTAATAAAATATTAGAAATAAACAAAAAACTAACCTCAAATACATAACCTTATTTTAATCATGAGTGAATGATGCAAAATGAAAATCAACCTTAGTTTGGCTTAGAAATACGGAAAATCACTCTTTCTCTCTAAACTAGGCTCTGTAGAGAAAAATGCTTTAAATAAAAGTTGTAGATCTTTTAATTTTCTATAAATTAAATTATATACACTTTTGTCGTAAAATGCATACTAAGGCCGAAATCTTAAAAAAATCAATTTTTCACACATTTTCGTGAGAAAAAAAACAGAAAATCGCAAATTACCGCTAAACTAAGCGTTATACAAAAAATTGTTTGAAATAAAAGTTGTAAAATTTTCAATTCTCTACAACTTTTATTATATAAAGTTTTGCGCTAAAATGCATATTAAAGCTGTAATCTTAAAAAAACAACGTTTTTACGTGAAAACAGCCTCACGCAGAATTTCAGCAAACATGACGCCTATCCTATCTTGTAGAGAATAAAAAATTGAGTAAACCAGGCGATTTTAAAAAAAATCGTAGGACCAGTTTTTGAGAAAATCGCAAAAAAGTGTAAAATTACACGAATAAACTACCACTTCCGGTTGACCGATTTTGATGAAAATGTTCGTGTCGAGTCCGGTAGTGGTACGTAACTTAAGTTTCACGTTTCAAGTTCGTACGATGTTCCGTTCTTGAGATATTCTGTTCACACACAGACACACACACACAGACCAATCGCTAAAAACATGTTTTTTGGGTTCAGGGGGTCTGAAAACGTATAGATCCGGTGAAAACTCGATTTCGAAAAATCGACATGAAAACAATACTTTCCTTCCTATATATTCATATAGGCAAGAGAAAGTAAAAATCATTTGCAAGAATTTGCTTTGAATGTTTACAATAATTCTAATTTCGTATTACTTTCTCTTGCCTACATGAATAGGAAGGAAAGTATTGTTTTCATGTCGATTTTTTGAAATCGAGTTTTCACCAGATCTACACGTTTTCAGACCCCCCTGAACCCACACAAACATGTTTTTAGCGATTAATCTGTGTGTGTTTCTGTGTGTCTGTGAGTGTGTGTGTGAACAGAATATCTCAAGAACGGAACATCGTACGAACTTGACACTTGAAAGTTAAGTTACATACTACTACCGAACATGACACAAACATTTTCATCAAAATCGGTCAACCGGAATTAGTAGTTTATTCGTGTAATTTTTCACTTTTTTGCGATTTTCTCAAAAACTGGTCCTACGATTTTTTTAAAATCGCCTGGTTTACTAAATTTTTTATGCTCTACAAGACAGTAAGTTCTTAGTGAGGCTGTTTTCACGTAAAACATTGTTTTCTTAAGATTACGGCTTTAATATGCATTTTAGCGCAAAAATTTAGATAGTTACAGTTGTAGAGAATTTAAAATCCTACAACTTTTATTTCAAACATTGTTTTGTATAACGCTTAGTTTAGCGGTAATTAGCGATTTTCTGTTTTTTTTTTTTTCACGAAAACGTGTGAAAAATCGATTTTTTAAAGATTTCGGCCTTGGTATGCATTTTACGACAAAAGTGTATAATCAAATTTATAGAAAATAAAAGATCGACTACTTTTATTCAAAGAATGTTTCTCTACAGAGCCTAGTTTAGCGTGAAAGAATGATTTTCCATATTTTAAGCCAAACTGAGGTCGATTTTCATTTTGCGTCATTCACTCATGATTAAAATAAGGTTATGTTTTTTGAGGTTAGTTTTTCGTTTATTTCTAATGTTTTATTACTAATGTTAGGTTATATTGTTTAAATTATTTGCATTGGCAAGGGAAAGTTGTGTGAGTGTTACACCCCAGATTTTTGTTTATGTTGGCAGTACTGTCGTTTTGCGTTGATGGCGCATGCTTTGATTATTTGTGGTTATATGTATGCAACTTTCAAGCAGCTAGGTTAGTTTCGTTATCGCTGTCGTGCTGTTAATCATGGCTGCTCCGCTTACTATTTGCACCAAAGAAGAGCAACGTTCAGCGATTCGTTTTTTGTGGTCGGAAGGTGTATCAGGGGCCGAAATTCATAGAAGACTTTTGGTACAGTACACGAACAGTGTTTTACTACAACGGAGTGTCTACGAATGGATTGAAAAATTAAAATATGTTCGCACTAGTGTTACGCACGATGAAGGAGCCGGACGACCGTTTACCGCCGTAAATGAAGAAAACATTGAGCGTTCACGTGAAATGATTCTCTTAGACAGACAAGTAACTATTGACGAAGTGGCACATCGTCTGCAAATTACCCACGGTTCTGCCTACGACACACTTGGGTTTCATAAAGTTTGTGCAAGATGGGTCCCAAAACAACTGACACCGTTGCATAAACAAATGCGCTTGGACATCTGCAAAAAACATTTGGATCGCTATGGTAACGAACGGGACAACTTCTTAGACAGGATCATTACTGGAGACGAAACATGGATCCATCATTACGAGCCGGAGAGTAAACGGCAGAGTATCGAATGGAAACAGCCAAATTCGCCGTGCAAGAAAAAATTCAATACCCAACGGTCCGAAGGAAAACTGATGCTAACTGTTTTTTGGGGCTCACAAGATCCAGTACTGGAAAATTATCAGGAAAGGGGCACAACAATAAACAGTGTATGTTACAGTGAGATGCTTACTGCCAAGCTAAAGCCTGCAATTTAAAGGGAAGCAAACGCCGAGGACTGCTGTCAAAAGGTGTGTTGTTGCACGACAACACCCGTCTGCATACTGCTGCCCACACTGTTGAAACGTTCCAGAAACTCAATTTTGAAGTACCGGCTCATCCTCCATATAGTCCCGATCTTGCTCCTTCTGATTATCACTTAAGAGGAGCAGACTGATTTTAATAATTAAAAAATATTGATTTTTCAATTTTACCACAAATATTGATAGATCCTGCCCATAACAGACAGGTGGAGTGTCAAATTATTTACACTCAATCTGTTTGTTGCAGGGCTAAAATAAATAGTTCTGTTTCTTATCACATGGTCAGCCAATTAAATGACTGAATCATTTAAGAAGAGAAGAGGTAGAGGTGTACTGTGACACTAATCAGAGTTATCTTCTCTGAAAGTAATGAATTTCATTATACAGCCAGACCCTGTGGTGAATGAAGTGAAGGTGTCATTTGCAGAGTGGAAAATATGTGCTTTTCAGAGGGCCCGGCATGCTGTTAAGCGTACTTTTCCACTCAGTGAGGAAGGCAATGGTAAACCACCTCACTCCTCGTTTTACTTAGTAAAACCTCTACAGGTTCAAACCAGCCTTTCGGCTGTTGACCTAAACAACATTGATAGATCGTTTTTCCCTATTTAAATTGATATATAACACACCATTCGTTTCTTTTTCTGTTCAGAAAAATTATGTTTTTACGTTGATGTGGTACGAAGTGTTTATTTCGATATTTTTCACGTTTTTCATTCTTGTAAACTGAGATTAATATAATTATGTTACTGCTCTAAAATTACGGAGATCAAGTTCACACAAAAACAATAATTTCTAGAACGCATAGGAATCAACTGTAAAGCAAGATAAATAATGGTGTGTTTTTGTTTGAAAGTTAATTCCAATTTGCAATAGGTGTTTCTGTTACGGTATTATGCTTTTACTATATTCGGATTTTCCGCATATTGTATTTTTTGACTTTAGGTACACTTATTTCAGGAACCATCCTACCTAGAGTGTAAAATTGCACACTACATTTTAGTACTAAGGTGTGTATTTACTCCAGAGGTATTTCAAAAATTTTGGAGTTTTTATATTTTGGGTGTCTTTTTCATAAAAAAAATGTGGGCTACATTTGAAAATTTTTTGAGAATAAAATTAATTTTTAGATTGGATAAAGATAAATGAAAAAGCTCTGGTACAAATTTGTAAAAAGGTACTGTACGTAGGTGCGCCAAAGCTCAGCTTTGTAGCTTTAACGGTTCCTAAAAAAAATTTACCTAAGTTAGTATTGCAGGTATAGTCTAGGGATAACGAAAATGGTCTACTCCCCTTAATTGGTCCACTCAAAGTGGCATTAAGGGGCATTAAGGGGCCGTCGATTTACCTCGGACGAAGCATTGAAAGAAGCGCGGCATTCCTGGCTCGCATCTCAACCAAAAACCTTCTTTTATGAGGGCATTAGGAAACTTGAACAACGATGGACCAAGTGCCTTGAAAAGCAAGGGGACTATGTCGAAAAATGATGCACTTGTAAGTTTCCTATTTGATTACAATAAAATTTTATAACTACATTGCCGATAATAATTAACTTACTCTTGTTTGGTTGTTTAGGTGAACAGCCGAAAGGCTGGTTTGAACCTGTAGAGGTTTTACTAAGTAAAAACGAGGAGTGAGATGGTTTACAATTGCCTTCCTCACCGAGTTGAAAGAGTATGCTTATCAGCATGCCAGGCCCTCTGAAAAGCACATAAAATGACACCTTCACTTCATTCACCACAGGGTCTGGCTGTTTAATGAAATTCATTACTTTCAGAGTAGATTACTTTGATTAGTGTCTTTTACACCTCTACCTCTTCAGTAAACGCTCCCATATCAGACAGACATAATGCCCATAACAGACAGGTGGATTGTAAAATTATTTACACTCAATCTGTTAGTTGCAGGGCTAAAATAAATAGTTCTGTTTCTTATCACATGGTCAGCCAATTAAATGACTGAATAATTTAAGAACAGAAGAGGTAGAGGTGCAAAAGACACTAATCAGAGTTATCTCGTCTGAAAGTAATGGATTTCATTATACAGCCAGACCCTGTGGTGAATGAAGTGAAACTGTCATTTGCAGAGTGGTAAATATATGCTTTTCAGAGGGCCCGGCATGCTGATAAGTGTACTTTTCCACTCAGTGAGGAAGGCATGGTAAACCACCTCACTCCTCGATTGACTTAGTAGAACCTCTAGAGGTTCAAACCAGCCTTTCGGCTGTTGACCTAAACAACAACAACACCTCTTCTGTTATTAAATGATTCAGTCATTTAATTGGCTGACCATGTGATAAGAAACAGAACTATTTATTTCAGCCCTGCAACGAACAGATTGAGTGTAAATAATTTGACACTCTACCTACCCGTTATGGGCTTAACGTATATTATATAGGGCATATTACCCTCGTAATAAAGGTTAAAGTAAACTGCTAAAAAATTACTGTGGACTGACACAATATATTTATTTCTATACGTTGGCCCAGTATCTCCACCAACGGCAATAAAAATAAATTTTCTATAAAAATTTAATTGACCCACCGGGTTGGTCTAGAGGTAAAGTCGTAGCCAAAATCAGCTGTTTAACAGGTGATTTTCGGAGACGAAGGTTATTGGTTCAAATCCTAGTAAAGGTAGTTACTTTTATACGGATTTGAATGCTAGACAGTGGTTACCGGTGTACTTTGATGGTTGGGGTTCAATTAACCATACTCTCTCAGGAATGGTTGACCTGGGTCTGTACAAGACTACATCTCATTTACTCGTCATACACATCATCCTCATCTCATTGGGTCATGGGGTTGCTTATTGTTCTGAATTGAACAGATTGCAACGTACACACATTAGGGATAAAAAATAATAAAAAAAAAAATTTAATAAAAACAAAACAATTCAATTCAAAAATTCATCATGATTTTATTTCTTTTGTTAACAAATTAATAGGTAGACTATATAAATTAATTTCATACAATTTAAATTGAATAAAAAAAATATTTCAATTAAAAAAGTTTTTAATATGTAAAATAATCGGTAAATAACATTTGATTGATCCAATTAAATTAACACAAAATTTAATATTTAAAATCGACTATAAATGGAGGAGGTGAAGTCAAGCAGATGTCGTCTTGTCAAGAGAATAGATTCAATCGGTTTTGGTAACAGTTTAGGTAAGCATAAAAACCATATTTGTAGTTGTAATAAATACCCACCGGGTTGGTCTAGAGGTACGAGAAAAGTGTAAAAAACGAATTTTTAGGAAATTAAAAGATCTATAACTTTTATTTTAAGCATTTATCTCTACAGAGCCTAGTTTAGCATGAAAAGAGCGATTTTCCCTATCTTTAAGACAAACTGAGGTTGGTTTTAATTTTGGATCTTTCACTCATGATTAAAATTAGGTTATGTTTTTTCTAGGTTAGTTTTTCTGTTTATTTCTAATATTAGGTTATTAGGTAATGTAGGTACTAATATTAATATAGGTACTATTTATTTAGGTTAACCCACCGGGTTGGTCTAGAGGTAAAGTCGTCGCCAAAATCAGCTGTTTAACAGCTGATTTTCGGAGACGAAGGTTCCTGGTTCAAATCCTAGTAAAGGTAGTTACTTTTATACGGATCTGAATGCTAGACAGTGGTTACCGGTGTACTTTGATGGTTGGGGTTCAATTAACCATACTCTCTCAGGAATGGTTGACCTGAGTCTGTACAAGACTACACCTCATTTACACGTCATACATATCATCTTCATCTCATTGGGTCATGGGGTTGCTTATTTTCCTCAATTGAACCGATTGCAACGCACACAAATTAGGAATAAAAAATAAATAAATAAATACCCACCGGGTTGGTCTAGAGGTAAAGTCGTCGCCGAAATCAGCTGTTAATTAGCTGATTTTCGGAGACGAAGGTTCCTGGTTCAAATCCTAGTAAAGGTAGTTACTTTTATACGGATCTGAATGCTAGACAGTGGTTACCGGTGTACTTTGATGGTTGGGGTTTAATTAACCATACTCTCTCAGGAATGGTTGACCTGAGTCTGTACAAGACTACACCTCATTTACACGTCATATATATCATCTTCATCTCATTGGGTCATGGGGTTGCTTATTTTTCTCAATTGAACCGATTGCAACGCACACAAATTAGGAATAAAAAATAAATAAATAAATACCCACCGGGTTGGTCTAGGGGTAAAGTCGTCGCCGAAATCAGCTGATTTTCGGAGACGAAGGTTCCTGGTTCAAATCCTAATAAAGGTAGTTACTTTTATACGGATTTGAATACTAGACAGTGGTTACCGGTGTACTTTGATGGTTGGGGTTTAATTAACCATACTCTCTCAGGAATGGTTGACCTGAGTCTGTACAAGACTACACCTCATTTACACGTCATATATATCATCTTCATCTCATTGGGTCATGGGGTTGCTTATTGTTCTGAATTGAACAGATTGCAACGTACACAAATTAGGGATTACAAAAAAAAGTTGTAATAAATAGCTACTTGTAAAGGGTGTTTTTTTTTAGAGGTATAGAATGTTAAAGTGAAATAGAACACAGAATAATTGAACAATTGACGTGGAATTGATTTTATTTTAAAGATAATTATTTGCCACTTTTATTTAAAAATAATTTCCGGCATGTGGCTGCCGCGGCTGGCTCGGATGTGGTCCAATCGAGACGTCCAATTTGTGGCCACTTTTTGCAGCATTTGGGGCCGTATATTGATAATAACGCGGCGAATGTTGCCTTCCAAGTCGTCAATTGTCTGTGGCTTATTGGCACAGACTAGCGACTTCACATACCACCACAGAAAATAGTCCAGCGGTGTTAGATCGCACGACCTTGGAGGCCAATTTACAGGTCCAGAACGTGAAATTATGCGTTCACCTAACGTTTCCTTCAGTAAATCGATTGTGGCACGCGCTGTGTGACATGTTGCACCATTTTGTTGAAATCACAGCTCTCCTACATTAAGGCGATTCAATTCAGGAACAAAAAAGTCATTGATCATGACTCTGTAGTGGTCACCATTGACTGTAACATTCTGCTCGGCATCATTTTTGAAGAAGTAAGGACCAATGACTCCACCAGCCCATAAAGCACACCAAACAGTCACTTTTTCTGGATGTAAAGGCTTCTCAGCAATATATCGAGGATTACCTTCACTCCAAATGCGGCAGTTTTGTTTATTCACGTAGCCATTCAACCAAAAATGGGCTTCATCACTGAACAAAAATTTCATGTGAAAATCGGGATCAACAGCAATCATGTTCTGGGCTCATTCTCCAAATGCACGCCGTGCCAGGTGGTCGTTCGGCTTTAATTCCTGAACGAGTTGGATTTTGTAAGCACGCAATTTAAGATCAGTCCACAAAATCTTCCCTAAAGTTGATGGACACAGCTCCAAATGTTGTGCACGATGGCGGATGGACTCATTCGGGTCTTCCTCAATGCTACGCTCAACAGCAGCAATAGCTTCTTCAGTACGCACTGTATGACGTCTCAAAGGATGTGTCTCGTCATTCAGAGTAAATGTTGACCGAAAACGTTTCATTGTTGGGCGAATTATTTGCTCTGATGGACGATTATGTCTATCATAAAACGGACGTAGTGCGTGATAAGTTTCACGAACCGAACCATGATTTTCAAAATAAATCTGCACAATTTGCAAGCGTTGTTCAGACGTCAGTCTATTCATTATAAAATGGCAAACCAAACTGAACATAAATTATAAAACAGTTTTCAAAATGGCCGCCATGGAAATCAGTACTGCCAACTTAAAGTTCTATACCTATAAAAAAACACCCGTTATTTTAAACTTTGGTGTGTAAATTATTTAATTTACCCAGGTACCAGAACGGACCTTAGAGATAAGTGTCACAATATGTACAAAAATAAATATGATAAACATGTGTTTCAGGTATATCTCAAGATTGAAAAATGAAAATGATTTTAGTAGCACTGTTTGTCTGCGTTGTTGGACTGCAAGTTGCTGTTGGCCAGATAATAGAATCAGGAAAATGTCCCAAAGTAAAACCTGAGAAACACTTCGATTCCTCTAAGGTAATTTTTTTTTTTTTTTTTTGGTTTAACGTCCGACTGTTCTGCAGTTACTGCTAATGCAGACGGTGAGGGATGAAATGATTTTTTGTAACGTATGAAAATATGCCGTGCCTGAGTGGGATTCGAACCCTCTAAGGTAAGTGTTTGTTTAATTTCTACTGTGTGTTACTGTTTTGAACTTTACCGCGCGGTTTGTGTGTTGAGTTTGGACCTACCGGATTTGTCTAGAGGTAAAGTCGTCGCCACGAGTCAGCTGTTTTTCGCTACAGCTGATTTTCGGAGACGATGGTTCCTGGTTCAAATCCTAGTAAAGGTATAGTGCAGCCTCTCTTAGTTTGCTCCTAATGTAAACAAATAATGACGTCACTGAGCATGCGCATTATATCAAAATGTGTACACGCTGATTAAAAAGTAACAACAAAATACTTTCAAAAGTATTTAAAATAGAAAATACTTTTAAAAGTATTTTTCTAAATAAAATTGTTAGGCCTACATCATATTATGACTCATGTTTTTAGTACTTTAAGTACTTATAATTTAGAAAAAAAGTTAACTTAATTGGAATACGACATCCGTAAAGTCGTAGACTCTAGCGTGCACCCTGTAGTAGATGGCTTTTCTTTGTTGACAGTAGGAGCAAACTAAGAACGGCTGAACTGTAGTTACTTTTATACGGATTTGAATACTTTTTTTTAGCTTTTTTTTATCGGGAACTGTACATTGTTGACAACTACCCAATTTGATCGCTGCTTTTTGTTGTATTTTTGACGTGGATTAGACTTGAGTTTGAACAGGGACACCCGCAGTAGTGTTTGTTTATGGATGGCTGTCAGCTGGTCACCATACAAGGTAGTGACTTTGTATGGTGACCAGCTGACAGCCATTCGTGAACAAACTTTACTGGGAGTCCCTGTTCAAACTCATGCCTAATTCACCTCAAATAATACAGCAAAGCCAATAAAAAAAAAAAATATGCATTTTATTGGCAGATGCCTGATACTGGTGGAGATAAGATTAACAGTGTTTGGGGCCAGATATCTTGCAGAAGAGCAAGTTGTAGATTTATTAAATGGTAGTGACTGGGCTAAATTGATTGTGTATGTGAGAAATTCGTGGAATTACAGGAAAGATTTGGTAAGGGAATATAATAGTTAAATGATGTGAATAGTTAAGTGAATGTGGGTGAGTGATGTGTTTGATGTGTGTGTATGCATGCGTGAGTGAGAGGAAGTGAATGTCTCTCTCTAATAGACCAATGTATATCATCATCATCATCTTCACTTCCAAGGATTATATAGGTTACATGAACCTGTTCCGGTACCCATCTCCCTCTCGGCCTCCCTACATCTCTTCTGCCAACTGGTTGATAATTTAAAGCTGCCACTGGCATCCTTTCGTTTGGCATTCTGTCCAGGTGACTACACCATCTTTGTCTATTTTTTATTATCTTTTCATGCAAAGACTGAACTGATAGTGCGCTTCTAATATCCACGTTCCTTATTCTATCCATTCTGGTACATCCATGCACACTTCGTAAAAACTTCATTTCCGCAGCTTGAATTTTACTATTGCTTTTAGCAGTATGCACCCAAGACTCACTGCCATATAGGAGTGTTGGAACCGCAATAGTGTTGAAAAATTTGAGGCGTGTTTCCTTCCTCGTTTTATTCTTCAGATGCCTGTGAATATTTCCACAAATATTCTGAAATTTGGCCAGTTTAACTGTTATGTCTTTATCAAAATCGTATGAAACATCACTCCCAAGATATTGAAAATGTTTAACCTGTTCTATTGCCCTTCCATTCATCTCTATTCTCGTCCTTATTGTATATTTACCTTTAAAAGCCATAGTTTTAGATTTTGTGGATGATATTTCCAGATTGTATTGTTTTGCAACTTGTTCCAACATAAATACCGATTTTTGTAACTCGTCTTCATTCTGTTGTATTACAACTTTGTCATCCGCATATAAAAGAGAGTTCACCAATGTATATTATAAATAATATTAATTTAGGAAGTTTGTAAGGAAAATATTTTCAATTTTTTCTTTGGGAAATGAGATTATTTCGTGGTGTTTTTACATTAACAGATAAGGCAAAGACGGATAGCAGCAATTAATATTGTAGATAAGAACTATCAGTGTGATTTTGTTTAAACAAATATGTACTTATCTGTTGATGAGGAATAATACAGTATGCAACTCCGGCAGACAACTGGAATGGGAATCCGGTTATGCTCGATTAAAACTTAGATTAAGATAATTTGATATTTTGTTAAAAGAAAAATGAGAAATAAAGTTTTATTATTATTATATTATTATATTATTAATACAGCAAAGCAGCGATAAAATTGGGTAGTTATCAATAACGTACAGTTCCCGATTACAAATAAAAGTTAAACTTTAAAATTTATTTACTATTTAAATTTCAGCATTTTGGAAAATACTATGAATTTGCTTCATATGACGGAGCTCTTCGCAAAGGACATCCTGAATGCATCGTTTACAACGTTCAAGTTCCAGATGGGAAAAAAAATGCTCAAGGATTTTTATCATATCCATACACTAGAGATTTGTATTTTGCCACGAGGTATGTTGAATTATTTATCTGATTTTTCTTCTTAAATTATTATTTTGATGCCTTAAATGGAATGGATGAGATCTTGAGGAAGGATTACTTCATGAAAATTAACAAAACGAAAGTGTTGTGCAGCAGCAAGAGTGGTTTAGAAGAGATGGGAAATTTAAAAGTAGGCAACGAGAACATACAGGAAGTTGGGGAATTCTGCTATCTAGGGAGTAAAATAACAAAGGATGGTAGAAGCACGAGTGATATCAAGAGTAGAATTGCTCAAGCTAGAAAAGCCTTTGAAATGAAAAACAGCTTACTGACTACAAACATTGATTTACAGATTAGGAAAAATTTCTTAAAACATTATGTTTGGAGTGTAGCATTATACGGAAGTGAAACGTGGGTGATAGGGGCTGTAGAACGGAAGAGGATAGAAGCTTTTGAAATGTGGTGTTTTTGGAAAATGTTAAAGATTAGGTGGGTGGACAAAATAAGTATTTTAGAGGTTCTTAGGCGAGTGGATGAAAAAAGAAGTATATGGAAGCATCTTACCAAAAGAAGGGATAGGCTAGTGGGGCATATCCTAAGACATCCAGGTATTGGGCTATCAATAATGGAGGGTAATATTGAGGGAGTAAATTGTAGAGGGAGGCAAAGATTAGAATATATAAAGCAAATTACAAAAGATGTAGGGTGTTACAGGTATGTAGATATGAAACGACTTGCGCAAGATAGACAGGTTGGAGAACTGCATCAAACCAGTCGAGAGACTGATGACCAAAAAAAAAAAAAAATTATTATTTAGGCTAGTGACAATGACTCATTATTTTACTAAATTTTCAAATGAGATGAAGTAAAAGTGGGAGCTAAGAAGCGTAAACCCACCGGGTTGGTCTAGAGGTAAAGTCGTCGCAAAAATCAGCTGTTTTACAGCTGATTTAAAGAGACGAAGGTTCCTGGTTCAAATCCTAGTAAAGGTAGTTACAGTTTTAAACGGATTTGAATGCTAGACAGTGGTTGCCGGTGTACTTTGATGGTTGGGATTCAATTAACCATACTCTCTCAGGAATGGTCGACCTGGATCTGTACAAGACTACACCTCATTTACACGTCATACACATCATCCTCATCTCATTGGGTCATGGGGTTGCTCATTGTTCTAAATTGAACAGATTGCAACGTACACAAATTAGGAATAAACAAAAAAAAACATATTTTAATAACTTATTTACTAAACCCCTAACATAACAATTAATTATAAATTCTTTTAAATTTCAAATTGGCAACAGTAATCTATTCCTTATTGTTGAATTTCTTGATTGTCTAAAATTGTTCCATTTTGTCCGTTGTAACAATGTGAAAATTCAACATTTGTTGTCTCAGAAATTCTCAAAAACGTGTTATGAATATGTGAATATTTAATAATTTTTCCCGGGAAAGGACCCCGCTCTCGTGTGATATTTGCCATTGATATCTCTGTTGTCATGGCAATGACAACAGAGCAGGGACGACCACCTGTCCAACAACCTGAATCTTCATTTGGCCATTTATTATGTATTGTAAGGCCATTGCAAGGGCCATTTAAAGTCCAGCCTCTCTTAGTTTGCTCCTAACGTAAACAAATAATAACGTCACTGAGCATGCGCATTATATCAAAATGTGTACACGCTGATTAAAAACTAACAACAAAATACTTTCAAAAGTATTTTAATACAAAATACTTTTAAAAGTATTGTTCTAAATGAAATTGTTAGGCCTACATCATATCGTGACTTATGTTTTTAATACTTTAAGTACTTATAATTTAAAAAATAGTTAACTTAATAGAAATACGATATCCATAAAGTCGCAGACTCTAGCGTCACCTTGTAGTAAGTAGGTGGCGTTTGTTTGTTGACAGTAGGAGCAAACTAAGAACGGCTCAACTGTAGTTACTTTTATACGAATTTGAATAAGTGCTAAACAGTGGTTACCGGTGTACGTTGATGGTTGGGGTTCAATTAACCATACTCTCTTAGCAATGATCGATCTGGGTCTGTACAAGTCTACACACTCTCAATTACGCGTCATACACATCATCATCATCATCTCATTGGATCATGGAGTTGCTTATTGTTCTTAATTGAATAGTTGTTGTTGTTTAGGTCATCAGCCAAAAGGCTGGTCTGAATCTCTAGAGGTTTTACTAAGTAAAACGAGGAGTGAGGTGGTTTACAATTGCCTTCCTCACTGAGTGGAAAAGTACACTTATCATCATGCCAGGCCCTCTGAAAAGCATATATTTGCCACTCTGCAAATGACACTTTAACTTCATTCACCACAGGGTCCAACTGTATAATGAAATCCATTACTTTCAGAGGAGACAACTTTGATTAGTGTCTTTTACACCTCTACCTCTTCTGTTCTTAAATGATTCAGTCATTTAATTGGCTGAATATGTGATAAGAAACAGAACTATTTATTTTAGCCCTGCAACTAACAGATTGAGTGTAAATAATTTGACACTCCACCTGTCTGTTATGGGCAAAAAAAAAATTGAGAGAAAAAAATTTCAATGCTATCTAGTCCGTAAGTGAAGAGGCTCTTCACCTACTTCACCTGAATGTCCGCCGCTGCTTTTAGATGCATTAACACTTTCCAGTCTACCATTTTTTTCACGACTAAAGTAAATTATACATATCTTGCACTGTAGACTGACGTTTTTTCTTCTTCTTCTTCTTTATCTGCCCCTTCTGCCTCTCAGCGTAGGGTGTGCCATTGCCTCGATCCATCCTCTCCAGATACCCCGGTCCATCATCATAATCCTCATATTACAGCATTTCCGTTTATTATTCCGATTATCCAGTCCTGTTCCGAGGCTTTGTGTTGTGCTTTGAATCCGTTTTTAACCAACGTGTGGGGGATTAGCCCAACACGCTGGGTTGGAGTACTTCTTAGTCTGGCTCCTACCCTTTGACCTGTCCGGCTTGGGTGGCCCTACCAGTAGTTACACTACCGCCGGCATAGCTCGCAGGGTCATAGGAACACGCTAGCCCCTCCACCAACGACAAGGTCTTGTACTCCCCAGGAGGGGACGTTTTTTCAACTTTTTCAAAAAAATCAGTCACTTCAGTCACCTCAGTTCTTATCAACAAGAGCATTATATGAAAATAAAGTTTGAAATTTTCTCTTTTTAACCATTGATTTAGTTTAAGTCAATTATTAAGTTATTTATAAAATAATACTAATTACAATTACTCTAATTTACACATTTCCGAAAAATTTTATATGAAACTTATATCAATATCGCTTTCATTCTCCGCAGGGTCGTATGATTCATTAATGTCCGTGTCATCTAATTCCGACCCAGAATCTTCTGCAAAACAATCTAATTCATCTCTATACATCGTTTCATAAAATGTATAATTTGCACAATAACAGTTAAACACATACACTGCTAACAACATGGCCTTGTAACCCGCTAAGTCGGTACTCGGTAGTAGACGCTACGGTTCGATCTCCCGAATTAAGTAGCGGTCGATAGTTTCGTCGATATATCGAAAATACTAATCGATTCGGTCAACTATCGATGTAGGTAAACGGAGAACAAAGTGAACTAAATAACAGTGAAAATGGGAAACGGATAGCGTACGAGTAGCCACATTTATAACAATGTGAAAGTAGCAAACGTATGAGATACGTTTGCCGTCACTCGGTGTATTACATCACGGCCGTATCACGTACGGTTGTCGTCTCGAAAGTGTTAAAGCTGTAAACAAGATAAATTACAAGATTGATATTTACGTAAAACAAAATAACTTCATCATTTAACAATTAATCAAAAAAAAATGAACTAAAAATAAAAAAATAAAAAAATTTACAAAAAAAAAAATCAGACATTACAGTTAAAAATAAAAGCGTGGCGCATTAATATATATAATATTTATTGTAAAATATTCGTTGTAAAATATTATATATATTAATCCGCCACGCTTTTATTTTTAACTGTAATGTCTGATTTTTTTTTGTAAATTTTTTTCTTTTTTTCTTTTTAGTTCATTTTTTTTGATTAATTGTTAAATAATAGCGTTTCTTAAAAAAAAATTTTTTAATTTTTTTTTGATTTTTTTGTAATTTTTTTTCTGTGATTTTTTTGTACATTTTTTTAATTTTTTTCTTTTTAGTTAATTTTTTAAAGTAATTGTTAAATAAAAGCGTTTAAAAATTTTTTTTTTAAATTAAAAAAATTTTTTTTACAAACACCTCCACAGCGTATTGTCATCGAAGATAAACAAGTGTGCAAAGTTTGATTCATATTGATACGGTAGAAGTATTAAAATTTTAAGTTGCAAGATTTGATGGATCCAAGAGTAAGTTAAATAAAAGCGTTTAATAACCTCATCATGCGTGCTCGCCTCTTATCATGCGGTCCTGGGTTCGAATCCCACTCAGGCATGGCATTATTTCATACCTTACAAAAAATCATTTCATCCTCCATTGTATATAGTTACACCGCAACGTCGTCGCTAATGACCGTTGTAGTTGATGCGACGTTAAATAAATGAATTAAAAAAAAAATAATATCCTCATCAAGTTATTAACAACTGTACACAAAAAACTTTGAAAAATACAAATTAAATTTTTTCTAAAAAATAAATCTATGGAATTTTGACGTAATTTTTCTTATTTTCTAAAGTTTTGTTATAATGTTTAAATTTCAGACCAATGCAAAAAGTCAAGGGTGAAGCTTTTGCCAAAAATTCAGATCCCACAACGTTGGGAAAATTCGATGTAATATTCAAAGGTAAGTCCGTTAATTTTTTTTTTAGGGAGTTCTACCTTAGAGAACATTTTTCGTGTTGAAATGTAGTAAAAAAATTTTGTTTTTAAACTTAAAAATTTATTCTCTATATGAAATCTCAATAATTTTTTTTTTAATTTTTTTACTCGTCCCCTGAAATATAGTTTATAGAAATATAGTATAGAAAAGAAAGCTTTTTCTTTGAGTTATATTACTTAAAAAAATCCATACTTTGTGATTTTTGTAGGTATAGTGTGTTTACATTCAATTAGACCCAAAATGGACTAAAGAAAAATGTAAAATTTTGACTCAAGACCTTTCTGAAACGACTGATTCAAATAAATTATAGTGGTAGTAAAAGGTCAACGAGAATGTTCGCGTGATTTCGACAAACCATTTACCTTCTTACGATTATTTAGACAAAATTATTTCTTCTTTTTAAAGTCAACAAATTATAATGGAAAACAAAACACAGAAATTACAAATACCTAACTTATGCAGGGTGATTTTTTAGTCCTGTTACCCAATTGTTAATGTCTGGTAATTTTTTTCTAAGAAAGGGATATTTTGTTTTGGGACACAAAGTTGGTAGCCCTACTCAACCAGTATAGATACGACAGTTTGAGTTGATTCTCCTTGAGTTGCGTAAAATTTTGTGCTGTTTCCAGTTGTGTTACGAACAGAATGTCTTTTACCCTAGAACAACGGATTTTCATTCTTGAACAATATTTTGCTACAAAATCGTATGCGAGTGTAAAAGAATCATTTCAAATTAAATTTTTTGGTGTTCCTCCACTCTATTCTAGTCAATTTCTAGGCTAACTAACTGATTTTTAGAGGCGGGTATTGTTTGCAGCAGAAAACGTAGTGGTCGACCAACTCTCTTGACAGAAGACGTTAAGAGAATGTGAAAACAAGATTGCTCAATTCTCCATGGAAAAGTTTACAAAAACTTTCCTCGCATGTTGATTTATCATGTTCGAGTGCTCAGAAAGCTGCTAAAAAATTGAAATTGTATCCGTATCACATACGATTAGTTCTAGAGCTTCAGCCTCCAGATTTAAACAAGAGATTGTTTTAGGATAAAAGACATTCTGTTCGTAGCACGACCGGAAATGGCACAAAATTTTACACAGCTCAAGGAGAATCAACTCACACTGCCATATCCATACTGGTTGAGTAGGGCTACCAACTTAGTGTCACAAAACAAAATTTATTTTTTTTAGAAAAATATTACCAGACATTAACAATTGGGTAACAGGACTAAAAAATCACCCTGTACTTTCGTCACTATCAGAAGAATCCGAACCACTGTCATTAAAGTTGATGATACAATTTTCTACTGCTAAGTCAAATAAATATTCTCTGTTGTACAAATCCTCTTCTATGTGTTTTACATGGTGACAACATTTTTCCCAATGCGATAAATCCATGTTTGTAAATTTTGCAACTAAACAAGATTCAATGGATTCCAGGGTATTTTTTGTATCTTAAGTATCGTATCGCATAGGTAGGCACTCCGCCGAAGAGGTGTTGTAACATACAACCAATATTCCGTTGCAGGATTAACACGACTGTTTGAATTATGATTACTTTACAAAATGTAGAAAAGGTAAATTTTTTATCAAAAAAGGGAAATTTTAAAATTGCAACTCCGGCTTGATATTTCCGCGAAGAAAACGGCAACTTCAGGCAGACAATCGACTATTCCGGATATTTTCAAAAATTAATTTTTCTTTACAACATAAAAATATGTATTATAATTTGTCTGAAATTCCACCATTTGTTTAATTAAACAAGCTTTTAAAATACTGGGTGATTCATTTAAAAGTAGCCCGCCGCTCGAGTAATTTTCATATCCTGTATTGGCAGCACTGATCACGATGTGATCGACTGGCCTTTATACTACAATTCATATTATTATTTAATTATTATATGATTATAGAGTACAATTTTTTCCAGCAAGATGGTGCAACATGTCCCACGTCTCGCCAGTCCCTATCTCATATCAATTAGGCTTTTCCCATGCGAGTTGTTAGTAAAGATTTGTGGCCTCCTCGTTCACCCGATTTGAGTATGCGCGATTTTTTTCTATAGGTTTGTTTAAAAGGAACTATTTACCACACAAACCCCCGCAGTATACATAGAGCTAAAGAATAACATTGTGGCAGCCATTCAAGTTATAGACGTTTCCGTATTGCGTCGTGTGCATATTAATAACATTGAACGAGCGCAAAAATGTGTAAGCGTTCAAGGACGCCACTTTCAGCATCTACTGTAAAGGTGAAGTTGAAATTTGTATATAAATTTGTAAATAAATATATAAAAAGGAATTCTATTTATTCATTTACTATTTGAACCCAATTAAAAGCCGAAGGCCGCTGTTAAATGCAGCGGGTTACTTTTAAATGAAACACCCTGTACAATAACGATTTTATTTCTTTTAATTCCGTATTATCCGAATATCCGTCGGTCCCGTTTCTGTCGGATAACTGGTATTCCACTGTACTTGTTTTTGTTTCAGAATTGGCGGAAGGCGTGATTGAAATGAATATTCTTAAGACAGCTGACCATTTCCAAGTAGTTTTCTACTGTCAAGAACTCCCCTCCAACAAACATTGTAAGTATAAACGAATTAAAGTAAAGTCCTCAACAAAATTAACGCATCATGTAAGATTTAACCTAAAAAGAATGTGTAAATGAGATGTAGTCTTGTACAGACTCAGGTCGACCATTCCTGAGAGAGTATGGTTAATTGAACCCCAACCATCAAAGTACACCGGTAACCACTGTCTAGCATTCAAATCCGTATAAAAGTAACTACCTTTACTAGGATTTCAACCAGGAACCTTTGTCTCCGAAAATCAGCTGTTAAATAGCTGATTTTGGTGACGACTTTACCTCTAGACCAACCCGGTGGGTTAGTTTGTAATTAAAACAATAATTGTAATTTTAAACGATAGTTAACCCACCGGGTTGGTCTAGAGGTAAAGTCGTCGCCAAAATCAGCTGTTTAACAGCTGATTTTCGGAGACGAAGGTTCCTGGTTCAAATCCTAGTAAAGGTAGTTACTTTTATACGGATTTGAATACTAGACAGTGGTTACCAGTGTACTTTGATGGTTTGGGTTCAATTAACCATACTCTCTCAGGAATGGTCGACCTGAGCCTGTACAAGACTACACCTCATTTACACGTCATACATATCATCCTCATCTCATTGGGTCAAGGGGTTGCTTATTGTTCTCAATTGAACAGATTGCAACGTACACATATTAGGAATTTTAAAAAAAAAATGTAAGATTTTGGACAAAGTGCAAAAAAAAAATCTTTTTCATCAATGTGCCAGGTTCATATCTGTTACTGTTGTTCTTTGTATTATAATTTTAACACATTCAATGCTGAGCAAAAATGAGGTATAGGTATCAGACGAACTAATGTCCCATAGCCGAGCGAGTGAGAGGGAGATATGTGGCATAACTACGCATGCGCTCAAAGGTCTTTACCGTTGTAATCCAAATCTGAAAACATACTACAGTCGTTATCTTACTTGTTAGTTTACTGCATGCATAAACGCTTGCTCACAACAATGAGTAAAATTATACGACAATGTTATTGGAACGGCGCGTATGGGTTGTGCGAGTGAGAGCGTTATGCATTCTCTCACTCCCACGGCTGGGGGACTACAGTTCATCTGAATACTGTACAGGCCGGCAAGATCCAAATGAATTTCGAGTTGCGCAGAACAACTGAGTGAGAAAGAAATATTTAGAAAGAGAGGGGTATATTGCTCTCCACACTTGTCAGTGCGGAACAGCCTGCCTACAAAGTTCTGTGTGCTGTTTATCACATACACAGACACACACATTATTGTTATACTTCTAGTTACAAATAGACGTAATTTTCTCTTGTACTATTACGCTCATAGTGCTGTTAATAAAATATTATGCTGTTATTTTAAATAAACTAACAGTGAACATGACTTTTTCTCGCCGCCGCGGATAAAAAAAAACTAACACTGAAACACTATTTTAAATAGTAGATCTATACACAATTACACTTTTTAATTAAACTGGTTTTCGATAACGCATAAAAGAAAATCACGTCTTATAGTATGTAAGGTACTATTCTAAAGAAACCGGCTGGACTACAAAACCGAAACACTACTTTTTTGACCCACTGTACGGATGTTCACTCTTTGGTGACTGGAAACGCACTGGCTCTGAAACCCCCCCCCCCCACTACTTCCTTTGCTACTGCGCATACGCGACTCACATCTCATTTGGAATGAGTTGGCCTATATCTCTCCCATCGGACTGATTACTCGTGCAGCGTGTTCTCCGATTGCTTTATCTAGTGCCTACAATTTATGTTACTAACATTTTTAAAGTTATTTTATTTGTGACCTATACATGGATTTAATTTATGTTTGCTTATAACATATAAATAAACAATTCAATGTTTTTACTTTCTCTTGCCTATATGAATTTATAGGAAGGAAAGTATTGTTTTTATGTCGATTTTTCGAAATCGAGTTTTCACCGGATCTATACGTTTTCAGACCCCCTGAACCCAAAAAACATGTTTTTAGCGATTGGTCTGTGTGTGTGTCTGTCTGTGTGTGTGTGTGTGTGTGTGTGTGCGTGCGTGTGTGAGTGTGTGTGTGTGTGTGTGTATGTGTGTGCGCGCGCGCGCGCGCGCGCGCGCGTGTGTGTGTGTGTGTGTGTGTGTGTGTGTGTGTGTGTGTGTGTGTGTGTGTGTGTGTGTGTGAACAGAATATCTCAAGAACGGAACATCGTACGAACTTGAAACTTGAAACTTAAGTTACGTACCACTACCGGACTCGACACGAACATTTTCATCAAAATCGGTCAACCGGAAGTGGTAGTTTATTCGTGTAATTTTTCACTTTTTTGCGATTTTCTCAAAAACTGGTCCTACGATTTTTTTTAAAATCGCCTGGTTTACTCAATTTTGTATTCTCTACAAGATAGGGTGGGCGTCATGTTTGCTGAAATTCTGGGTGAGGCTGTTTTCACGTAAAAACGTTGTTTTTTAAGATTACAGCTTTAATATGCATTTTAGCGCAAAACGTTATATAATAAAAGTTGTAGAGAATTAAAAATTCTACAACGTTTATTTCAAATATTTTTTTGTATAACGCTTAGTTTAGCGGTAATTTGCGATTTTCTGTTTTTTTCTCACGAAAACGTGAGAAAAATCGATTTTTTTAACATTTCGGCCTTAGTATGCATTTTACGACAAAAGTGTATATAATTTAATTTATAGAAAATTAAAAGATCTACAACTTTTATTTCAAGCATTTTTCTCTACAGAGCCTAGTTTAGAGAGAAAGAGTGATTTTCCGTATTTCTAAGCCAAACTGAGGTTGATTTTCATTTTGCATCATTCACTCATGATTAAAATAAGGTTATGTTTTTGAGGTTAGTTTTTTGTTTATTTCTAATATTTTATTAATAATGTTAGGTTTATTGTTAATTATTTGCATTGGCAAGAGAAAGTTGTGTGAGTGTTTCACACCAGATTTTTTAGGTTTATTTTCGCCTGTTGTAATAGTGTGTGTGTGTGTGTGTGTGTGTGTGTGTTTTATTGTTGAAGAACATACGTATGAGTAGCGAGAGACGTACGCGGGGGAATTCATTAAACCATTGTGTGCGTGTGTACGCTGGAGTATTATACAGTCAATCTAGCGTTATAAAATTTCTGTTAAATATTTATTTTTTAATAATTCATTGGCCTTCGGGCCAGCCCAGTCAGTCAGCTGGTAGAAAGTCGCTATTATTTGTTAAGTAACATCCATTGGGTAAGCGACTTTGTATGGTGACCAGTTGACAGCCATCCACCAACAAACTCTAGTGAGGGTCCCTCTTCAAACTCATGCCACTTCAAAATACAGCAAAAAGCAGCTATCAAATTGGGTAGTTGTCAATCATGTACAGTTCCCGATAACAAATAAAAGCTAAAAAAAAATTCAGTAACCATGATTTGCGTGCGAAGTCGCGCGGGGTTTGCTAATAGAATATATTACAAGAAGAGAATGGCTGACCCGTTGGCGTAGTGGTTAGTGCCACTGGCTTCTACGCCGAGGTCCCGGGTTCGATTCCCGGTCAGATCTTGCATATTTTCATCACTCGTCTTCATGTATCATCCTTCTCACCGTCTGCATTAGCAGCAATTGCAAAATAGTCAGACGTAAAAAAAAAAAAATTTGGTGTGAAACAATCACACAACTTTCTCTTGCCAATACAAAAAATTAACAATAATGCTAACATTAGTAATAAAACATTAGAAATAAACAAAAAACTAACTTCAATAAACATAACTTCATTTTAAACATGAGTGAAAGACACAAAATGAAAATCAACCCCAGTTTGGCTTAAAAATACGGAAAATCACTCTTTCACGCTAAACTAAGCTCTGTAGAGAAAAATACTCTAAATAAAATTTGTAGATCTTTTAATTTCCTATAAATTTTATTTTAAACACTTTTTTCGTAAAAGTCATACTAAAACCGAAACCTTAAAAAAATTGATTTTTCACACGTTTTCGTGAGAAAAAAAACAGAAAATCGCTAATTACCGCTAAACTAAGCGTTACGGTATACAAAAAAATATTTAAACTAAAAGTTGTAGGATTTTAAATTTTCTACTTTTTTTATTATATCAATTTTTTGCGCTATAATACATATTAAAGCCGTAATCTTAAAAAAACACTTTCTTTACGTGAAAACAGCCTCACCAAGAATTTCAGCAAACATGGCGCCTACCCTATCTTGTAAAGAATAAAAAATTGAGTAAACCAGGCGATTTTTAAAAAAATCGTAGGACCAGTTTTTGAGTAAATCGCAAAATAGTGAAAAAATTACACGAATAAAACTACTACTTCCGGTTGTCCGATTTTGATGAAAATGTTCGTGTCGGGTCCGGTAGTGGTATGTAACTTAAGTTTCAAGTTTCAAGTTCGTACGATGTTCCGTTCTTGAGATATTCTGTTCACACACACACACAGACCAATCGCTAAAAAACATTTTTTTTGGGTTCAGGGGGTCTGAAAACGTGTAGGATACAAATACTTTCCTTCCTATATATTCATATAATTGCCCATAACAGACAGGTAGAGTGTCAAATATTTACACTCAATCTGTTCGTTGCAGGGCTAAAATAAATAGTTCTGTTTCTTATCACATGGTCAGCCAATTGAATGACTGAATCATTTAAGAACAGAAGAGGTAGAGGTGCAAAAGACACTAATCAGAGTTATCTCCTCTGAAAGTAACGAAATTCACTATACAGCCAGACCCTGTGGTGAATGAAGTGAAGGTGTCATTCAAAGAGTGGAAAATATGTGCTTTTCAGAGGGCCCGGCATGCTGATAAGCATACTTTTCCAATCAGTGAGGAAGGTAATTGTAAACCACCTCACTCCTCGTTTTACTTAGTAAAACCTCTACAGGTTCAAACCAGCCTTTCGGCTGATGACCTAAACAGCAACAACATATTCATATAGGCAAGAGAAAGTAAAAAACAATAAGAGAAGAAATTAATTTGTTTTATTTTTCATTTGCAGTGAGTCATGCTATCGTATTTACCAGAGCTCCATCTCCGTCTCCAGCCGATGTTGATGCAATTAAATCAGTACTGAAAAATAATAACATAGATTTTAAACGATTGAAAACCCATAACCACCATTGTGAAAAACACGTACATAGATTAACGAATTCATAAATAGAAAATGATTGTGAGGAATTATTGGACAGCGTTTATTAAAATGTATCTTATGTATTGTCTCAAATATTAAATGCACAGATAATTAAAAATACTTGTTTTATTACCACAATACTTTTCAACCGATCCTATTCCTATTGGCTCCATTGACAACGAATTGATTTTTTTTTTGCGCCCTGGAGACTCCATGAGGAGTTTAGGACATGTCATGTCTTAAACAGGGTGATTCACGAAGATATGCAGAAACTTTTGGAGCTCATTGTACATGTAAAAATAATAAAAAAAAATTATATATATAAACATGGGTCCGGAAATGCTTCGTTTCCGAGTTACGGCTAGCGAAAGTTTCGCCCGTATTTGAACTCACCAGGTTAAATGAGTTCTTCCTGAAATTTTAGTAAGGTAGATTAAGGGGCGAATTCAATCATTTCTTATGGTTTTTGATCTGATAAATTGAATAAAATAGGTCCCAGAACTTTAAGTTAAATAGTTTTTGAGAAAAACAGTGTCAAATGCAAAAAAATGGAGTGAAAAACACATTTTTTCATCTTTGGGCAAGAATAACTTTGTTATTTCACCAAGAAACAGTTAAAATTTTTGAATAAAACATGTAGAAAATTTTATTCTAACAAACCGGCGTAAATTAAGTACACAGAAAGCGAATAGATGTTTGATTAAATGAATTTTTATTCATAACAGTACAAAGTAAAATTAACCGGAAAAACTAAGATAAAAAAAAGTGTTTTTTTCACTCCATTTTTTACATTTGACATTGGTTATCTCAAAAACTATTTAACTTACAGTTCTGGGACCTATTTTATTCAATTTATCAGGTCAAAAACCATAAGAAACGATTGAATTCACCCCTTAATCTACCTTACCAGAATTTCAGGAAGACCTCATTTCACCTGGTGAGCTGAAATCCGGATGAAATATCTTTCGCTAGCTGTAACTCGGTAACGAAGCATTTCCGGACCCATGTTTATATAAACTTTTTTCATTATTTTTACTGTCTCTTGCCTATATGAATATATAGGAAGGAAAGTATTGTTTTCATGTCGATTTTTCGAAATCGAGTTTTCACCGGATCTATACGTTTTCAGACCCCCTGAACCCAAAAAACATGTTTTTAGCGATTGGTCTGTGTGTGTGTGCGTGTGCGCGCGTGTGTGTGTATGTGTGTGTGTGTGTCTGTGTGTCTGTGTGTGTGAACAGAATATCTCAAGAACGGAACATCGTACGAACTTGAAACTTGAAACTTAAGTTACATACCACTACCGGACGCGACACGAACATTTCCATCAAAATCGGGTCAACCGGAAGTAGTAGTTTATTCGTATAATTTTTCAGTTTTTTGCGATTTTCTCAAAAACTGGTCCTACGATTTTTTTTTAAAACCGCCTATTTTAGCTCAATTTTTTATTCTCTACAAGATAGGGTAGGCGACATGTTTGCTGAAATTCTCGGTGAGGCTGTTTTCACGTAAAAACGTTGTTTTTTAAGATTACGGCTTTAATATAAATTTTAGCGCAAAACGTTATATAATAAAAGTTGTAGAGCATTTAAAAACCTACAACTTCTGTTTCAAACATTTTTTTGTATGACGCTTAGTTTAGCAGTAATTAGCGATTTTCTGATTTTTTCTCACGAAAACGTGTGAAAAATCGATTTTTTTAAGATTTTGGCCTTAGTATGCATTTTACGACAAAAGTGTATATAACCAAATTTATAGAAAATTAAAAAGATCTAGAACTTTTATTTAGATCATTTTTCTCTACAGAGCCTAGTTTAGCGTGAAATAGTGATTTTCCTTTTTTTTAAGCCAGACTGAGGTTGATTTTCATTTCGAGTGTTTCACTCATGATTAAAATAAGGTTATGTTTATTGAGGTTAGTTTTTTGTTTATTTCTAATATTTTATTACTAATGTTAAATTATATTGTAAATTATTTGCATTGGCAAGAGAAAGTTGTGTGAGTGTTTCACACCAGATTTTTACAAGTACAATGGGCTCCCAAAGTTTCTGCTATCTTCTTGAATCACTCTGTATAACACCTGAAATACATATAACAATCACACAATGTGTATCACTAGTATCAACAAAGATATTGTTACCGTATTATGTAATAAATTATTATTTTGTAAATTTAATGTTTTATGTTGGTAGTATGTGGGGTCGTTTTTACTTTCTCTTGCCTATATGAATATATAGGAAGGAAAGTATTGTTTTCATGTCGATTTTTCTAAATCGAGTTTTCACCGGATCTATACGTTTTCAGAACCCCTGAACCCAAAAAACATGTTTTTAGCTATTGGTCTGTGTGTGTGTGTGTGTGTGTGTGTGTGTGTGTGTGTGTGTGTGTGTGCGCGCGCGCGTGTGTGTGTGAACAGAATATCTCAAGAACGGAACATCGTATGAACTTGAAACTTGAAACTTAAGTTACATATCACTACCGGACCCGACACGAACATTTCCATCAAAATCGGTCAACCGGAAGTAGTAGTTTATTCGTATAATTTTTCACTTTTTTGCGATTTTCTCAAAAACTGGTCCTACGATTTTTTTTAAAATCGCCTGGTTTACTAAATTTTTTATGCTCTACAATATAGGGTAGGCGCCATGTTTGCTGAAATTCTGCGTGAGGCTGTTTTTACGCAAAAACTTTTTCTTTTTAAGATTGCGGCTTTAATATGCATTTTAGCGCAAAACGTTATATAATAAAAGTTGTAGAGAATGTAAAATTCTACAACTTTTATTTCAAACATTTTTTTTGTATAACGCTTAGTTTAGCGGTAATTTGCGATTTTCTGTTTTTTTTCTCACGAAAACGTGAGAAAAATCGATTTTTTTAACATTTCGGTCTTAGTATGCATTTTACGACAAAAGTGTATATAATTAAATTTATAGAAAATTAAAAGATCTACAACTTTTGTTTAGAGCATTTTTCTCTACAGAGCCTAGTTTAGCGTGAAAGCGTGATTTTCCGTATTTTTAAGCCAAACTGAGTTCGATTGTCATTTTGCGTCATTCACTCATGATTAAAATAAGGTTATGTTTTTGAGGTTAGTTTTTGTTTATTTCTAATATTTTATTAATAATGTTAGGTTTATTATTAATTATTTGCATTGGCAAGAGAAAGTTGTGTGAGTGTTTCACACCAGATTTTTTGCGTAACAGCGGTAAAGGAGGGGAGTGCGCCTCGTGTTTGCGAAAGGTTATGATGTGTGTGTATGGCGGTGTTAAGTATTTGAGATTATTAATAAATTTAGTTAATATACAGGGTAATTCAAAACTACACAGCAATCTCTTGGGATCTCATTTCTATACCTAAAAATCTGGTGTGAAACACTCACACAACTTTCTCTTGCCAATACAAATAATTAACAATAAACCTAGCATTAGTAATAAAATATTAGAAATAAACAAAAAACTAACCTCAAAAAACATTAGTGAAATACGCAAAATTAAAATCGACCTCAGTTTGGCTTAAAAATACGGAAAATCGCTCCTACACGCTAAACTAGGCACTGTACAAAAAAAGCTTTAAATAAAAGTTGTAGATCTTTTAATTTTCTACAAATTTTATTATACACACTTTTGTCGTAAAATTGCATTCTAAGGCCGAAATCTTAAAACAATCGATTTTTCACACGTTTTCGTGAGAAAAAAACAGAAAATCGCTAATTACCACTAAACTAAGCGTTATAGCTACAAAAAAATGTTTGAAATAAAAGTTGTAGAATTTTACATTCTCTACAACTTTTATTAAATAACGTTTTGCGCTAAAATGCATATTAAAGCCGCAATCTTAAAAAGAAAATGTTTTTAGGTGAAAACAGCCTCACCCAGAATTTCAGCAAACATGGCGCCTACCCTATCTTGTAGAGAATAAAAAATTGAGTAAATGAGGTGATTTAAAAAAAAATCGTAGGACCAGTTTTTGAGAAAATCGCAAAAAAGTGAAAAATGACATGAATAAACTACTACTTCCGTTTGACCGATTTTGATGAAAATGTTCGTGTCGGGTCCGGTAGCGGTATGTAACTTAAGTTTCAAGTTTCAAGTTCGTACAATGTTCCGTTCTTGAGATATTTTGTATACACACACACAGACACACAGACACACAGACACACACACAGACCAATCGCTAAAAACATGTTTTTTGGGTTCAGGGGGTCTGAAAACGTATAGATCCGGTGAAAACTCTATTTCGAAAAATCGACATGAAAACAATACTTTCCTTCCTATATATTCATATACGCAAGAGAAAGTAAAAATAAGAAAAAAAGTTTATATAAACATATGCCTGAAAACGCTTAGTTAGCGAGTTACGGCTAGCGAAAAATTTCACCTAGAACTCTGTACCCTCGGTGACGTAAGGCCGTATAAAAATGTTAAAGGTAGTTACAAAGATTCAAATACGATTGTTTCTTATGTTTTTTAAACTGAAAAATTGAATAAAATTGCTTCCAGAGCTGTAAATGCAATACCTTTAGAGATATCTTACATAAAACACAAGAATAGGTGCAAAGAAATAACACATTTTTGTGTTTAACGTAAGATTACTTCCATAAATGGTAAATAAAGGTGTATTTTTTCTTAAATAAATTTGTAGAAAATTTAATTCTGAAAAGATTCATGTGAATTACTCAGGAAAAAATGAATAATAGATATTGAAATTTCGCTTTATTTTATTTATTTATTTATTTAAATATTTATTTCGTTTTATGTGCGTCTGTTTTGATTTTAAAATACATTCAGCAACCTGCCAGCAAGCAGCAGGCAGGTTTATTCAAAACAAACCAGTGGCTGATATGCGCAGATGACCAGCGCGCAGCTTTCTCCACCAGCGTTTACTGTGAGACGTCCAATTAAAATATACGAGGGCGAATCAAATATAAACGGTAATTTTTAAAATTATATTTATTGAATAATATTATACAAAAACTATGCCTTCAACATTTTTCAATATAGTCTCCTGCATTATCTTCACACTTCTGCCACCGATTTGGAAGCTTGAATATTGCCTGCTCATAAAAAGATTGAGGGAGAGTTGTCAACCAATCGCGCACGTGCTTCTCGACATCTTCATTGCTTTCAAATCGTTTTCCTCCAAGTGATTCTTTCAGAGGCGCAAACAAAAAGTAGTCACAAGGGGACAAGTCTGGACTGTAAGGAGGGTGTTCGAGAGTTTCCCAGCCCATTTCTTCCAATTTATCCCTTGTCAACAATGCGGTGTGAGGCCTTGCGTTGTCATAGAGAAGGATGACATCTCTAATGGGCACACCTCGTCTTTTGTTTCGGTAACTGGTTTTTGCCGACTGTAGCACCTGGCAGTAGTAAGCCGCATTCACTGTTCGTTGATCGTGAAGAAAGTCAATGAGTAGAACTCCCCTTGAGTCAAAAAAAATTGTTGCGAGAACTTTTCCGGCTGAGAGACGAGTTTTGGCTTTCACTGGGCAGCCTTCATCCTTCCTTCGCCACTCCTTACTTGCCATTTTCGATTCGGGAGTGTAATGGTGGACCCACGTCTCATCACATGTGACGATGTGCCTCAAAAAATCTTCACCTTCTTCTTGAAATCGATGCAGAAGTCTCCCGGCGATCTCCGACCGAAAATTTTATGACGATTCGTTGCGCAACAGATGGATGTACCTCTCGCTCGGTCATGGCTGTACTGACGGCAGAACGCAACAATGCTGCGAAGTAAGCTGTTCCCCCCACTCCTATTAAACAAAACAACAACTGCTCACCGCCACATCTGGTCCGAACGTGTTTGGTACAGTCAACAGCAAAATTACCGTTTATATTTGATTCGCCCTCGTAGTAGCCTATTCCTACCAAAGATTTACAAACACACTGGATCGCTAACAGTAGTGGCTCAGCGCGCTCGAAAACGGTCTAGCTCCCCCCACCACCAGTTGGCAACAACAGCTGCTGCTACGAGAGAATTTGAGACGCTTCTCCATGCCGTCGTGATTTTCGCGACGCGTTTTGTTTATTACAATCTAGCTTGTTAATATTTTACTGTTGTTCCGATAATCCACCCATTCACTATGGTTGATGGTATTTCTATTTTACATCATCCAAGGAAAACATTTGCCATTGGTTTTTTAAATGATACATGCTCTATTCAAAACTGCCCATAACAGACAGGTGGAGTGTCAAATTATTTACACCCAATTTGTTAGTTGCAGGGCTAAAATAAATAGTTCTGTTTCTTATCACATGGTCAGCCAATTAAATGACCGAATCATTTAAGAACAGAAGAGGTAGAGATGTAAAATACACTAATCAGAGTTATCTCCTCTGAAAGTAATGAATTTCATTATACAGCCAGACCCTGTGATGAATAAAGTGAAGGTGTCATTTGCAGAGTGGAAAATTTGTGCTTTTCAGAGGGCCCGGCATGCTGATAAGCGTACTTTTCCACTCAGTGATGAAGGCACTGGTAAACCACCTCACTCCTCGTTTTACTTAGTAAAGCCTCTAGAGGTTCAAACCAGCTTTTCGGCTGATGACCTAAACAAAACTATTCAAAAGTTAAGAGATAGATTGTTAGCTATTAACGATTTTAAGTTCTTAGTTATAAGTTGTCACAAGACCATGTAGAACTATTTTTTTCTTGTGTTGAAGTGCAAGTGGTCATAATAATAATTCCAACGTTAGGTAGTTTCAATGGGCTGTTAGAAAACTAATGTTTAGAAATAGTGTAAGGCCATCAACTAATAGCAATAATTGTTTACAATTTGACCCAAACCATCTGAGTTCAGTTTTAAGTTTCTCAGCATGTGCAGTGGCAGATAAAATAGTAGAAGAAGATAATACTGACTATGACTTACTAGAAATTGTTACCACTTTGCACAATGTCACACCTAGACACCAAAAATATTTGCAAAACTGGCTTGTGGTAACGAGAAATATAAGGAAAACGAAATCGTTGTTGTGATTTGCAAATAAGACACATAAAATAGTTAGTAACAAAATTTTAATTTATAACAGCAAAACAAGTAAATGTGCCGAACAGGGCAGTTAATTATTTTCAATGAAATTAATAATAATAATATTAGTTAATAAATTTTCATAAAAAATTAATAATAGTTTAATAATTATCCAATAAAAAATATGATCGATCATGTATAAATAGTGTAATCTTGCAAGATATTTACTCTTTTTTTTAAACAGAATTAGGATTCAAAGTTTATAATCATAAAACTTACTATCACAAATTATTATTTTTAACCCTATTTAGGTTAAATCAGTTGGTATATTAAGCATTAAATAAGCAGAATTACTTTTAACAATAAATTTTAAGAGAAAGAAATATAATTTGATAACAAATTGTATTAAAAAATTTTAGTTTCACAAAGAAAGTAGTTTTGCATAGATAGGTTTAAATTTTGAAAAAGAATTTGGTAAAATTCACTAAGTCGCAGCCTTTTTATAAATATTCCAAAAAAATTTATAATAGTTTTAAATTTTAAATTTTCTAGTATAATTTTGCTTAAGGTTTCAAGTTTTTAAATAATATTAATATATAATGCTGCATTACATTTAGTCTAAGTAATATGCGTGTCGATTTATGTTAAGCCAATTCTGACATTTCTAGACCTAATTAAACATGATATTGATTTCTAGAAGAATTCGTTCGATGGTACTTGAAGATCAAGATTAGTTTATCCCAATAAAATAAAGAAAATAATCTCATACCGTATTAGTAGATGTATACTTCCTCAAATAAAGCGAAGATCGATTTGTGGATTTCGGTTTTGCAGGTTACTTTAGTTTTGGAACAGATCAGCTGCATGTAGTAAAATAAATGGTCCCAGACACATTTTCAGCGTGATATTGATCTATGCATCGTTACACAATTAAAAAAAACAATTCCATCATCGAACACCAACTCCCAAGTTTATCGTAAGCCTCGCACAATACTCTGACATGGTACTTCCATAGGTTACTTCAATACGTTACTTGAATGTGTTAGTTGAACCCTAAGTGAAACACAATTCACAAGCAATTAGAATTTAACCAAACTGGAAAACCAGCGAAACAGAAGGTTTCGCTACTTCCAAAGAATTTAAATTTTACAAATGAAAATAAAGTAAAATATATTATAAAGCATTATGAACATAAGAATAAAACAATTTTCTTTTTACTGGCAAGGTTTCCAATAGAATTACAAATTTTCTTTTAGTATTATTACAGTTAATTGTTACAAATAAATTTAGCAATCACAACATAGTATTATCAAAAAAAAACACGATCCATAACAGATCCAAGTAGAATAACGACAATATAAAAAATTTTACAGAATCAGTTACAAACTGCCACGCCCTTTAGGCAATATGAGTAAAAAAATTACAGCCTTTTCAGCCTTCCAAGGTTGTTTTGCCAGTAAAAATATTTAAGAAATAATAAACGACACTTACCGAGCAATTCGGGAAAACGCAGCATATCATAATTAATCATATTAGTTTAATTTAATGAACGTAAATTCATAGAGAAAAAATTAGCACAACAACATTTTATCAAACATGGCTACGAACAGGACGAAATACCGGTCGCATACAAAATTCACCAAGCAGATCAGTTCAAACAAAAACCGCAAGAGCGCAGGAGCCTACAAAGAAAACCAATATTATCGATAGAGATCGATAATCAATAATTACAGATCGTAACCTATAGCAAATAGAGGTTACAAAATAGCAAACATTTTGAATGACTATGAGGAATCTTATTACAAAGGTAAAATTTTGTATTATATCTGAAATTTTGAAGTTAATGTTATTCAGAAAAGACTAAAATGTGAGGAATGTTGTGAATTACTAATGACAAGAAATGAAAACTCTGGTAGATACACACACTTAACTGATTTTGTATCAAGGGGAAAATTGTTAAGGGCATCTGAAAACAACCACAACGTGGCAGTTGCGCCATTTAAAAAAAATCTGGTGTGAAACACTCACACGACTTTCTCTTGCCAATGCAAATAATTAATAATAAACCTAACATTATTAATAAAATATTAGAAATAAACAAAAACTAACCTCAAAAACATAAAATTGTGAAATTTATGTACAGCTTTGTATTTCACCAGCCAGGCCAGTTTTGTAAGCCTAAAACCAAGTTGCAAAAACATGAATGTATTTTAAGGATTCAGTATTTAAATGCCATGTAGGTAATAATGACTTTGGTGAAATCAATCAACTTATTCTAATTAAACTCATTGGTAATGTATTCCTTAAAATTGTGTGCCATCATTTAGCTTGAGAGAAAACAAATACTGCTAATTCAACCAAGTTAGGGTTAAATGTACAAAGTAGATTTTGTTCAGTAATATGTAATGATTTTTACTTTCTCTTGCCTATATGAATATATAGGAAGGAAAGTATTGTTTTCATGTCGATTTTTACTTTCTCTTGCCTATATGAATATATAGGAAGGAAAGTATTGTTTTCATGTCGATTTTTACTTTCTCTTGCCTATATGAATATATAGGAAGGAAAGTATTGTTTTCATGTCGATTTTTACTTTCTCTTGCCTATATGAATATATAGGAAGGAAAGTATTGTTTTCATGTCGATTTTTACTTTCTCTTGCCTATATGAATATATAGGAAGGAAAGTATTGTTTTCATGTCGATTTTTACTTTCTCTTGCCTATATGAATATATAGGAAGGAAAGTATTGTTTTCATGTCGATTTTTCGAAATCGAGTTTTCACCGGATCTATACGTTTTCAGACCCCCTGAACCCAAAAAACATGTTTTTAGCGATTGGTCTGTGTGTGTGTCTGTGTGTGTGTGTGTGTGTGTGTGTGTGTGTGTGTGTGTGTGTGTGTCTGTGTGTCTGTGTGTGAACAGAATATCTCAAGAACGGAACATCGTACGAACTTGAAACTTAAAACTTAAGTTACATACCACTACCGGACGCGACACGAACATTTTCATCAAAATCGGTCAACCGGAAGTAGTAGTTTATTCGTATAATTTTTCACTTTTTTGCGATTTTCTCAAAAACTGGTCCTACGATTTTTTTTTTAAATCGCCTGGTTTACTACATTTTTTATGCTCTACAAGATAGGGTAGGCGTCATGTTTGCTGAAATTCTCGGTGAGGCTGTTTTCACGTAAAAACGTGGTTTTTTTAAGATTACGGCCTTAATATAAATTTTAGCGCAAAAATTTATATAATAAAAGTTGTAGAGAATTTAAAAACCTACAACTTCTGTTTCAAACATTTTTTTGTATAACGCTTAGTTTAGCGGTAATTTGCGATTTTCTGTTTTTTTTCTCACGAAAACGTGAGAAAAATCGATTTTTTTAACATTTCGGTCTTAGTATGCATTTTACGACAAAAGTGTATATAATAAAAGTTATAGAAAATTAAAAGATCTACAACTTTTGTTTAGAGAATTTTTCTCTACAGAGCCTAGTTTAGCGTTAAAGTGTGATTTTCCGTTTTTTTAAGCCAAATTGAGTTCGATTTTCATTTTGCGTCTTCCACTCATGATTAAAATAAGGTTATGTTTTTGAGGTTAGTTGTTGTTTATTTTTAATATTTTATTAATAATGTTAGGTTTATTATTAATTATTTGCATTGGCAAGAGAAAGTTGTGTGAGTGTTTCACACCAGATTTTTTCTTTTGTGTATAAATAAATGATGTTACATCTAAGTGTAATCTATCCTTTTTCACCTTCATGCTACTTAAATAATGCCATACATATATACAATATTCGAGTGAGCCTCTAAAACAACCACAACGTGGCGGTTGCGCCATTAAAAAAAATCTGGTGTGAAACACTCACACGACTTTCTCTTGCCAATACAAATAATTAATAATAAACCTAACATTATTAATAAAATATTAGAAATAAACAAAAACTAACCTCAAAAACATAACCTTATTTTAATCATGACTAAATGACGCAAAATGAAAATCGAACTCAATTTGGCTTAAAAAAAAAAACGGAAAATCACACTTTCACGCTAAACTAGGCTCTGTAGAGAAAAATTCTTTCAATAAAAGTTGTAGATCTCTTAATTTTCTATAAATTTAATTATATACACTTTTTTCGTAAAATGCATACTAAAGCCGAAATGTTAAAAAAATCGATTTTTCTCACGTTTTCGTGAGAAAAAAACAGAAAATCGCAAATTACCGCTAAACTAAGCGTTATACAAAAAAATGTTTGAAATAAAAGTTGTAGGATTTTAAATTCTCTACAACTTTTATTATATAAATTTTTGCTCTAAATTGCATATTAAAGCCGTAATTTTAAAAAAACTTTGTTTTTACGTGAAAACAGCCTCACCCAGAATTTCAGCAAACATGACGCCTACCCTATCTTGTAGAGAATAAAAAATTGAGTAAATGAGGCGATTTTTAAAAAAATCGTAGGACCAGTTTTTGAGAAAATCGCAAAAAAGTGAAAAATTACACGAATGAACTACTACTTCCGTTGGACCGATTTTGATGAAAATGTTCGTGTCGGGTCCGGTAGTGGTATGTAACTTAAGTTTCAAGTTCGTACGATGTTCCGTTCTTGAGATATTCTGTTCACACACAAACACGCACACACACACACACACACACACACACACACACACACACACACACACACACACACACACACACAGACCAATCGCTAAAAACATGTTTTTTGGGTTCTGGGGGTTTGAAAACGTGAAGATCCGGTGAAGAGTGGATTTCTTAAAATCGACATGAAAACAATACTTTCCTTCCTATATATTCATATAGGCAAGAGAAAGTAATAATGCAGTTGCCCGTGCGTCTTGCCAACCAGTGGTGGGGGAAGCGCCCGACCCGACTGGACCGAATTCCGACCGTGCACATATCAATCCAGTGTGTTTGTACACATATGATTCCTACTAGCAGGCTCCCGTAAACACACACACACACACACACACACACACACACACACACACACACACACGCATACGCATACCAACCGCTAAAAGCTTGTTTTTTTTGGGTTCAGGGGGTTT
The DNA here is from genome assembly GCA_035578175.1 of Catonia carolina. NCBI lineage: Eukaryota > Metazoa > Arthropoda > Insecta > Hemiptera > Achilidae > Catonia > Catonia carolina. The sequence continues at coordinate 1,628,194 of JAQMRL010000019.1, read as the reverse complement.
GATTTGAAAACGTGTATATCCGGTGAAAACTCGATTTCTTAAGATCAACATGAAAAACAATACTTTTTACTTTCTCTTGCCTATATGAATATATAGGAAGGAAAGTATTGTTTTCATGTCGATTTTTCGAAATCGAGTTTTCACCGGATCTATACGTTTTCAGACCCCCTGAACCCAAAAAACTTGTTTTTAGCGATTGGTCTGTGTGTGTGTGTGTGTGTGTGTGTGTGTGTGTGTGTGTGTGTGTGCGTGTGTGTGTGTGTGTGCGCGTGTGTGCGTGTGTGTGTGTGTGTGTGTGAGTGTGTGTGTGTGTGTGTGTGTGTGTGTGTGAGTGTGTGTGTGTGTGTGTGTGTGTGTGTGTGTGTGTGCGTGTGTGTGAACAGAATATCTCAAGAACGGAACATTTTACGAACTTGAAACTTGAAACTTAAGTTACATATCACTACCGGACCCGACAGGAACATTTTCATCAAAATCGGTCAACCGGAAGTAGTAGTTTATTCGTATAATTTTTCACTTTTTTGCGATTTTCTCAAAAACTAGTCCTACGATTTTTTTTAAAAATCAACTGGTTTACTACATTTTTTATGCTCTACAATATAGGGTAGGCGCCATGTTTACTAAAATTCTGCGTGAGGCTGTTTTTACGCAAAAACGTTTTCTTTTTAAGATTACGGCTTTAATATGCATTTTAGCGCAAAACGTTATATAATAAAAGTTGTAGAGAATGCAACATTCTACAACTTTTATTTCAAACAATTTTTTGTATAACGCTTAGTTTAGCGGTAATTAGCGATTTTCTGTTTTTGTTTCTCACGAAAACGTGAGAAAAATCGATTTTTTTTTAACATTTCGGTCTTAGTATGCATTTTACGACAAAAGTGTATATAATTAAATTTATAGAAAATTAAAAGATCTACAACTTTTGTTTAAAGCATTTGTCTCTACAGAGCCTAGTTTAGCGTGAAAGCGAGATTTTCCGTATTTTTAAGCCAAACTTAGTTCGATTTTCATTTTGCGTCATTCACTCATGATTAAAATAAGGTTATGTTTTTGAGGTTAGTTTTTGTTTATTTCTAATATTTTATTAATAATGTTAGGTTTATTATTAATTATTTGCATTGGCAAGAGAAAGTTGTGTGAGTGTTTCACACCAGATTTTTTTCTATTTATTCATATAGGCAAGAGAAAGTAAAATACCCAATTTTGAAATCATTGTGTAAAGTCGTTGTTAACGTAAAAGGGAGTATTTATTATTTGAATTTACGCCGGCCGCATTGGCGTAGTTGGTAACGTGTTCGCCTCTCATCATGCTGTCTTGGGTTCGATCCCATTCAGACACGGCATATTTTCATACGTTACAAAAAAATCATTTCATCCTTCACCGTCTGTAGTAGCAGTAATTGCAAAACAGTCGGACGTTAAAAAAAAACAAAAAAAATTATTTGAATTTTTTTTTTAGTCCCTAATGTGTGTACGTTGCAATCTGTTCAATTCAAAACAATAAGCAACCCTATGACCCAATGAGATGAGGATGATGTGTATGACGTATAAATGAGGTTTAGCCTTGTACAGACCCAGGCCGACCATTCCTGAGAGAGTATGGTTAATTGTATCCCAACCATCAAAGTACACTGGTAACCATTGTCTAGTATTAAAATCCGTATAAAAGTAACTGCCTTTACTAGGATTTGAACCAGGAACCTTCATCCCCGAAAATCAGCTGTTAAACAGCTGATTTTGGCGACGACTTTACCTCTAGACTAACCCGGGGGCTTAAAATGCATACTAAGGCCGAAATCATAAAAAAAACTTTTTTTTTACGTAAAAACAGCCTCACCAAGAATTTCAGCAAACATGGCGCCTACGATATCATGTAGAGCATAAAAGATTTAGTAAACTAGGCGATTTTTAAAAAAATCGTAGGACAAGTTTTTGAGAAAATCGTAAAAAAGTGAAAAATTACACGAATAAACTACTACTTCCGGTTGACCGATTTTGATGAAAATGTTCGTGTCGGGTCCGGTAGTGGTATGTTACTTAAGTTTCAAGTTTCAAGTACGTACGATGTTCCGTTCTTAAAATATTTTGTTCACACACACACACACACACGCACACGCGCGCGCGCGCACACACACACACACACACACACACACACACACAGAGACGAATCGCTAAAAACATGTTTTTTGGGTTCAGGGCGTCTGAAAACGTGTAGATCCGGTGAAAACTCGATTTCTAATGATCGACATGAAAACAATACTTTTCTTCCTATATATTCATATAGGCAAGAGAAAGTAAAAAAATTATTTGAATTTAACTGCTAGAAAGTTAGTGTTGGCTACCACCCGATATATTTATTGCCATGTGTTGGCCCAATATCTTAACAATCAACAATTACAGTTAAAAATAAAATTGTTATAAAAATGTAATAAAAATAAAATTCAATACACAAAATTCGTCATGATTTTATTTCTTTTGTTAACAATTTAATAGATGTATAAATTACTTTCGTACAAATAAATTGAATAAAAAAAACAGTAGTTTATTTATAAATGGTTTTTAATTTTTAAATTAATCGGGTAATATCATTTGATTGATCCAATTGACAAAACACAAAATTAAATATAATATAAAATTTACTATAAATAGAGTAGCTAAGGCTCACAATTTTATCTTGTCAAGAGAATAGTTTTTGACGGTTTTTATGAGTAATAGTTCAGGTACGTACCTATTACCTATTACCATAGTACACTGATCGTTCAAATGGCGAAGTAAATAGAATCTGTTAGATTACTACGAGGCGTGTTCAGAAAGTAAGTACCGTTTTTACAAAAATCTGGTGTGAAACACTCACACGACTTTCTCTTGCCAATGCAAATAATTAACAAGAGTAGTAAAACATTAGAAATAAATAAAAAACTAACGTCAATAAACCAAACTTAATTTTAATCATATATGAAAGACGTAAAATGAAAATCAACCTCAGTTTGGCTTGGAAATACGGAAAATCACTCTTTCACAGTAAACTACTCTCTGTAGAAAAAAATGCTCTAAATAAAAGTTGTAGATCTTTTAATTTTCTATAAATTTGATTATAAACACTTATGTCATAAAATGAATAAGGCCGAATACTAAGGCCGAAATCTTAAAAAAGTAGATTTTTCACACGTTTTCGTGAGAAGAAAAAGAAAATCGCTAATTACCGCTAAACTAAGCGTTATACAAAAAAATATTTAAATTAAAAGTTGTAGAATTTTAAATTCTCTACATTTTTTATTATATAAATTTTTGCGCTACAATACATATTAAAGCCGTAGTCTTAAAAAACACTTTTTTTACGTAAAACACCCTTACCAAGAATTTCAGCAAACATGACGCCTACCCTATCTTGCAGAGAATAAAAAATTGAGTAAATCAGACGATTTTTAAAAACATCGTAAGACCAATTTTTGATAAAATCACAAAAAACTGAAAAATTATACGAATAAACTACTAATTCCGGTTGACCGATTTTGATGAAAATGTTCGTGTCGGGTCCGGTAAGGGTATGTAACTTAAGTTTCAAGTTCGTACGATTTCCGTTCTTGAGATACTTTGTACACACACACACACACACACACACACACACGCGGACCAATCGCTAAAAACATGTTTTTTGGGTTCAGGGGGACTGAAAACATATAGATCCGGTGAAAACTCGATTTCGAAAAATCGACATGAAAACAATACTTTCCTTCCTACATATTCATATAGGCAAGAGAAAGTAACAAACAAAACAATTTTTTTCAACACAATTTTATTTCAACATGAAAGCCCAAACCTTAAACTATTTTTCGACATAGTTTCCACCGATGTCCAAACACTTGTCGTAGCGGGTGATAAATTTGTCTATACCCTCTTCGTAGAAGGTTCTTGCCAACGATTGTAGCCACGACTCCACGGCAGTTTTCACTTCATCGTCGGTTTCAAAGCGTTGGCCGCCTAGCTCGCGCTTCATTAGCAGAAACAAGTGGTAGTCAGACGGTGCCAAGTCCGGTCTGTAGGGCGGGTGATCGAACTGCTCCCAACAAAATTGTCGAACCAATGTTTTAGTGTCACCAGCGGTATGGGGCCGAGCATTGGAGCAACACAATTCCGTTACTGAGCATTCCTCTCCGTTTGTTTTAAATTGCCCGCCTTAGTTTTCTTAAGGTTTCGCAATACCTTGCCGGAATGGTTTCACCTCTTGGGAAAAAATCAATCAGGAAAACACTTTTCCGATCCCAAAAGACAGTGCACATGATTTTTTGTGCAGACATTGTCGTCTTGAATTTTTGTTTCTTCGGGGATTGCGTGTGTTGCCACTCTATTGACTGCTGTTTAGATTCCGGTGTGACATGACGGACCCAAGTTTCATCACCTGTCACAATTTTGTTTAAAAAATCCTCACCATCATCACTGTACCGTGTGAGAAAGTCAAAGCACTTCTGAGTCTCTTGGTTTTGTGCACGAGAGTGGCGGGAATCTTCTACGAAGCGGGTATAGACAAATTGATCACCCGCTACGACAAGTGTTTGAACATCGGTGGAAACTATGTCGAAACATAGTTTAAGGTTCGGGCTTTCATGTAGAAATAAAATTGTGTTGAAAAATATTATTTTACTTGTGTTTTTTAAAAACGGTAGTTACTTTCTGAACACGCCTCGGAATTGTTATTTTCTCTTGCCCTTTATAGGGCAAGAGAAAATAACAATTAAAAATTAGAAAGTATAGGGCAAGACTTATGTCTTGCCCTATACTTGAGCACGAGTTTGCATTTAGTTTTATCGAGGGGTAAACGGGAGAAGTACGGTAAATAAAAGAGATGGAAGGGGTCACGCGGATGACCAGCCGTTATGCCGTACATACCGTCATTAGCAAATGACGTCACCGGTGCTGAAGCACCATTTTTACTTTCTCTTGCCTATATGATTACATAGAAAGGAAGGTATTGTTTTCATGTCGATTTTAACAAATCGAGTTTTCACCGGATCTACACGTTTTTAGACCCCCTGAACCCAAAAAACATGTTTTCAGAGATTGGTCTCTCTCTCTCTCTCTCTCTCTCTCTCTCTCTATGTGTGTGTATGCGCGCGCGCGAGCGCGTGTGTGTGTGTGTGTGTGCGTGCGTGCGTGTGTACGCGCGCGTGTGTGTGTATGTGTGTGTGTGTGTGTGTGTGTGTGTGTGTCTGTGTGTGAACAGAATATCTCAAGAACGGAACATCGTACAAACTTGAAACTTGAAACGTACTAATACGCGCGCCAGCTCATGATCTCTGTCGCCTGGGGAAGTGGGGCGGGTGACGTAATAGAAAATGAGTAATATATTTGTCTTATCGGGCAGTACAAAAACATTTAGTCATCATGTAAATATTATTATTATGTCTATGTATTTATTTATTATAGGCCTACATATTAATAAATACAATGAAAGAAAAGTAAAAGAGTTACTATATTATAGAATAAATTGAAATAATAAAACAAAAGGTTACTTTATAATGACAAGAACATTATGATAAATGTTTTTTTTATGAATAGTATAATCTTCTTCTGCATGCCGTAACAGAAATTCCTCACACGGATCACGAGCTGTTGCGTTTATAGTAAGTTACATACCACTACCGGACCCGACACGAACATTTTTATCAAAATCGGTCAACCGGATGTAGTAGTTTATTCGTGTAATTTTTCACTATTTTTAAATCGCCTGGTCTACTAGATATTTTATGCTTTACAAGATAGGGTAGGCACCATGTTTGCTGAAATTCTTGGTAAGGCTGTTTTCACGTAAAAAAACCTTTGTTAAAGATTGCGACTTTAATATGCATTTTAGCGCAAAAATTTATATAATAAAAGTTGTAGATAATTTAAAATTCTACAACTTTTATTTCAAACATTTTTTGTATAACGCCTAGTTTAGCGGTAATTAGCAATTTTCTGTTTTCTTCTCACGGAAACGTGTGAAAAATCTGTTTTTTTTAAGATTTCGGTTTTATTATGCATTTTACGACAAAAGTATATAAATATAATAAAATTTATAGGAAATTAAAACATCTACAACTTTTATTTAGAGCATTTTTCTCTAGGAGTCTAGTTTAGCGTGAAAGAGTGATTTTCCGTATTTTTAAGTCAAACTGAGGTCGATTTTCATTTTTCGTCTTTCACTCATGATTAAAATAAGGTTATGTTTATTGAGGTTAGTTTTTTGTTTATTTCTAATGTTTTATTACTAATGTTAGGTTATATTGTTTAAATTATTTGCATTGGCAAGAGAAAGTTATGTGAGTGTTTCACACCAGATTTTTTTTTATGTACAAAAATGAATATGACAAACATTGGTTTCAGGTATTTCTCAAGATTGAAAAATGAATATGATTTTAGTAACGTTGTTAGTCTGTCTTGGCGGGATGCAAGTTGCTGTCGGTCAGTCACCAGAGCCAGGAAAATGTCCCAAAGTAACAGCTGAGAAAGAATTTGTTAAATCGCAGGTAAGTTTTTTTTTATTCCTAATTTGTGTACGTTGCAATCTGTTCAATTGAGAACAATAAGCAACCCCATGACCCAGTGAGATGAGGATGATGTGTATGACGTGTAAATGAGGTGTAGTCTTGTATAGACCCAGGCCGACCATTTTCGAGAGAGTATGGTTAATTGAACTCCAACCATCAAAGTACACCGCTGTCTAGTATTCAAATCCGAAAAAAAGTAACTGCCTTTATTAGGATTTGAACCAGGAACCTTCGTCTCCGAAAATCAGCTAATTAATTCCTTATATGTGTACGTTGCAATCTGTTCAGTTCAGAACAATAAGCAACCCCATGACCCAATGAGATGAGAATGATGTGTATGACGTGTAAATGAGGTGTAGTCTTGTACAGACCCAGGCCGACCATTCCTGAGAGAGTATCGTTAATTGAACCCCAACCATCAAAGTACACCGGTAACCACTGTCTAGTATTCAAATCCGTATAAAAGTAACTACCTTTACTAGGATTTGAACCAGGAACCTTCGTCTCCGAAAATCAGCTGTTAAACAGTGATTCTGGCGACGACTGCACCTCTAGACCAACCCGGTGGGTTTCATGAGATTTTGCATGTATTTATTACTAATGTCAGTCAGCTGCATGAAAAATATTATTGCAAGAACAACCAAACACAACATTGGTTCTCAGATACCATAATTTCTTCATGCAAAAGCAACCAAAGTCGTTGTTGTTTAGGTCATCAGCCTGTAGGCTGGTTTGAACCTGTAGAGGTTTTACTAAGTAAATCGAGGAGTGAGGTGGTTTACCATTGCCTTCCTCACTGAATGGAAAAGTATGCTTATCAGCATGCCGGGCCCTCTGAAAAGCACAAATTTTCCACTCTGCAAATGACACCTTCACTTCATTCACCACAGGGTCTGGCTGTATAGTGAAATTCATTACTTTCAGAGGAGATAACTCTGATTAGTGTCTTTTACACCTGTACCTCTTCTGTTCTTAAATGATTCAGTCATTTAATTGGCTGACCATGTGATAAGAAACAGAATTATTTATTTTAGCCCTGCAACGAGCAGATTGAGTGTAAATAATTTGACACTCCACTTGTCTGTAATGGGCAGCAACCAAAGTCATAATTGGTTACTATTGCAATAAAATTTTTCTAGAGTCTGTCTACGCTAAGAGTACTCCGAGGTAGGCAACCAGCAATACAATTGAGCATGCGTATTAATTAAAAATACGCACAGCATGATCAAAAACAAAATTCCATACAACACTGATTCGCTATAAGCTTAATATAATTAAAACACGTTCAATTCATATGTTAGAAAATGTTTTATAAATCGAACATTAGTTTACCATTAATAACTAACAATTTACTATTGTTACTCTTACATTGTTATTTTTCTTAATATTATTTACTTTTATTATATTATTAGCCTATTTATTATAAGTAGGTTTTTATTATAAACTCAGTTTTATTTTTTTTATTTTTTTGGTCACAAGTAATATAAGACTAATACGCTTGAATTGTAACAGGAGAGTAAACAATTCCAGTGATTCGTTGTTTATCATTTCAGATTATTTATTTCATATCATTAATATAATTAATGTCTGACTAGTTTAATACAACTGTTTGCACTTGCCCGTGTTTAACTCATTTTTAGATTCATCAGTTATCTTTTGAAATTTGTATTAGTTCGTTTCGTTTTTCTTCGTAGACTGAAGTTGAAAAATTTTGTAAGGTGTGTTTTGTTAACATGCGTGATAGTGAATGTGAGTTTTTGAAACATAAAAGCGGTAAACATTAAAAAGTAGACAAAAATTGTTTTGTTAAATGTAATGGTTAAAATAATTAATTAACCCTAGAATGGAAAGCCTAGTAATAGTTACGTTGTTGGAAACCCGTCGTAATATTTACTACTGATCTTTATAAGTCCAAATCTTATAGATGCATGTATTTTAAATAAAAATGTGCTATGTTTATAATTTTTTAGTTTATTTCATACAAATTTAATATACAATAAAGTAAAAATAACGGTATTATGCACCTTGAATATATTTATTTTTTTCAAATTTATTGGTTAAGTAGTAAATTTTTATTAAGTCGGAAAATTAGTAAAATACCATAAAGTCGTATAAATTGTTAGGTAAACTGTTTGATATTGCTAAGAAAAAAACAAGGAAGTCAGAGTCTAGGTATTTGCAAAGATTTCACTGTTCAATCGTGATAAGACGTCGGTGCACCTCTTGCATATTTCTCCTCTGTGCTCCCCGCAGAATGCCTCGTTGCAATGATACACCAGCTTGTTGTCATACGCCTCTTTATTGCTGGGCAATGTTTACAAACTGTTCGTTTCTTGACCTGTTTAGGGACAGGAACTGGATCATTTTCTCTTCCCAGAACTTGAAGTATAATCGTCTTCAAAGATCGTTGAATTGAGACACATTTGATCCTTTCTTCTAACCATGGTGTTATGAGCTGTTTATATAGCCCGATCATAATTTATAATACAACTAACTATTTACAGTTTATTTTAACACTAAACACGTCACTACGAAAGCTACAATAATTAAAATATAAATCGATGCCCTATAAAAAATAGTTACGGTAGTGGAAACCCGTCGTAATATTTACGATTTATACTCTCACTCGACAAAATACAAAAGTTGTAACCGATGTCAATAACACACTGACCTTGTCTCAGGCGAAACGATACACACCCTTAAGGTCGGTACAGTCAACGTTGAAACGTAGTAGTACCAACGAAAAACGAAGTTGACGTAGTAAATTTTACGACGGCTTTCCATTCTAGGGTTAAGGAGTCTTTATGAAACTACGATGATTACAAGTAATCAGAATGGTATAATTGAAAACGCTTAAAGGATAATGTTTATTTTAGTTGGATGTAGATATTTTAATGATGGAACGTTGTGCAAGATAATTATTGTCAGGCGGAGAGGTAGATACGCGCCAACTAGTGTAAAACTTTCGTTTACAACCTATAGAGGCGCTTGCCTCGCGCGGAGTATTCTTACAGTAGATCGACTATAAATGAAGTTCGTTAGCAAGAACCAATGTTGACATTGGTTGTTTTTGCAGTGACTTTTCTTAATTTTTGCTGCCACTGTAGCTGACTTAAAGTCCAGCCTTTCTTAGTTTGCTCCTAATGTAAACAAATAATGACGTCACTGAGCATGCGCATTATATCAAAATGTGTACACGCTGCTTAAAAAGTAACAACAAAATACTTTCAAAAGTATTTAAATACAAAATACTTTTTAATTTTTTTTTCTAAATGAAATTGTTAGGCCTATATCATATCATGACTGATATTTTTAGTACATTAAGTACTTATAATTAAAAAACTAGTTAACTTAATAGGAATACGACTTCCGTAACGTCGCAGACTCTAGCGTGCACCCTGTAGTAGGTACCTTTTGTTTGTTGACAGTAGGAGCAAACTAACAACGGCTGAACTATATGTGAAATTACTGGTGTTGTTTAAAATTTTTCACACACCTTCCTTTGCTCTTTTCTCAAAACAAATTTTTTGACATTTATTGTTCTTGTTCTAAGGTACAGATTTATTTAATAACAAATAGAACTTATGTAAGGTTATAGTAGCATAATTAATTTAACTATAAAATATTAACTGATTCAATTTCAGCATTTTGGAAAAGATTATGTGTATGCATCATCTGAAGGACCTCTTCTGAAAGGAAATCCTGATTGTCTCGTTTATGATGTTCATGGTTCGAATGGAAAACCAAATGACGAAGGTTTCTTGACGTATAACTACACTAAAGTTACACACTTTCCTGACGGGTATGTTGAATAATTTCTGTTACATAATTTGTAAGCCATTTTTACTGCCCGTTCCCAAGCTTTGTGCAGCTGCGGGATGAAGGGGAAAGACGAAGTACAGGTCATTTGTTCTAGCTAGAAGCTCTCCCACCAACCCTCTGTGCCGCCGAGCTGTTCTGTTTAGTGGTGGGGGAAGCACCTCGAAGGGAAGTGATCAGTCTCTCCATAGCGCTAGCAGCGTTAACCTCTTGAAACACATCAACGCATTTGTGGACTTTAACACCACAGCACATATAAAACAACAGCTTGATATTTTTACTTTCTCTTGCCTATATGAATATATAGGAAGGAAAGTATTGTTTTCATGTCGATTTTTCTAAATCGAGTTTTCACCGGATCTATACGTTTTCAGACCCCCTGAACCCAAAAAACATGTTTTTAGCGATTGGTCTGTGTGTGTGTGTGTGTGTGTGTGTGTGTGTGTGTGTGTGTGTGTGTGTGTGTGTGTGTGTGTGCGCGCGCGCGCGCGTGTGTGTGTGTGTGTGTGTGTGTGTGTGTGTGTGTGTGTTTCTGTGTGTTCTCACGAAAATGTGTGAAAAATTGATTTTTTTAAGATTTCGGCCTTAGTATGCATTTTACGACAAAAGTGTATATAATTTAATTTATAGAAAATTAAAAGATCTACAACTTTTATTTAAAGCATTTTTCTCTACAGAGCCTAGTTTAGCATGAAAGCGTGATTTTCCGTATTTTTAAGCCAAACTGAGTTCGATTGTCATTTTGCGTCATTCACTCATGATTAAAATAAGGTTATGTTTTTGAGGTTAGTGTTTTGTTTATTTCTAATATTTTATTAATAATGTTAGGTTTATTATTAATTATTTGCATTGGCAAGAGAAAGTTGTGTGAGTGTTTCACACCAGATTTTTTAAATACTTTTAACGCCCAATTGCCCCACAATATGTTGCCAAAAAACCTTTGTTGGTTGGACTGCTCTCTTGTCGCATCATCAACTGTTATTCATACGTCATTGCATGGCTTTCAGAGCGTGATTAAGATTAATTTTCATAATTAACTAGTCTCTCAAGAGGTTAAGAGCCTAAGTGTACTGTTGTTGTTTAGGTCAACAGCCGAAAGGCTGGTTTGAACCTCTAGAGGTTTTACAAAGTAAAACGAGGAGTGAGGTGGTTTACAATTGCCTTCCTCACTGAGTGGAAAAGTATGCTTATCAGCATGCCGGGCCCTCTGAAAAGCACATATTTTCCACTCTGTAAATGACAACTTCACTTCATTCACCACAGGGTCTGGCTGTACAATGAAATTCATTACTTTCAGAGAAGATAACTCTGATTAGTGTCTTTTACACCTCTACCTCTTCTGTTCTTAAATGATTCAGTCATTTAATTGACTGACCATGTGATAAGAAACAGAACTATTTATTTTAGCCCTGCAACGACATTGCTGGCAACTAAGTGTACTGTAAATCCTAAAAACATTTACTGTATGTTGTAATTTTATATTTTTGTTGTTCTATTCCCTTCACAAGCCTTCAACTCATACATTCGGTAGTAGGCCTATTGTTTTATGTACCTATTGTTTTTACTCTTTTGCTGTTTGGTTTTGTTTATATTAATTTTTCACGTAACGGACCAATTTTACTGACCGATGTGCTAAATCGTGTAACCAGAGCTATGGGGATTTAGCTTAGTACAGTTCAAAGATTTTTAAAGAAAAAACCCTGATGTGCTAATCAGAACACCTAATAAGAAAAGAATGAGAAGGAACGTGAAGAAGGAATTGGACGATTTTGATAAGTGTGTTGTGAGAAGAACAATACATGATTTTCATAAAACAAACGCTGAATGGCTAAATTTGAATTTGTTACTCCCCGTTCTGCGGGAGAAAATTAATTTCACAGGAAGTAAATGGTCGCTGTGGAAAATTATTGTTGTTGTTTAGGTCATCAGCCGAAAGGCTGGTTTGAACCTGTAGAGGTTTTACTAAGTAAAACGAGGAGTGCGGTGGTTTACCATGCCTTTCTCACTGAATGGAAAAGTACACTTATCAGCATGCCGAGCCCTCTGAAAAGCATATATTTTTCACTCGGCAAATGACACCTTCACTTCATTCACTACAGGGTCTGGCTGTATAATAAAATTCATTACTTTCAGAGGAGATAACTCTGATTAGTGTCTTTTACACCTGTACCTCTTCTGTTCTTAAATGATGCAGTCATTTAATTGGCTAACCATGTGATAAGAAACAGAACTATTTATTTTAGCCCTGCAACGAACAGATTGAGTGTAAATAATTTGACACTCCACCTGTCTATTATGGACCTCTATGAATATATAGGCCTCTTGCCTACATGAATATATAGGAAGGAAAGTTTGTTTTCATGTCGATTTTAACAAATCCACTCTTCACCGGATCTACTCGTAAACAGACCCCCTGAACCCACACATATATGTTTCTAGCGATTGGTCTGTGTGAATATCTCAAGAACGGAACATCATACGAACTTCAAACTTGAAACTTAAGTTACATACCTCTACTGGACCCGACGTGAACATTTTCATCAAAATCGGTCACCGGAAGTAGTAGTTTATTCATGTAATTTTTCACTTTTTTGCGATTTTCTCAAAAACTGGTTCGATGATTTTTTTAAATCGCATGGTTTACTAAATTTTTTATGCTCTACAAGATAGGGTAGGCGCCATGTTTGCTGAAATTCTTGGTGACGCTGTTTTCACGTAAAAATTTTTTTTTTAAGATTGGGGCTTTAATATGCATTTTTTATTTTTATTTTTATTCCTAATTTGTGTACGTTGCAATCTGTTCAATTTAGAACAATAAGCAACCCCATGACCCAATGAGATGAGGATGATGTGTATGACGTGTAAATGAGGTGTAGTCTTGTACATACCCAGGCCGACCGTTCCTGAAAGAGTATGGTTAATTGAACCCCAATCATCAAAGTACACCGGTAACCACTGTCTAGCATTCAAATCCGTATAAAAGTAACTACCTTTACTAGGATTTGAACCAGAAACCTTCGTCTCCGAAAATCAGCTGTTAAACAGTTGATTTTTGGCGACGACTTTACCTCTAGACCAACCCGGCGGGTCTGAAACATTCTGCGCAAAAATATGCATTTTAGCGCAAAAATATTTATTATAAAAGTTGTAGAGAATTTAAAATCCTACAACTTTTATATGAAACATTTTTTTGTATAACGCTTAGTTTAGGGGTAATTGTCGATTTCCTGTTTTTTTTTTCTCAAGAAAACGTGCGAACGGATGTAACGGCTACCGTTACAAAAAATTCATTTCATCCTTCACCGTCTGCATTAGCAGTAGTTGCAGAACAGTCAGACGTTAAACCAAAAAAAAAATCTGATGTGAAACACTCACACGACTTTCTCTTGCCAATGCAAATAATTAATAATAAACCTAACATTATTAATAAAATATTAGAAATTAAACAAAAACGAACCTCAAAAACATAACCTTATTTTAATCATGACTAAATGACGCAAAATGAAAATCGAACTCAATTTGGCTTAAAAAAAACGGAAAATCACACTTTCACGCTAAACTAGGCTCTGTAGAGAAAAATTCTCTAAATAAAAGTTGTAGATCTCTTAATTTTCTATAAATTTTATTAAGTACACTTTTGTCGTAAAATGCATACTAAAGCCGAAATATTAAAAAAATCGATTTTTCTCACGTTTTCGTGAGAAAAAAACAGAAAATCGCAAATTACCGCTAAACTAAGCGTTATACAAAAAAATGTTTGAAAAAAAAGTTGTAGGATTTTAAATTCTCTACAACTTTTATTATATAAATTTTTGCTCTAAATTGCATATTAAAGCCGTAATCTTAAAAAAACTTTGTTTTTACGTGAAAACAGCCTCACCCAGAATTTCAGCAAATATGACGCCTACCCTATCTTGTAGAGAATAAAAAATTGAGTAAATGAGGCGATTTTAAAACAAATCGTAGGATCAGTTTTTGAGAAAATCGCAAAAAAGTGAAAAATTACACGAATAAACTACTACTTCCGTTTGACCGATTTTGATGAAAATGTTCGTGTCGGGATCGGTAGTGGTATGTAACTTAAGTTTCAAGTTTCATGTTCGTACGATGTTCCGTTCTTGAGATATTTTGTACACACACACACACACACACACACACACACACACACACACACAGACACACACACAGACCAATCGCTAAAAACATGTTTTTTGGGTTCAGGAGGTTTGAAAACGTATAGATCCGGTGAAAACTCGGTTTCGAAAAATCGACATGAAAACAATACTTTCCTTCCTATATATTCATATAGGCAAGAGAAAGTAAAAATAATATATACTTAGATTATCATTTAATACACTACACGGTAATACTGATTCCTTTAAGTGTTATTACTGATCAGTAACAGTAAGAGGTTATTCACATAAATACAGGGTGATTCACGAAGATATGCAGAAACTTTAGGAGCTCATTGTACATGTAAAAATAATGAAAAAAGTGTATTAAAAACATGTGTCCGGAAATGCTTCGTTTCCGAGTTACGGCTAGCAAAAGTTTCGCCCGGATTTCAGCTCACCAGGTGAAATGAGGTATTCCTGAAATTCTGGTAAGGTAGATTAAGGGGCAAATTCAATCATTTCTTGTGGTTTTTGACCTGATAAATTGAATAAAACAGGTCCCAGAACTGTAAGTTAAATAGTTTTTAAGAAAACCAGTTGCAAATGCAAAAAATGGAGTGAATAACACATTCTTTCATCTTTGGGCAAGAATAACGTTGTTATTTCACCAAGAAACAGTTAAAATTTTTGAATAAAACATGTAAAAAATTTTATTCTGAATAAACCGGTGTAAATAAAGTACACAGAAAGCGAATAGATGTTTGATAAAATGAATTTTTATTCATAACAGTACAAAGTAAAATTAACCGGAAAAACAAAGATGAAAAAATGTGTTTTCTTCACTCCATTTTTTACATTCGACACTGGTTTTCTCAAATTCGCCCCTTAATCTACCTTACCAGAATTTCAGGAAGACCTCATTTCACCTGATGAGCAGAAATCCGGGCGAAATCTTTCGCTAGCCGTAACTCGATAACGAAGCATTTCCGGACCAATGTTTATATAAACTTTTTTCATTATTTTTACATGTACAATCAGTTCCCAAAGTTCCTGCATATCTTTGTGAATCACCCTGTATCAGTATTTATTGTTACTTAATCAGTAATTACTGAATATTATTCATTTAACCCATTATTATGTTTATTTCAGACCAAGTCAAACAGTGCACGCTCAAGTTCTTGGCAAAAATCCAGATCCCACAACATTGGGCAAATTCGATATAATTGTAGAAGGTGAGTTTCTATGGAGCCTACAGTATTCAGACGAATTAAAGTCCCCTAGCCGTAAGAGTGAGAGAGTGCATAACGCCCTCACTCGCACAAGCCATACGCGCCATTGCAATAACATTGTATAATTTCACTCATTGTTGTGAGCAAGCGTTTTTGCGCGCAGTTAACTAACAAGCAAGATAACGACTGTTGTATGTTTTCAGACCTGGATTATAAGGGTAAACACCTTTGAGCGCATGCGTAGTTATGCCACATATCTCCCTCTCACTCGCTCGGCTATGGGACATCAATTCGTCTGATATCTATACCTTAGTTAACTATCATAGAGTTGAAAATTAGTAAAAATTTTTCTTTTTTTAACTTACAAAATATTGTTGTTTAGGTGATCAGCCTCTAGGCTGGTTTGAACCTGTAGAGGTTTTACTAAGTAAAACAAGGAGTAAGGTGGTTTACAATTGCCACAACTCACTGAGTGGAAAAGTACGCTTATGGAAAAGTATGCTTATCAGCATGCCGAGCCCTCTAAATAGCACATACAGTCAACTCCCGATTATCCGCGGAATTGGGTGGCACGAGTGCCGCGGATAATCCGATTCCGCGGAAAATCCGCAAAACGACGATAAAAAAGCGTAGGCGTATACAGTAGTATACGTATAAAATCTTTATTAATTTTTTTGTTATTTAAACTACATAAATATGTACAATAATGAAAACACTAACTTAAATTACAAAATATAACATTAAGATTTTATATGTTGTTAATTAGTTTTTGTCCCCAAAAATGTTTGTTTACTGTAATTTTTTTTTTTTTTTTTAACGTCGCATTAACTTCAAGGTCATTAGCGACGACGTTGGGGTGTTACTGTGTGTAAATGAGGATGAAATGATTTTTTTTGTAACGTATGAAAATATGCCATGCCTGAGTGGGATTCGAACCCATTTTTTTTTGAGTTAAAACACTTTTTCTTGATTTGGGACTGAAGTTTTGTCAACATAAGTTTGTCACAAAGCAAAGCGTGTGCTTTACAAATTAAGCATGTGCTTTACTTTACAAAGCGCATATTTACAAATTTAAGCGTGTGCTTAACTTTACAAAGCGCGTACTTCGTGTGCTGTACAAATTTTATCTTTAATGTTATCACATTACAAGAAATTTACTGAACGTTAACTTTAAGAAAAAAGAATGAAAAAAAATTTCATCCGACGTGCGCTGATAATCCGCTCGCGGATAATAGGGAGTTGACTGTATTTTTCACTCTGCAAATGACACCTTTCCTTATTCACCACAGGGTCTGACTGTATAATGAAATTCATTAATCTCAGACGAGATAACTCTGATTAGTGTATTTTACACCTCTACCTCTTCTGTTCTCAAATGATTCAGTCATTTAATTGGTTGACCATGAAAACATGAAGAAACAGAACTATTTAGTTTCGCCCTGCAACTAACAGATCGAGTGTAAATAATTTGACACTCCACCTGTCTGTTATGGGCATACACAATATTATCTTTATAAAACTTATTAAAAAAAAATTTTAAATATTGTGACACTTATCGCTAAGGTTCGTTTCGGGATCTTGGTAATTAAATAATTAATACACTAAAGTTTACAATTACAAATATTTATTACAACTAAAAAATTTACAGAATAAATAATAAACTAATTGTTGTTGTTGTTTAGGTCAACAGCCGAAAGGCTGGTTTGAACCTCTAGAGGGTTTACTAAGTAAAACGAGGAGTGAGGTGGTTTACCATTGCCTTCCTCACTGAGTGGAAAAGTACGCTTATCAGCATGCCGGGCCCTCTGAAAAGTACATATTTTCCACTCTGTAAATGACACCTTCACTTCATTCACCACAGGGTCTGGCTGTACAATGAAATTCATTACTTTCAGAGAAGATAACTCTGATTAGTGTCTTTTACACCTCTACCTCTTCTGTTCTTAAATGATTCAGTCATTTAATTGGCTGACCATGTGATAAGAAACAGAACTATTTATTTTAGCCCTGCAACGAACAGATTGAGTGTAAATAAGTTGACACTCCACCTGTCTGTTATGGGCAAAATAAACTAATTATAATGAAGTAATACAATAAATAACTGAATAATTTACTTAATACTACTTACAAATAATTATATAGAATGCACATTCACAATAAAACTGAATACACAATTTTCGGATACAATAAGACTGAATAACAATGCCTCGGAAACCCCCCGTTGACCTGTTCTAACGGAGTTGCCTTCTAACACACGTAGTTAACACTCGTCAAAGATCAAACGGATACTGACTCACTGATCGTACTCAGGGGTCTCTTTATTATTACTTTCTCTTGCCTATATGAATATATAGGAAGGAAAGTATTGTTTTCATGTCGATTTTTCAAAATCGAGTTTTCACCGGATCTATACTTTTTCAGACCCCCTGAACCCAAAAAACATGTTTTTAGCGATTGGTCTTTGTGTGTGTGTGTGTGTGTGTGTGTGTGTGTGTGTGTGTGTGTGTGTGTGTGTGTGTGTGTGTGTGTGTGTGTGTGTGTGTGTGTGTGTGTCTGTGTGTGTGTATACAAAATATCTTAAGAATGGAACATCGTACGAACTTGAAACCTGAAACTTAAGTTACATACCACTACCGGACCCGACACGAACATTTTCATCAAAATCGGTCAACCGGAAGTAGTAGTTTATTCGTGTAATTTTTCACTTTTTTGCTACTTTCTCAAAAACTGGTCCTACGATTTTTTTTTTAAATCGCCTGGTTTACTAATTTTTTTATGCTCTACAAGATAGAGTAGGCGCCATGTTTGCTGAAATTCTTGGTGAGGCTGTTTTTAAGTAAAAAAATTGTGTTTTTTAAATAACGGCTTTAATATGCATTTTAGGGCAAAAATTTATATAATAAAAGTCGTAGAGAATTTAAAATCCTACAACTTTAATTTCAAACATTTTTTTGTACAACGCTTAGTTTAGCGGTAATTAGTAATTTTCTGTTTTCTTTCTTCATGAAATCTGTAAAAAAATGGTTTTTTAAGATTTCAGCGTTCGTATGCATTGTATAATAAAACTGTATATAATCAATTTTACAGGAATTAAAAATTCCACAACTTATATTTAAAGTATGTGAAAGAGTATTTTTCAGTATTATTAAGCGAAACTAAGTTTGTTTTCGTTTTCCATCATTAACTCATGATTAAAATGAAGTTATATTATTTAATGTTAGTTTTTTGTTTGTTTCCAATGTTTTATTACTTATGTTAGGTTATAGTGTGCATTATTTGCATTGGTAAGAGAAAGTCGTGTGAGTGTTTTACACCGGATTTTTTTACAATTTACAAAAACGCATTTCGTTTATATCTTAATAGTATGACACGTTGTATCGTATTTTGCAGTGATTTTTGCATTAAAATCGATCAATGAGTTAATCAAAATGTAGTAGCCTACTGGTAGACGTTCACCGAGAATGTTCACATGGTTTCAGCAAATTATTTACTTGTTTTTGTTTCAGAATTTGGGGAAGGCGTGACTGAAATGGATATACTTAAAACGACAGAAGCTTATAAAGTGATTTTCTACTGTAAAGAACTCCCGTCCGACAAACATTGTAAGTATTGTTGTCGTTTAGGCCGAAAGGTTGATTGAACCTGTAGAGGCTTTACTGAGTAAAAACAACCAGTAAAGTGGTTTAACTTGAAACTTAAAACTTAAGTTACATACCACTACCGGACCCGACACAAAAATTTTCATCAAAATCGGTCAACCGGAAGTTGTAGTTTATTCGTGACATTTTTCACTTTTTTGCGATTTTCTCAAAAACTGGTCCTACGATTTTTTTAAAATCGCCTGGTTCACTACATTTTTTTATTCTCTACAAGATAGGGTAGGCGCCATGTATGCTAAAATTCTTGGTGAGGCTGTTTTTACGTAAAAATATTGTTTTTTTAAGATTGCGGCTTTTATATTCATTTTACCGCAAAAATGTGTATAATTAAAGTTGTAGAGAATTTAAAATTCTACAACCTTTAATTGAAACATTTTTTTGTATAACGCTTAGTTTAGCGGTAATTAGCAATTTTCGGTTTTTTTCTCACGAAAACGTGTGAAAAATCGATTTTTTTAAGATTTCGGCCTTAGTATGCATTTAACGACAAAAGTATATGTAATTAAATTTATAGAAAATTAAAAGATCTAAAACTTTTATTTAAAGCATTTTTCTCTACAGAGAGTAGTTTAGTGTGAAAAAGTAATATTCTGTATTTTTAAGCCAAACTTTGGTTGATTTTCATTTTGTGTCTTTCACTCATGATTAAAATAAGGTTATATTTTTTGAAGTGATTTTTTGTTTATTTCTGATGTTTTATTACTAATGTTAGGTTTATTGTTAATAATTTTCATTGGCAAGGGAAAGTTGTGTGAGTGTTTCACACCAGATTCTTTGTATTCCTCGTACTGGCAGATCAGATGCAAATAATTTAACAATTTAACTGCCCATTATGGGCAACCCCTTATGGGCTTTAGCTGCCATTATGGGATTTAGCTGCTCATTATGGGCAACCCATTATGGGTTTTAGCTGCCCGTTATGGCAGCTATGGGCATTATGGCCTCTCATCATGCGGTCTTGGGTTCGAATCCCATTCAGGCACGGCATTTTTTCATACGTTACAAAACATCATTTCATCATTCACCGTCTGCATTAGCAGTAATTGCAGAACAGTCGGACGTTAAACCAAAAAAAAAAAAAAATTATGGGCAACCCATTATGGGCTTTAGCTACCCATATGGGCAACCCGTTATGGGCTTTAGCTGCCTATTATGGGCTTTAGCTGCTCATTATGGGCTTTAGCTACCCGTTATGGGCAACCCATTATGGGCTTTAGATACCCATATGGGCAACCCGTTATGGGCTTTAAATGCCATTATGGGCTTTAGCTGTCCACTATGGGCAACTCATTATGGGCTTTAGCTGCCCCATTATGGGTAGCACAGGACGAGAAATTTATTTTTGTTGTTTTTTATTTCCAGTGAGTCAACTTTTCGTATACACCAGAAACCCAACGCCATCTGCGGCTGATATTGATGAAATTAAATCGGTAGTGAGTAAACATAACTTTGATTTTGAAAAGTTGCAGATCAGTAACTGTGCGAAACATGTTAAATCATAAATGAATTCTTACAGAAAATGATTGAGAAGAATCAGACACCGTTTAGTAAAATGTATCTTTTATGTATTGTCTCAAATATTAAATACAGAGATAATTAAAAATACTCGTTTCATTTTGTTCAGCAATTTTCAACCTTATTTACTCATACAAACCACACGGTTCATCTGTAGTCCAGCCTATCTTAGTTTGCTCCTAATGTAAACAAATAATAACGTCACTGAGCATGCGCATTGTATCAAAATGAGTACACGCTGATTAAAAAGTAACAACAAAATACGTTCAAAAGTATTTAAATACAAAAAAATACTTTTAAAAGTATTTTTTTAATGAAATTGTTAGGCCTACATCATATCATGACTGATTTTTTTAGTATTTTAAGTACTTATAATTTAAAAAATAGTTAACTTAATAGGAATACAACATCCGTAAAGTCGCAGACTCTATCGTGCACCCTGTAGTAGGTGGCTTTTGTTTGCTGACAGACGGAGAAAACTAACAACGGCTCAACTGTAAAGGCCTACTGCCCGTCCCCAAGCTTTGTGCAGCTGCGGGATGAAGGGGACAGACGAAGTACCAGACTGCTGTTACGCCATAACACTCTACTAATCATCTCATTGGTATTCGCTGGGCAGTAGGCTGCCTAGTGGGGTGACATACGTGGGTGTTGTTTTGACTATTCCCTGTAGACGGCGACACATAATATATGTACGAGGGTTATCCAGAAAATAACCTCCGTTTTGAAATAAAAAGTAAACGAGTGAAGATACAAAAAATTCATTACATAAATATTAAAACTACAGTTTTTCTCTATTTTTCGACATAATCTCCAAACAGATTCAAGCACTTGTCATACCTTGGAATAGTCTTTGAAATACCCTCTGCATAAAAATCTGCCACCTGTGAATGTAGCCAACCATTTACAGCGTTTTGAAGCTCTTCGTCATTGGCAAACCGCTGAGATGCAAGCCACACTGCTTCATGTTGGGGAACAGGTGAAAGTCACTAGGAGCTAAGTCCGGGCTGTATGGGGGATGATCGAAAACGTCCCATTCAAACTAGGCCAAAAGTTCATTTGTTTTATCGCCCTCATACAGCTCGAAGAACAAATGAACTTTTGGCCAAGTTTAAATGGGACGTTTTCGATCATCCCCCATACAGCCCGGACTTGGCTCCGAGTGACTTTCGCCTGTTTCCGAACATGAAGCGGTGGCTTGCATCTCAGCGGTTCGCCAATGACGAAATGCTTCAAAACGCCTTGAATGGTTGGCTACATTCACAGGCGGCAGATTTTTATGCAGAGGGTATTTCAAAGATTGTTCCAAGGTACGACAAGTACTTGAATCTGTTTGGCGACTATGTCGAAAAATGGAGAAAAACTGTAGTTTTAATATGTATATAATAAAGTTTTTGTATCTTCACTCGTTTACTTTTTATTTCAAAACGGAGGTCATTTTCTGGATAACCCTCGTAGTTTGAATAGTACCCTTGACTA
This sequence comes from Catonia carolina, assembly GCA_035578175.1. Classification (NCBI taxonomy): domain Eukaryota; kingdom Metazoa; phylum Arthropoda; class Insecta; order Hemiptera; family Achilidae; genus Catonia; species Catonia carolina. The sequence goes on along the minus strand of JAQMRL010000019.1, from coordinate 1,605,848 downwards.
CCACAAACATAAATTTTTTTTTTTAAGCTTTTATTTGTTATTGGGAACTGTACATTGTTGACAACTACCCAATTTGATCGCTTTTTTACTGTATTTTTTGATGTTGATTAGACATGAGTTTGAACAGTGACCCCCAGTAGAGTTTGTTCATGGATGGCTGTCAGATGGTCACCATACAAAGTCGCTTGCCCAACCGGTGTTACTTAACAAATAATAGCGACTTTCTACCAGCTGACTGACTGGGCTGGCCCGAAGGCCACAAACATAATACAAGTAAAATGTTACCACTACTAACGCAATCTCTCACAGTAGTAGTGACGTAATGCTTTCCTCTCAGCTGCTGCACAAGCTTGGCAACGGGCAGTACCTAGCAGCTAGTAGAATAGCGTAAAGGGAACAAACAACTAACGGGTGATTCAAAAAGAGCGCCGGTTTTTAAACGGCTGGTAAATTTTTGTTTACCGGTTGGCAACATTGTTAGACCTCATTTATATTTCGGAGAACATTCCGATTGACGATTCAGTTGTAGTTTCTCTTGTTCGCAGTGTAGTACTCTCGCAGTCTGTGTCTAACCATGGAGAAGTTTACTATTGCACAACGAGTGTTAATCGTCAAAACATTTTACCAGAGTGGAGAGAGTTATGCGGCTACTGTCAGGCGACTTCGCGGTACTATAGGACGTAATGAAGCACCGAATGAATCAACAGTTCGCAGGCTCATGAAAAAGTTTTTTGAGACGGGTTCAACAGTCGACCTTAAAAGTTCTGGACGTCGTCGTTCTGGCCGAACTGAGCAGAACGTTGCGTTGGTTCGTGATAGCGTGGCTGTTAGCCCAGCAAAATCAATACGTCGCCGTTCTCAACAATTGGGTTTACGATGTTCTTCTGTACGGAAAATTCTTCGGTCGATCTCCAATATCACCCGTATAAAATTCAGTTTCTGCACGAGAAACAATGTTGTTGCTCCGTGAACGGTTCCAGGATCGCATCATTTCTCGTAATTCCGACCATCAATGGCCACCAAGGTCGTGTGACTTGACGCCTTGTGACTTTCATCTTTGGGGTCATCTGAAGTCATTGGTGTATGCCAATAAACCCCGAAACATCAACGACTTGAAGGAGGAAATTCGACGGGTTATCGGGCAAATGGAAGTCGAAACTTGTCGTGCAGTAATATCCAATTTCATGGACAGAGTTGATGCGTGCCAGCGCAGTAGAGGAGGACACATGCATGACATCATTTTTCATATATGAAATCGGAAGGTAAGATGAACTTGTTGATGTATTTATTTTCAGTTTTTCAATAAAATAAATCTCTTAATTTGATATATCAAAACCGGCGCTCTTTTTGAATCACCCTATACTCGTTTGCACGTGCTCAGTTGACAGAACGGAGCAGAAAAGGAAAGTGTATTTCTTATGGGCTGCTGACTGTTACTGGTCACGCAATATAAGTTCACGATCAACAGCGACTGGACTGTGCGGCGGGGGTCGGAAGTGCTACTATACAGGGTGATTCACGAAGATATAAAGAAACTTTAGGAGCTCATTGTACATGTAAAAATAATGAAAAAAGTTTATATAAACATGGGTCCGGAAATGCTTTGTTTCCGAGTTACGGCTAGCGAAAGTTTCGCCTGATTTCAGCTCACCAGGTGAAATGAGGTCTTCCTGAAACTCTTTTTTAAGATGATTAAAGGGCGAATTTAATAATTTCTTATGGTTTTTGATCTGATAAATTGAATAAAATAGGTCCCAGAATTGTAAGTTAAATAGTTTTTAAGAAAACCAGTTGCAAATGCAAAAAATGGAGTGAAAAACACATTTTTTCATCTTTGGGCAAGAATAACTTTGTTATTTCACCAAGAAACAGTTAAAATTTTTCAATAAAACATGTAGAAAGTTTTATTCTGAACAAACCGGTGTAAATTAAGTACACAGAAAGCGAATAGATATTTGATTAAATGAATTTTTATTCATAAGAGTACAAAGTAAAATTAACCGGAAAAACTAAGATGAAAAAATGTGTTTTCTTTCACTCCATTTTTTGCATTTGACACTGGTTTTCTCAAAAACTATTTAACTTACAGTTCTGGGACCTGTTTTATTGAATTTATCAGGTCAAAAACCATAAGAAACGATTGAATTCGCCCCTTAATCTACCTTACCAGAATTTCAGGAAGACCTCATTTCACCTGGTGAGCTGAAATCCGGGCGAAATCTTTCGCTAGCCGTAACTCGGTAACGAAGCATTTCCGGACCCATGTTTATATAAACTTTTTTCATTATTTTTACAAGTACAATGAGCTTCTAAAGTTTCTGCATATCTTCGTGAATTACCCTGAATAGAGTGATTCAAAACTATACGGCAATCTTTTGAGATCTCATTCTATAATTAAAAATAAGAAAAAAAGTTCATATTAACATATGCCTGAAAACGCTTAGTTGGTGAGTTACGACTAGCGAAAAATTTCACCTAGAACTCTGTACTCTCGGTGACGTAAGGCCGTATAAAAATGTTAAAGGTACTTACAAAGATACAAATACTTTTGTTTCTTATATTTTTTAATCTGAAAAATTGAATAAAATTGGTTCCAGAGCTGTAAATGCAATAATTTCAGAGATATCTTACATAAAACACAAGAATTGGTGCAAAGAAATAACACATTTTTGTGTTTAACGTAAGATTACTTCCATAAATGGTAAATAAAGGTGTATTTTTTCTTAAATAAATTTGTAGAAAATTTAATTCTGATAAGGTTTATGTGAATTACTCAGGAAAAAATGAATAATAGATATTGAAATTTCGCTTTATTTAAAATCAAAACAGACGCACATAAAACGCACATTCTTAACTGCATAAATAAAGTGTGATTCAAAAAGAGCGCCGGTTTTGATACATCAAATTAAGAGATTTATTTTATTGAAAAACTGAAAATCAATATATCAACAAGTTCATCTTACCTTCCGATTTTATGTATGAAAAATGATGTCATGCATGTGTCCTCCTCTACTGCGCTGGCACGCATCAACTCTGTCCATGAAATTGGATATTACTGCACGACAAGTTTCGAGTTCCATTTGCCCGATAACCCGTCGAATTTCCTCCTTCAAGTCATTGATGTTTCAGGGTTTATTGGCATACACCAATGACTTCAGATGACCCCAAAGTTGAAAGTCACAAGGCGTCAAGTCACACGACCTTGGTGGCCATTGATGGTCGGAATTACGAGAAATGATGCGATCCTGGAACCGTTCACGAAGCAACAACAATGTTTCTCGTGCAGCGTGACAGGTGGCACCATCCTGCTGAAACCACAACTCGTCAATGTCCATTCCATCCAAATGACGCCGAAAAACTCCCTAATCATCGTACGGTATCGGTCTCCATTTACTGTCACGGCTTGTCCTTCTTGATTTTCAAAAACGTAAGGGCCGATGACACCACCCGACCAAAAGCCGCACCAAACTGTCACTCACTGTGCATATATTTCCCTTTTATTAACCACACGAGGGTTTTCTAAACCCCACATACGGCAGTTCTATTTATTAACAAAACCGTTTAAGTGGAAGTGCGCCTCATCACTGAAAATGATTTTGTTTGCGAAGGTGTCATCATCCTGCCGTTTTCTCAATACCCAGTCAAAAAACTGTCGTCTCTTCTGGTGGTCTGCCACTTTCAAATGTTGCGTCAACTGAATTTTATACGGGTGATATTGGAGATCGTACCGAAGAATTCTCCGTACAGAAGAACATCTTAAACCCAATTGTTGAGAACGGCGACGTATTGATTTTGCTGGGCTAACAGCCACACTGTCACGAACCAACGCAACGTTTTGCTCACTTCGGTCAGAACGACGACGTCCAGAACTTTTAAGGTCGACTAATAAACCCGTCTCAAAAAACTTTTTCATGAGCCTGCACACTGTTGATTCATTCGGTGCTTCATTACGTCCTAGAGTACCGCAAAGTCGCCTGACAGTAGCCGCATAACTCTCTCCACTCTGGTAAAATGTTTTGACGATTAACACTCGTTGCGCAATAGTAAACTTCTCCATGGTTACACACAGACTGTGAGAGTACTACACTGCGAACAAGAGAAACTACAACTGAATCGTCAATCGGAATGTTCTCCAAAATAGAAATGAGGTCAAACAATGTTGCCAACCGATAAACAAAAATTTACCAGCCGTTTAAAAACCGGCGCTCTTTTTGAATCACCCTTTATTAGGTTGGGAGTAACAGCTGACAATGATCAGCTTTTATTCCCAACCTACATATTAGTTAATATTTTATGCAGTTAAAAATGTGCGTTTTATGTGCGTCTGTTTTGATTTTAAATAAAGCGAAATTTCAATATCTATTATTTTACTTTTTTCCTGAGTAATTCACATGAATCTTTTTAGAATTGAATTTTCTACAGTACAGAATTTTTTGCAGTACAGTATCAAAAGTGAAAGTACAAAGAAGATAAAAGAAAAAACTACCAAAATTCTACTGGCTTCCTTTTACGTTCGCAACGTAATTCTATCCTGAATGGAATTGCGCTTAAAGTAAAGACAACAATATGCTAAATGACACCAAAAAATTGATATGTAATGGCCATCCCAAATGTACATTCTAGTACTCCCGAATTTGGATATACCGGGAAGGGGATAGCCAGTCATTAGCCCGGTAAAACAAGGATTTACTCTTTGTACTATAATTACTCGAGTCACGAATTTGACTTTGGTTTTTACAAGGGGGAAAACATCAGTGCGCATGCGCGACTGCTCTGGTATCAGTTTACCACCACAACAACGTAAACTATACTTAGAAAAAATACAGTATATTGCGGAACATTTTGTAGGTCAACTGTACGAATATAACTGTTTGTTACCGTAAACGGAAATGTCGATTTCTCGAAAAAACGGCGAACTATTCACAGTGCTGAATGAAATCTAATATGCAATGTAATAAAATACTGGGAATACCGGTATTCAGATGTACTCAAGACATTTATACAAAACAGTGAAAGTGCAAAGAAGTTAAAGAAAACTCCCAAAATTCTACTTCCTTTTGTATTATTATCAACAAACAGATCTAATGACGTTAACTTGTCGCTAAATAAATACACTATACATATATAATGCTCTTACAAGTCTATTATCAACAAAATTTTTACATACCTCAATAGTTTGAAAGCAAAAAATTAGATGAAATTTTCAATAAATCCTAAAATTGTTGTACACACTAACTTAGTTCCCACTCAACTGTGAACGCAACAGATAGTGCTAATGGCCCACATCGGTCCCTCGACCGAGCCTTACGCCCAACGGACCCGACGAAGCAGCCATCGACGCACTACTGCGAGGGAAGAAGATGACGTCTCCGCTGGACGACGACACGCCGTGTCGCCCAGCTTCTCGTCGCAGCTACGACAACTACGACCGACGCTGCACATCAAGACGACCGCCGCTTAAACGGCCCTTTAAAGGGCCACCAAAATTAAAGGTTTTAACTCACCACTTAATGCCGCCATCCGGTGACAGTTGTTTGTTTATTTCTAATGTTTTATTACTATGCTATTTTTTAAGGCTGACGATCTCTGAACGTATGCATTGCCCCCTCCCCCTACCATGGCGTTCTCTAGTTACAGGCGGGATAGCAGTGGTGGGGAGAAGTCTGACTGGTGACGTCAGAGGTCCAGTTCTAATTCATTACATTACATTGTAATAGGCTATACGTACATATAGTCCAGCCTCTCTAAGTTTGCTCCTAATGTAAACAAATAATGACGTCACTGAGCATGCGCATTATGTAAAAATGTGTACACGCTGATTAAAAAGTAACAACAAAATACTTTCAAAAGTATTAAAATACAAAATACTTTTAAAAGTATTTTTATAAATGAAATTGTTAGGCCTACATCATATCACGACTGATGTTTTTAGTACTTTAAGTACTTATAATTTAAAAAATAGTTATCTTAATAGGAATACGACATCCATAAAGTCACGGACTCTAGCGTGCACCCTGTAGTAGCTGGTTTTGGTTTGTTGACAGTACGAGCAAACTTAGAGCGGCTGAACTATAATATATTATGAATCCTCACTTACTATCTCTGTTTTTGTGTGTGTTTGTTTTGAATACGGATTATAAATAAGATTACTATAAATTTATTTATATAAATTTGTTTATTTAGATCTAAATACGTAATTACAGTTTATAGAATAATTTTTTTTTCTCTTACCTTACATATTTTAAATTTGTTAATTCATTTTAAAGTTGTTAATTTTCTGGCACATGATTTATTTCTTTAAGCCGCCACCTTTCCAGGATGGCGGCACAACCCCGTCTTAGTGTGGCGTCATTACCCCGACTTGACAACATGGTAAACATAGGTAACCCACACCAAATAGGAAACAGAACAAACCGATCTAATGACGTTAACTTGTCGCTAAATAAATACACTATACATATATAATGCTCTTACAAGTCTATTATCAACACAATTTTTACATACCTCAATAGTTTGAAAGCAAAAAATTAGATGAAATTTTCAATAAAACCTAAAATTGTTGTACACACTAACTTAGTTCCCACTCAACTGTGAACGCAACAGATAGTGCTAATGGCGTTGACTGCTAAGTTCCAGCACCTATTCCGGGAATACCCGACTCAAGGCTTGAGTTATACATGGGGTGGCAGAATAACCCAGGATGGCGCGATTCCCCCGGTCTCCACTACTAAAATATGCGAATAAGACAGTGTGTCAACCCACCGAGTTGGTCTAGAGGTAAAGTCGTCGCCAAAATCAGCTGTTTAACAGCTGATTTTCGAAGACGAAGGTTCCTGGTTCAAATCCTAGTAAAGGTAGTTACTTTTATACAGATTTGAATACTAGACAGTGGTTACCGGTGTACTTTGATGGTTGGGGTTTAATTAACCGTACTCTCTCAGGAATGGTCGGCCTGGGTCTGTACAAGACTACATCTCATTTACACGTCATACATATCATCCTCATCTCATTGGGTCATGGGGTTGCTTATTGTTCTGAATTGAACAGATTGCAACGTACACATATTAGGGATTAAAAAAAAAATTTGTTTGGTCTTTCAATAACAATTATAACCTATAAACATACAATCAGCTGATTATATTAAAAAGTATTGCATACTAACGCGCTCTATCATCTCGATGTGTTCAGTACGAGATGCAAGACAAGAGTGAACTATCGCGGCTCTTATACGCATGCGCACGTTAACACTGGCAAACGTTCTGATTGGTCTAAACGTGTGGAACAGACAGCATAGCTCATCAACAGTGAAAAGCATATTAATGTCAGGTTACATTGTTCATTATATACATTGGCAAGACAATGTAGTGTGATTGTTTCACACCAGATTTTTTTACTTTCTCTTGCCTATATGAATATATAGGAAGGAAAGTATTGTTTTCATGTCGATTTTTCAAAATCGAGTTTTCACCGGATCTACACGTTTTCAGATCCCCTGAACCCAAAAAACATGTTTTTAGCGATTGGTCTGTGTGTGTGTGTGTGTGTGTGTACAAAATATCTCAAGAACGGAACATCGTACCAACTTGAAACTTGAAACTTAAGTTACATACCACTACCGGACCCGACGCGAATATTTTCATCAAAATCGGTCAACCCGAAGTAGTAGTTTATTCGTGTAATTTTTCACTTTTTTGCGATTTTCTCAAAAACTGGTCCTACCCTTTTTTTTAAAATCGCCTCATTTAATTACTGTTTTTATGCTCTACAAGATAGGGAGGCGCCATGTTTGCTGAAATTCTTGGTGAGGCTGTTAAAAAAAAGTGTTTTTTAAAGATTACGGCTTTAATAAGTAGACTATTATAGCGCAAAAATGTAAATAATAAAAAATGTAGAGAATTTAAAATTCTACAACTTTTATTTCAAACATTTGTTTGTATAACGCTTAGTTTAGCGGCAATTAGTAATTTTCTTTTTTTTCTTACGAAATCGTGTGAAAAATCTATTTTTTTTTAAGATTTCGGGCTTAGTAGGCCTATACATTTAACGACAAAAGTGTATATAATCAAATTTATAGGAAATTAAAAGATCTACAACTTTTATTTAAAAATATTTTTCTCTACAGATTCTAGTTTCAGCAATTTGATTTCAGCAATAGTGGAAGGTACGGTGACATATGGGGCAGAGGTGTGGACCATTACACAAAACATGAAAAATAGAATCAGTACAGTGGAGAACAGATATTGGAGAAGATGTTGCAGATTGACGTTACGAGATAGGGTAACGAGTATAAGAGTAAGAGAGATAATGGGCATTGAAGACTCAATAATAGACCGTATTGAGAGAAAACAACTGCACTGGTATGGTCACATGCGAAGAATGAGCAACGTACGAATCCCACTGAAGGCGTGGAACTGGAGACCGCAGCGAAATCGAAAAAGAGGAAGACCGAGAGGGAGATGGATGGAAGGTATTGACAGAGCCATGGGAAGAAGAAACATGGAGGAGGAGTCATGGCAAGACAGGCAAAAATGGCGTTTTGACTGCGACAAACGACCCATTGTGTTGTAAATAGTCGCCACTATATATATATATATATATATATATATATATATATATATATAGATTCTAGTTTAGCGTGAAAGAGTGATTTCCGTATTTTTAAGCCAAACTGAGTTCGATTTTCATTTTGCGTTTTTCACTCATGATTAAAATAAGGTTATATTTATTTAGGTTAGTTTTCTGTTTATTTCTAATGTTTTATTACTAATTTTAGGTATATTGTTAATTATCGGCATTGACAAGACAATGTAGAGTGATTGTTTCACACCAGATTTTTTTTATCAGTGTACATAGTTTAAACTTACCAAAGCAAAATACAAAACCTTTAGTTGAGGTTAGAACTGCCGATACACAAACTTTTGGGTTGGAGGCTATCAGAGCTACCAATAGAACATCTCAAAATTTCTCTACTGGTCTGAATTACAGCAACCTCACGAGACTTATTTGATGACCTTGTGTTTAAAAGTGTTTTAAAGAACATTAAAAATGTAAACAATAAATTCACACAAGCGTAGAAGGAAACGTTAAAAAATCAATGGCATTTTTTATTTATGATGTATAACTAATAGTACAGTAAAACCTCACTAATTCGGACTTCACTAATCGGAATTCGCGATATTTTGGACTACTCCAAGAAGAGCAGCTTTTTTAATTTTTTTAGAAGTTTTTTAGTTAAAAATTAATAAAGTGCTATTTCAAAAAATAATAGCTTTTAACTATCTAATAAAAATTGTTTCATCCTGTAATACTTTATTGGTTACTCAGTGAAGAAAACGTTCCACAATTTAAGCTAGTGAAGTGAGAAACCACATAGACGAACTTATTGAATTTGCAGACTTCAATCCGGAATTCAATGACTATTATCTTGTCCTAAGAGAGATGCCCCAACAAGTTATAAGAAAACAGTGTAGCAAAGAATCACAGAAAAAAATAACAAGTTTTTTTTCTAAGCAACCTCAAATGATCCCTGAGGATATTTTGTCAACCCTCTACTTCAACAAGTGCCAAATAATCGGTACGTAAGTACAGTGTTTTAATTAAATATCGTTTTACACTGGACATTTATTATTTAACAATATATTTACTGCCGTAAATATTTTTATTTCTATACTTTTAACTTTGTTGTTTTTCAATATACTGTACTGTAAATTCATTAAACATCGATATTTCAGACAAGTAACGTTTATTTTTTAATTTTAATTGCCTAAATTATTCAATTTTTAGATGTAAACAAATATTCTCGATAATTCGGGCTTTCAATAATTCGGACTTCACTTCCCCCCAATTAGTCCGAATTAGTGAGGTTTTACTGTACAAACTTATAAACTTAACCATAAAAAAATTATCTTAGGTTTAGTAACTTTAAAGTTACTTTAAAGTTACTTTAAAATATTAGTATTTACCCATTGCTACACCTACAAGGAATGTTCAATATTAACTAAACAAATTAATGTAGGCCTACATTAAAAAATCTGGTGTGAAACACTCACACAACTTTCTCTTGCCAATGCAAATAATAAACCACATAATTTAACATTACTAATAAAACATTAGAAATAAACAAAAAACTAACCTCAAAAAAACAAAACCTTATTTTAATCATCAGAGAAAGACGCAAAATTAAAATCGACCTCAGTTTGGCTTAAAAATTTGGTAAATCACTCTTCCTCGCTAAACTAGGCTCTGTAGAAAACAATGCTCCAATTAAATTTGTAGATCGTTGAATTTCCTATAAAATTGAATATATACACTTTTGTCGTAAAATGCATAGGCCTACTAAGGCTGAAATCGTAAAAAAATCAATTTTTTACACGTTTTTGTGAGAAAAAAACAGAATCGCTAATTAACGCTAAACTAAGCGTTATACAAAAAAATGCTTGAAATAAAATTTGTAGGATTTGTAATTCTCTACATTTTTTATTATATAAATTTTTGCGCTTAAATGCATACTGTATAAGCCCGAATCTTTAAAAAACACTTTTTTACGTAAAAACACCTCTCCAAGAATTTCACGAGACATGACAACTACCTTATCTTGTAGAGCGTACAAAATTTAGTAAATGAGGCGATTTTTAAAAAAATCGTAGGACCCGTTTTTGAGTAAATCGCAAAAAAGTGAAAAATTACACGAATAAACTACTACTTCCGGTTGACCGATTTTGATGAAAATGTTCGTGTCAGGTCCGGTAGTGGTGTCTAACGTAAGTATCAAGTTTCAAATTCGTACGATGTTTCTTTCTTGAGACATTCTGCTCACACACACACACACACACACACACAAACCAATAGCTAAAAACATGTTTTTTGGGTTCAGGGGTATGTTTACGTGTAGATCCGGTGAAAACTCGATTTCTTAAAATCGACATAAAAACAATACTTTCCTTCCTATATATTCATAAAGGCAAGAGAAAGTAATAAAGGTAGAAGTAAACTGCTGAAAAATCAGTGTGGGTTGCCGTACAATATATTTATTGCCATGCGTTCCTCATTATCTTCACAATCGACATTTAATTAATATAAATTTGTTATAAAAATGTAATAAAACGAAACAATTTAAATACAAATTTACCTATATTGATTTTATTTCTTTTGTTAACATTTTTATAGGCGTATAAATTAAATTAATACGAGTAAATTGAATAAAAAAAGGAATTGCAATTAAGTAAGGTTTTTTAATTTTTTAAATAATCGGTTAATATCATTTGATTGATTCAATTGAAATAATACAAAATTTAATTGACTATATATATAGAGTATGTAAGGCATATAAAATGTCATCTGTTCAAGAGTATAGTTATAGACGGTTTTAGTGAGTAGCCTAACAGTTCAGGTAGGTACAGTAAGGCGGAGTGCACACCTATACGATACGATACGTAATGCTAGCAGTACACTATCGCCGAATGTAGGCGAAGAAGTCAGGCGAATACAATAGTGTACAGGCCTTCAAAGTTATGTAAGCGTATGCGCAATAGACGGATTTGGTTGAGGTACGATGAAGGGAGAAATAATGGTGTGAGTAGTACAGCAGTAGAGGGGGAATTGACAGCCGACTCGCTGGAATGCATAACGTACCGTAGGTATATATGGTCTAGGCCTACGGGAGCCTCTTTTTCCTAAAAGAGCGACCTCCAACATGGTGGAAGGGTTGACGTTTCCATGGGGGCTTTTCACAAATGTCCACCGACCACAGACAATAAGACAAAATAGTCAACCGTTCGAGCTACGATCTGTTCTCTGCGACAGCTTCAGTAGAATGAGTCAATTCACGCACGCACATACGCATGCATCGAACGTATGTCATCCCTTCTACAGCCGGCAGTATTCTCCCCACTCACTTCTCATTTCTGCGCGAACTACGCTTACAAAACATTGACAGATTGTACTCGGTGTATTTGTGGTATTCGTTCCACTTCGCCTCGCCATGGTTCGTATTGGCCTCAGTTCGGTCTGGAGTCGGTACTTTGCACGAATCAAAGGGGACGAATACAGACGAATAACAAGAGCGAAGTGGGCCAAACTGCTAGCAGTACACACTCGCCTTCAATCGGGCTACATTATTCCGTGCCTGAATCCTGAATCCTGGTTGAGAGGGCTGAGAAGCCCTATGATGGCGACATCGTGTTAAGGAACACCTGGTCGCTCGGGGAACAATTTTACCGAATAATTGCAACCTCATGAAATTTAGGGGGAATTTTATAGTTTAAAATTAGGAAATAGGTTTTCTGGCTCTTGCGGGATTGGGACTGGGACTTCAAAGGAGGTAATGTATTTTAAGAAGTTACTCGTGGATGAAAATTTATATTAAGGGACAAGTGGGTTTAAGAGCGGCTCTTTTCTTTTATTTTGTTTTTCAGTGGCCTTTTTTCAGTTATGTGGGAGTTTTATTGTCTTGAGGAGGGGAAGGCACGCACCGTACTTAACGTGGACAAATGGTACAATTTTAGGTAGGGGTTAGTTTATGACTTTAGGGGAGACGGAAAGGGTAGAGTTTGGCATAATCACCTCTACACCATACTTTTTATTTACTTTTTATTCATTACCTACTTACTTATTTATTTACTGTGTACTTTTTACTTTCTCTTGCCTATATGAATATATAGGAAGGAAAGTATTGTTTTCATGTCGATTTTTCGAAATCGAGTTTTCACCGGATCTATACGTTTTCAGACCCCCTGAACCCAAAAAACATGTTTTCAGCGATTGGTCTGTGTGTGTGTGTGTCTCTGTGTGTGTGTGCGTGCGTGCGTGCGTGTGTGTGTGTGTGTGTGTGTGTGTGTGTGTGTGTGTGTGAACAGAATATCTCAAGAACGGAACATCGTACGAACTTGAAACTTGAAACTTAAGTTAAGTACCACTACCGGACTCGACACGAACATTTTCATCAAAATCGGTCAACCGGAAGTGGTAGTTTATTCGTGTAATTTTTCACTTTTTTGCGATTTTCTCAAAAACTGGTCCTACGATTTTTTTTTAAATCGCCTGGTTTACTCAATTTTTTATTCTCTACAAGATAGGGTAGGCGTCATGTCTGCTGAAATTCTGGGTGAGGCTGTTTTCACGTAAAAACGTTGTTTTTTTAAGATTACAGCTTTAATATGCATTTTAGCGCAAAACTTTATATAATAAAAGTTGTAGAGAGTTAAAAATTCTACAACTTTTATTCCAAACAATGTTTTGTATAACGCTTAGTTTAGCGGTAATTTGCGATTTTCTGTTTTTTTTCTCACGAAAATGTGTGAAAAATTGATTTTTTTAAGATTTCGGCCTTAGTGTGCATTTTACGACAAAAGTGTATATAATTTAATTTATAGAAAATTAAAAGATCTACAACTTTTATTTAAAGCATTTTTCTCTACAGAGCCTAGTTTAGAGAGAAAGAGTGATTTTCCTTTTTTATAAGCCAAACTGAGGTTGATTTTCATTTTGCATCATTCACTCATGATTAAAATAAGGTTATGTTTTTGAGGTTAGTTTTTTGTTTACTTCTAATGTTTTATTATTAATGTTAGGTTTATTATTAATTATTTGCATTGGCAAGAGAAAGTTGTGTGAGTGTTTCACACCAGATTTTTATTTATTTATTTATTATATTTTTATAGCTGTTTAACTGTGTATTTTGCTATGGAATGGTCAAATGAAAATAATTTAGTTTTTTTGGAAGCTTACCATAGTGAGGGAGGGAGGGAGTGTTATGGGATCCTTGCCATAAAAAACACAAGGATAAGAAGCACATGAACGACGCGTGGGTTCGTTTAAGCGAACAATTAAACCGTTCCACGGTAGAATTAAAAATGCATGATTGTATTTGTAGTACGCATAACTGTAGATATAAAAAGCCGCTGCAACCCCTACATCAAAATCCATTTTCTGATCTACGTTGAATTATGTGATGACACGATCGAACTGAGGTTTCGCAAATATAGACGAGTACAGGTCATTTGTTCTAGCTAGAAGCTCTCCCTCCAACGCTGTGTGCCGCTGAGCTGTTCTGTTTAGTGGTGGGGGAAGCACCTCCTAGTTGTAACATAGTATACGATTAGAAAGAGAGGGAATGATCATTAAGTGAGAAGGAGACAACACTTGCCCCTTTGAAACTATCCCTACTCTACCTACTCGCCCTCCCCTTACAAGCTTCTTCCTAAAACAAACGTACTATATGTACTGGGTTAGTTCGTGTAAAACATTCGCTGAGATTCGTTGTCGCGACTTGGCCCGAATATTCGTCGAATCATTCGGCAATAGTGTACTGCTAGCATTAGATACGACATTTATCTTATACGATATTTTATCTTATGCGATAAATGTCTGCTTGCTCAATACAAAACACATTGCTGGTGAAAACTTGCCGCACACCAGTAATACAGCGACATCTATCGTAAGATATTTGTAGCATACGATATGTTTGGCCTGTCTGCGATAAATATCTAAGACATTAGTCGCCCTGACACCCCTGTTAAAACATCATACTATCGCGTGTTCTTATTTTCATTGTTTAAAATGTTTTTTAATTATATTTTTACAATATGATGGACGATCCTGTTTTTATAATATTCTTTGTAAATGAGGTACAAAAATATCCGTGTATATGGCATTACCAATTAAAAAATTACAGTTGTTCGGCTGCAGTGATGACCATCCTGTACCGAGTATCCTTTTTCTCTAAATAGGAGGAAACTAAATTTTAAATAAAATAAAAATTCTCAGGTCTCATTCTGTATGTCTCCGTGAATTTATCTTCATGCAGCGATAGTTCTTTATATACAATAGCTGAGCTGTGGTGTGCATTGTGTAAATTATATGGACGAACCCAAAACCTTCTGTTTATCCTTTTATTTCGCCTTCTACGGAAATACCAGCGGGATATTACAGCATCCTCTTCGCTTGAAGAACTCATTATATACTGACGAAATTGTAAGATTGTATCGTACAAATAAAATCGTATCGCACACTGTAAGATAGCCTATACGATATTTATCGTATACACACTGTACACACTGTAAGATATACGATATTTATCGTATACACACTGTACACACTGTAAGATTACGATATTTATCGTATTACACACTGTACACACTGTAAGATATACGATATTTATCGTATACACACTGTACACACTGTAAGATATACGATATTTATCGTATATCTTACAGTGTGCGATACGATTTTATTTGTACGATACAATCTTACAATTTCCTCAGTATATAATGAGTTCTTCAAGCGAAGAGGATGCTGTAATATCCCGCTGGTATTTCCGTAGAAGGCGAAATAAAAGGATAAACAGAAGGTTTTGGGTTCATCCATATAATTTACACAATGCACACCACAGCTCAGCTATTGTATATAAAGAACTATCGCTGCATGAAGTGGTAATTCCATCAACACCGATATTTTTGTACCTCATTTACCAAGAATATAATAAAAACAGGATCATCCTTCATATTGTAAAAATATAATTAAAACAAATTTTAAACAATGAAAATAAGAACACGCGATAGTATGATGTTTTAACAGGGGTGTCAGGGCGACTAATGTCTTAATACGTATATTTATCGCATAAGACAAGCCGAACATATCGTATGCTACAAATATCTTACGGTAGATGTCGCTGTATTACTTTTTTTTGTTTTTTTTTTTGTTTAACGTCCGACTGTTCTGCAATTACTGCTAATGCAGACGGTGAAGGATGAAATGATTTTTTGTAACGTATGAAAATATGCCGTGCCTGAATGGGATTCGAACCCAAGACCGCATGATGAGAGGCGAGCACGTTACCAACTGCGCCAATGCGGCCGGCCGCTGTATTACTGGTGTGCGGTAAGTTTTCACCAGCAATGTATTTATATTGAGCAAGCAGACATTTATCGTATAAGATAAATATCGTATCTTACGTATCGTATCGTATCGGTGTGCACTCCGCCTAAGTGTAGATTGTGAGTCACAAGAATGCAATTTGTGTATGGATGGTCTGTGAGGAAGGAAAGAGAAATCTTTCAGTGCTGGCAACCTCAACAAATTTTTTTATTTTTTATTTTATTCCTAATAATACAGGGTGATTCATTTAAAAGTAGCCCGCTGCATTTAACAGCGGCCTTCGGCACTTAATTGGATTCAAATAGTAAATGAATAAATACAATTACTTTATACATAATTTTACATATTTATTTACAAATTTATATACAAATTTCAACTTCACCTTTACAGTAGATGCTGAAAGTTGCGTCCTTGAACGCTTACACATTTCTTCGCTCGTTCAATGTTATTAATGCACACACGACGCAATACGGAAATATCTATAGATTGAATGGCGGCCACGATGTTATTCTTTAGCTCATGTATACTGCGGGGGTTTGTTTGGTAAACAGTTCCTTTTAAATAACCCCATAGATAAAAATCGCGCATACTCAAATCGGGTGAACGAGGAGGCCCTAAATCTTTACTAACAACTCGCATGAGAAAAGCCTGATTGATATGAGATAGGGAGCGGCGAGATGTGTGACATGTTGCACCATCTTGCTGGAAAAAATTGAACTTTATAATAATATAAATTGTACTATAAAGGCCAGTCGGTCACATCGTGATCAGTGCTGCCAATACAGCATATGAAAATTACTCGAGCGGCGGGCTATTTTTAAATGAATCACCCAATTGCAACATATGTGTACGTTGCAATCTGTTCAATTGAGAACAATAAGTAACTCCATGACCCAATCAGATGAAGATGATATGTATGATGTGTAAATGAGTTGCAGTCTTGTACAGACTCTGGTCGTCCATTCCTGAGAGAGTATGGTTAATTGAACACCAACCATCAAAGTACACCCACAACCAATGTCTAGCATTCAAATCCGTATAAAAGTAACTACAGTCAGTTGAACATATAAATTTATATCAACGCTAGTTCTGCCCGCCCAGCCAGATTTTTGTGATATTAATCCTTTAATATTATGAAAAACATAGCAACTCCTTCGTAATATATATACATATTAATTTTATTATTGGTATAGTATATATTTGACTCTACTCCCAAACTAAACGTAGGCTACTTTTGATCCTGAAACTAAATTTTTGTCTCCATAACTACCCCTCAGTAATGATTTCTTAGAAGAAACCCAGCCCTGTCATATTTCTTCGAACGATCAGGTGGTATCCCCACGACATCGTCTAATAGACGATGTCGTGGGGGATCATCTTCTTCTTAAAGTTCCATCTCCTATCGGAGGTTGGATATCATAATGGCTATGGTCACTCTGCTGGCTGCCGCTCTGAATAGTTGCAATGAATTACAGTTGAACCATTCTCTAAGATTCCGCAGCCAGGAGATGCGTCTTCTTCCTACGCCTCTTCTTCCTCGGATCCTTCCCTGCATAATAATTCTCAGCAACTCATATTGTTCTCCTCTGGTTATGTGACCCAAATATTCTAGTTTTCCTGTTTTTATACTTTTCATAACTTCTAACTCCTTATTTAAACGTTGGAGCACCTCAACATTGGTAACCTTTTGGACCCACTGAATTTTCAATATTCTCCTGTAACACCACATTTCGAACGCTTCTATCTTCTTTATGTGTTGTTTCTTCAATGTCCAAGCTTCCATTCCATATAGTACGATAGAAAATACATAACATCTTAGAGCCCTCAATCTGAGCGGCAACTGAAGGTCTTTGTTTGTTAGCATTGTCTTCAATTTTATGAATGCTTGCCTTGCAGTTTCAATTCGTACTTTAATTTCTTTACTTTGGTCATTCTTGCCATCAACCCAGGTTCCCAGATATTTGTATGTCTCTACTTTTTCTATTTGGGTTTGCTCTATTGTTAATATTTCATTTCCATGTTCTGCTTTCGAGACAATCATAAATTTAGTCTTTTTCTCATTTATTCTAAGTCCATATCCAATGCAATGATCGTTAATTCTATTCACCAACTCTTGCAGCGATTCCAGGGTGTCTGCCATCACAACGGTGTCATCAGCAAATCTTATGTTATTTATAATCTTATGTTATTTAGTCGTGGGGGATAGTCCATCACAAATTTGTTGGTGGATAATCGTGGGGGGGATATGTCTGCTTCTATCAGTTTCAGTTTCACGTTCGCAGCTCATCAGCATTGAAAAATAGTATACAGTCATTACACCTGTACCTCTTCTGATGTTAAATCCTTCAGACATATAATTGGCTGACCATGTGATAAGATAAAGAACTTCTTTTGTAGTCCTTCTTCTTCTTCTTCTTCCTTTCACGGGTTAGGCGTTGCTGCCTGTTCCGAACCTCCACCATCTGCCCATCTCTTCCTTGGACGTCCTCGATCCCTTTTACCCCTTGGCTTGTACCATAGTGCCCGCTTGGGTACTCTTTCATCCTTCATTCTACCTAAGTGATCTATCCACTTCTTCCTGCCCTCCATTACTTTATCATTTATGGAGAAGATATTAAGATGTTGTCCTGGAACTAGCACTTTACTAGAACTTTGACTAGAACTGGAACTAGAACTTTGTAGTCCTGGAACTAGCAAATCAAATTTAAATGATTTAATACTCCACCTCTCTGCTATGGTGGACATAAAAGGAAATAGGCCTACATGGCCTGTAAAAGATCTGGAAAGGCTGGAAACCAGGCTTTAAGAAATTATAAAATAAATAATTTACAGGAAAGCTTGCATTACTGAGATTTTGATTATATTTAATTATAAAAAATAAATATGACAAACATTGGTTTCAGGTATTCGTCAGAATTGAAAAATGAACATGATTTTAGTAGCACTGTTTGTCTGTCTTGTTGGGCTCCAAGTTGCTGTTGGTCAATTAATAGAAGATGGAAAATGTCCCACGGTAACACCTGAAAAAAATTTTGATCCGTCCAAGGTAAGTGTCTGTTTGTTTCTACCGTATTTTACTGTTTTGAAATTTCCCACATTGTTTGTGTGTTATCTACAGAATGATTCACAAAGTTTGAAATTTTTTTTTTTTTTTTTTTTGGTTTAACGTCCGAAAAAAGTTTGAAATGTCATTTCAGAAAGCCATTAGTAAAAATTTTGCCTTTTGTTATTATATCCACTAATCTTCTTACTATCAAGGATTAGGCATAAGCCTGTTCCAAACTCACAAAAAATCCTGTACGTCTATACAAACACCGTACATCTCGACTACTGCCATCTTCTTCGAGGTCACCCACCTCCCTTCTTCCAACTGGAACATATTCCATCACTTTTAGAGGTATTCTCTCCTCTGGCATCCGTTCCAAATGTTGCCTCCATTGATTCCGTTACTCCTCCACTTTTTCATTCAAGCTAAATAAACCCAACTTGGATCTAATTTCTTCGTTACGTATTAGATCCAGCCTCGAGCAGCCCTTCGCCCTTCTTAAAAATTCATTTCACCTGCTTGGATGGCTTTGTTGGCGTTTTGTGGTAACCCATGACTCACTTCCATAAAGAAGGACTGGGGCTGCCATTACCTTGTACAACTTCACTACTGTCTCTGTTCTAGCTCTGTTACCCAGTGTCCTGTTAATGGTACCACAAATAGCCTGTAATTTATTTATTTTATTTTCGACATCCAAGTCCCTATCAAAGCTCACATTGCAGCCCAGTCATCCACTAATGAATTGTCAATAATCCTGTTTGAGAACTTGTGGTGTAAAATTGGATAAAATCTTTTATATTTCTGTGTTGTAGAGTTAAAGGGTGTTAACTCCAATTTTGGCAGTATTAAGTTTAAAAATCAGCAAGAAATGCTCTAGCTAATGGTTTACAGTATTAACTCGTATCTGTCTTACTTCCATTTCTTTTAAAAGTTGCAGTAACCACATTAAGGTGAAAGTCTACCCAGTTTTATCACTAAAAATTAAAAAATAATCAAAAAATTTTTTTGTCTATTATAAAACTTCAGAATTTTTTTAATCCAGCTACATATATTTTGTTTTTATGTAAGATAACTAGAAATTTGTAAAACATTATTTTACATAATCGGTGTAAGTGTAAGCGTAATTGTAAGTGAAACTTTACATTCAATTTTCTCGGCATTTAGAGTATTTCAGGTTTTCTTCATGATAAAATCCTTATAACTTTCTTTATATAAATGCTATCTTGATGACTTTTTTCCCACTGTATTCAGAATTTATTGCTCTTTTATTATTGTAGGTTGGCCGTGTTAAAACTTATTATAGGAGTTTTAAAAAAATAAAAAAATCACTCTTTCTCTCTAAACTAGACTCTGTAGAGAAAAATGCTTTAAATAAAAGTTGTAGATCTTTTAATTTTCTATAAATTAAATTATATACACTTTTGTCGTAAAATGCATACTAAGGCCGAAATCTTAAAAAAATCAATTTTTCACACATTTTCGTGAGAAAAAAACAGAAAATCGCAAATTACCGCTAAACTAAGCGTTATACAAAAAATTGTTTGAAATAAAAGTTGTAAAATTTTTAATTCTCTACAACTTTTATTATATAACGTTTTGCGCTAAAATGCATATTAAAGCCGCAATCTTAAAAAGAAAATGTTTTTACGTAAGACCAGCCTCACGCAGAATTTCAGCAAACATGGTGCCTACCCTATCTTGTAGAGAATAAAAAATTGAGTAAACCAGGCGATTTTAAAAAGAATCGTAGGACCAGTTTTTGAGAAAATCGCAAAAAAGTGAAAAATTACACGAATAAACTACCACTTCCGGTTGACCGATTTTGATGAAAATGTTCGTGTCGAGTTCGGTAGTGGTACGTAACTTAAGTTTCAAGTTCGTACGATGTTCCCTTCTTGAGATATTCTGTTCACATACACACACACACACGCACGCCACACACACACACACACACACACACACACACACACACACACACACACACACACACACACACACACACAGACACACACACAGACCAATCACTAAAAATATGTTTTTTGGGTTCAGGGGGTCTGAAAACGTATAGATCCGGTGAAAACTCGATTTCGAAAAATCGACATGAAAACAATACTTTCCTTCCTATATATTTATATAGGCAAGAGAAAGTAAAAATAATGACATCTGTATTTTTGGGGGAAAATATTTTAAAAAATAATTTTTTCTCCATTGTATAGTTAAATGTATAAATGTAACCTTTAAAAATAGCATAATTTTCTGATTATTTTGACATAAAAACCAGGTCTGTACCTCTAAAATTAACTAAGTTATAAGCAAATAACGAAAATATGATTTTCCCCCTTTCACCCCTTATATTTGGGGTTGTAGTAAACAAAATTAACAGTTTTTATATGAAAAAATTTAAAAATTTTTTCAAAAAAAACTTTAAAAAAGAAAAAAGAGATTACAAAAAAAAGAGCAAACTTTAAATATTGTTTAGGCACTGAAATGGTTAAAATAACATCTTTTTTTTTTTTTTTGACTATACAAGATATTTTTATTTGCAACTGTATAAAATTAACAACAAGCAAATTTGAAAAAAAAGGATACAAATATTGACAAATTTTAAGACATTGAGGAGATCGCTGCCCATTGACAGTACTCCAACCGTTATCATTAAATTAGTTCATAATTTACTTAATTTTATTTTGTTTTACTTTAATTTTGACGTCTCATGATATCTCTACTCCAGAGTCGTTTCAGTCTTCGTATAGGGGCAGTTGGTAAATCTGGTGTGTCTAGATCAACAATGAGCTGGTTTGAATTATTCGGTAATGTCTTTTTAAATCGTGTGTATGTGCGTAAAAACACATCGTTGATGTATGGGACGTTTAAGTCCGTGTGTAGTGTATCGTTCGTTACGTAAAAGGGAGCACTAGTTATCTGTCTTAATAATTTGGACTGAAAGCGTTGTATTTTCAAAATGACCGTCGGTTTGGCACAACAGTAAATTTGGCTGCTATACATCCAAATGGGTCTAAGGTAACACTTATAAACTAGTAGTTTTAGATGAAGTGGGAGTTTAGAAGATCTGGAAATCAACGAATACAGTTGTTTACGTCTAGCGTCTAAAGTTTTTCGCGTTTCGTTAACATGTTGGTTCCATGTTAGTCTTTTGTCAATGTAGAGCCCAAGATACTTTATTTTGTCATGTTGAGAAAGTGGCGCACCATACAAATAAACTGGAGGACAAACTTGTTTTCGTAAAGAAAACGTGACTTGTACAGTTTTAGTAGCGTTAATTTTAATCCTCCAGTTTTTAAACCACAAATCAAGAGTATTCAAATGGTTTTGCAAGTTTAAAGAAACATTATTGTGACTCTCAGAAGAAGATAGGATTACGTTATCATCTGCGTAAGAGGCCATCGTTGTCACTGGACAAAGAGGTATGTCTGAAGTGAAGATGTTATATAGAAGGGGAGCGAGGATGGAACCCCAGCCAATAATGGCATACAGCCAGACTGAGCACTACCTTGTGAGACAGAAAAATGACGTTCCGAAAGAAATGATTGAAGAATAAGATAGTATGTGGAAGGTAAGAACCTTAGTTTGAACAGCAAACCATCAATCCAAACTCGGTCGAAGGCTTGACTAACATCAAAAAATACCCCACTCGCGTACTGTTTTCTCTCAAGGGCTGTAGCAAGAAAGTCTACGACTCTGTGCAGTTGGTGAATTGTAGAATGTCGGTTTCGGAAGCCAAACTGATGAAGAGGAACCACTTGAAATTCTTCTACGTAAGTTAGGATTCTTGGTAGGAGTAATTTTTCGAACATTTTAGAACAGAGAGGGAGAAGACTAATTGGGCGATATGAACTGGGATCGTGAGGAGGTTTACTTGGCTTTAGTATCATTTTGATGTAGGAGAACTTCCACTGAATAGGAATTTTAGTGGTTCTAAGTATGCTGTTAAAAATAAATGTTAAAAAGAGAATACCTTTTCTTGGGAGATTTTGTAAGACCTCTGCAGTAATGAGGTCATAACCCGGAGACTTTCGTTTAGGGAGACGCCTGATTAGATTACTGATTTCGGACGGTTTGAAAGGAGCAGGAGGCAGTGAAAGGGGTAGAGGGGCTAGTAATGATTCTTGTACAAAAGATATATGATAAGGATTTAAGATGTCGGGATGTGGCTGAAAAACAAGTGAGAGATGATTAGCGAAATAGTTAGCTTTACTGTCGTCAGAAATAGCCCAAGTACCATCCAGATGTCGAAGAGGCACTGAAAATGAGTGGTGTTTAAGAAGACGCTTTGTTTTTTCCCAGATAATAACATAATTTAACTATAAAATTTTTACTTCTTAAATTTCAGCATTTTGGAAAGTATTTTGAATATCTATCATACGATGGACCTCTTCGCAAAGGAAATCCTGAATGTGTCGTTTATGATGTTAAAAATTCAGACGGAAAAAAAGATGCTGAAGGATTTTCGACGTATCCATACACTAGAGTTGTACACTTTGCCAACGGGTATGTTGAATTATTTATCTTATTCTTCTCTTAACTTGTTATTCAGGCACGTGACAATGACTTCCATTATTTTACCAAGGTTGCAAATGAGATATGCAATATATTGCCTATATTTAAGAATGGAGGTAGGCAGTTAGTTGAAAATTATAGGCCCATAAGTATTTTAAACACAATTAGTAAAATTTTTGAAAAGGTAGTATTTGTTAGGTTAATCAGTTTCTTGACTGAAAACCTAATCATCTCAGAGGATCAGCATGGTTTCCAAAAGCAGTGTTTCTGGATCTGAGTAAAGCTTTTGATTGTGTTGATCATGAAATTTTATTGAAAACATTAGTCATTAGGCGTTAGGGATGTAGAATTGAAATGGTTTCAATCTTGCCTTATTAACAGATTACAGTGTGTGGAGTTAACTGAAGTTGTTAGGGGAACTTACAAAGGTTGTGTCTGGAACGCTTGAAGTCAAAGCAGGCGTTCCACAAGGGGTCAGTTTTAGGTCCAATTCTGTTTCTTTTGTATATTAATAGGCTACCAGAAGTCATACCTAATGGAAGAGCTTATCATGGCCTCATTCTGTCTCATATCCGTTATGGTATCTTAGTATGGGGTAATTCTAGCATGGGTAATATGAATAGGGTTTTTAAAATTCAAAAGAAAGCTATTAGGTGTTTGGTAGGAGCTAACCAGCTAACCTCATCCACACCACTATTTAAGGAGCTTAAATTGCTTATAGTTCCCTCTCTCTACATTTTTGAGGTGATTATGTATGTTAGGCAAAATAATTTTATGCAGAATTTCAATGTTCACAATCATAACACGATAAACAAAAATGATTATTATGTGGCTAATCACTGCACAAAATTGTTTGAACAAAAACCTACTTATGCAGGGAGATAATTCATGAATAAATTACCCCAATTTTTAAAATATTGTGATAACTACTTCCGGTTGACCGATTTTGATGAAAATATTCGTGTCGGGTCCGGTAGTGGATTGTAACTTAAGTTTCAAGTTTCAAGTTCGTACAATGTTCCGTTCTTGAGATATTCTGCTCACACATACAGACCAATCGCTAAAAACATGTTTTTGGGTTCAGGGGATCTGAAAACGTGTAGATCCGGTAAAAACTCGATTTCGAAAAATCGACATGAAAACAATACTTTCCTTCCTATATTCATATAAGCAGAGAAAGTAAAAATTTAATTTTTCTCATAAATAAATCCACAGAATTTTTATGTAATTTATCTTACTTTTTAAAGTTTTGTTATTATGTTTAAATTTCAGAACGAGCCAACAAATCAGCGCCAAATCTTATGCCAAAAATTCAGACCCTGAAACGTTGGGAAAATTCGATGTTATATTTGAAGGTGAGTCCGTAAATTTGTATCAGGGAATTTAGTTAGAGCTGTCGCTATGATGTATTTAGAAAAGCACATATAGTAGCACTTCCACCCCCCCCCCCCCCGCATAGTCCAGTCTAACTCTTGCTGACGATCGTCAACTTATATTGCGTTACCAGTACAATACTGGTATACTCGTATACTTATGTATGTATTATTATTATGTACTTGTGTATATATTATACTTGTGTACAATTCAGCCGTTGTTAGTTTGCTCCTACTGTCAACAAACCAAAGCCAGCTACTACAGGGTGCACGCTAGAGTTCGCGAATTAATGGATGTCGTATTCCAATTAAGTTAACTATGTTTTAAATTATAATTACTTAAAATATCAGTCATAATATGATGTAGGTCTAACAATTTCATTTATAAAAATAATTTTAAAAGTATTTTGTATTTAAATACTTTTGAAAGTATTTTGTTGTCACTTTTTAATCACAAAGTAACATAGAGGTAATTCAGAGGTTCCAGAATAAGGTTCTTTAGGCTATAACAAGGGCACCATGGTTTGCAAGGGATGCAGAAATACAAACATTATTGCAATCTTCCTGATGTAATGGACGAGGTCAGGCGTTTTAATAGAAAATATCAGGCAAGACTTGAAAGTCACGAAAACGAATTAGCTATAAATCTTCTAAACAATTCAGAAGAAGTTAGGCGCCTGAAACGTTACCATGTTTTGGACTTGTCTGAAAGAGTTTAAATATATATAAAATTTTAGTGAAAAGTATTCCATATTGTAAAATGTAAATATTTGTACATAGTAATTTTCTCTTTTAACATAAATGAATAATTGATATAATGAGAGTTACTCAGGGTAATGAGGCCTCAACTTGTGATTTGTAAATTCAAAAGATTTGTTTAAAGTTTATTTTTAAAAAACTGATTGAAAATAATGTTATTTAAAAAAAATTTTTTTTTTAATCAGCGTGTACACATTTTTATATAATGCGCATGCTCAGTGACGTCATTATTTGTTTACAGTAGGAGCAAACTAAGAAAGGCTTACTTTATACAGGCTGATTCACGAAGATATGCAGAAACTTTAGGAGCTCATTGTACATGTAAAAATAATGAAAAAAGTTTATATAAACGTGGGTCCGGAAATGCTTCGTTTCCGAGTTACGGCTAGCGAAAGTTTCGCCCGGATTTCAGCTCACCAGGTGAAATGAGGTCTTCCTGGAATTCTGGTAAGGTAGATTAAGGGGCGAATTCAATCATTTCTTATGGTTTTTGATCTGATAAATTGAATAAAACAGGTCCCAGAACTGTAAGTTAAATAGTTTTTAAGAAAACCGGTGTCAAATGCAAAAAATGGAGTGAAAAAAACACATTTTTTCATCTTTGATTTTCCGGTTAGGTAATTTTACTTTGTACTGTTATGAATAAAAATTCATTTAATCAAACATCTATTCGCTTTCTGTGTACTTTATTTACAACGGTTTGTTAAGAATACAATTTTCTACATGTTTTATTCAAAAATTTTAACTGTTTCTTGGTGAAATAACAAAGTTATTCTTGCCCAAAGATGAAAAAATTTGTTTTTCACTCCATTTTTTGTATTTGACACTAGTTTTCTTAAAAAATATTTAACTTACAGTTCTGGGACCTATTTTATTCAATTTATCAGATCAAAAACCATAAGAAATGATTGAATTCGCCCCTTAATCTACCTTACCAGAATTTCAGGAAGACCTCATTTCACCTGGTGAGCTGAAATCCGGGCGAAACTTTCGCTACCCGTAACTCGGAAACGAAGAATTTCCGGACCCATGTTTATATAAACTTTCTTCATTATTTTTACATGTACAATGAGTTTCTACAGTTTCTGCATATCTTCGTGAATCATTCTGTATAATGCGCATGCTCAGTGACGTCATTATTTGAGGCCTCTCATAACAAACCCAGCAATCTCCACTTTTTAACGAAAGTTAGTTTTTAACTGATTCTAGAAGTAATTTTGTCCTGAATCCGAATATGAAACCCGATTAAACCAAAAGACTCAATATCCCTTTCAAAATTAAACATGAAATTGCGATGTTACATCAAAGGCTGCAATATCCACAAAAAAATTCATAACAGAGTCAGCAATCTCCATTTTAACCAATCAGATTCCACCATTATGATCACGTGATCATAATTTTCAGGTTGTGTGATTTTTTTTTTTTTTTGGTTGTGTGTGAATAGTGTTAGGTACTAGTAGTTCACTAACTAGTTAGCACTTTTCTTTAGATATTGATTTTATTATTGAAATAGAGTTGTAGCTGAAATAAATTGTACAAAATCAAAATAAGTTTTATCAATTGTCATTAATATTTTAAACATGGATTGTTTGCCAAACGTATTTTCACCTTTAAAAGCGAGGTGTAAAATTTTGTATCATAAATAATGCTTATTTTTCTTCTACAGTAAATTGATTTGTTTAATTTATTACCTATTCTGAAAAATGAAGGCTCCAGGATATAATTAATAAGAAAATTTAAATTATTTGTTAAAATTAGCGAGTACAAATTTATATTTTAATGTAACAAATTCCACCTTTCTGCTAAATAAAGACATACCCGATTTAAATGCAACAATCAGCAAACTCCAAAATAATTAGGTTGTAACTAACACAACAATATCCATGGATGGGCAAAACAAAAACAGCAATCTCCTCTAAGTTATAACAAAGTCCGCAATCTCCAATTTTATAATAACAATACAGCAAAAACTAAAAATATTACAACATTTTAAATGTAATATTCTAAATCAGCACTAAGAAGTTCATGTATATATATTACTTTCTCTTGCCTATATGAATATATAGGAAGGAAAGTATTGTTTTCATGTCGATTTTTCGAAATCGAGTTTTCACCTATACGTTTTCAGACCCCCTGAACCCAAAAAACATGTTTTTAGCGATTGGTCTGTGTTTGTGTCTGTGTGTGTGTGTGTCTGTGTGTCTGTGTGTGAACAGAATATCTCAAGAACGGAACATCGTACAAACTTGAAACTTGAAACTTAAGTTACATACCACTACCGGACGCGACACGAACATTTTCATCAAAATCGGTCAACCGGAAGTAGTAGTTTATTCGTATAATTTTTCACTTTTTTGCGATTTTCTCAAAAACTGGTTCTACGATTTTTTTTAAAATCACCTATTTTACTCAATTTTTTATTCTCTACAAGATAGGGTAGGCGCCATGTTTGCTGAAATTCTCGGTGAGGCTGTTTTTACGTAAAAACGTTGTTTTTTTAAGATTACGGCTTTAATATAAATTTTAGCGCAAAAATTTATATAATAAAAGTTGTAGAGAATTTAAAAACCTACAACTTTTATTTCAAACATTTTTTTTGTATAACGCTTAGTTTAGCGGTAATTTGCGATTTTCTGTTTTTTTCTCACGAAAACGTGAGAAAAATCGATTTTTTTAACATTTCGGTCTTAGTATGCATTTTACGACAAAAGTGTATATAATTACATTTATAGAAAATTAAAAGATCTACAACTTTTGTTTAGAGAATTTTTCTCTACAGAGCCTAGTTTAGCGTGAAAGCGTGATTTTCCGTATTTTTAAGCCAAACTGAGTTCGATTGTCATTTTGCGTCATTCACTCATGATTAAAATAAGGTTATGTTTTTGAGGTTAGTTTTTGTTCATTTCTAATGTTTTAATACTAATGTTAGGTTTATTGTTAATTATTTGCATTGGCAAGAGAAAGTTGTGTGAGTGTTTCACACCAGATTTTTTTGTGTTAGTTTACAGCTGTGAACATAAAAATAGCAGTCTTTTGGCTCTCCTGAAAAATTTAGAAAAATGGAGATTGTTGGGTTTGTTATGAGAGGCCTCATTTGTTTACAGTAGGAGCAAACTAAGAAAGGCTTTACTTTATATGTTTTCACAACTCTTCACCTATTTTGAAGGTACGACCCACCGCAGTCATTTATTTGTTTTTGTTTCAGAATTGGGGGAAGGAGTAATTCAAATGAATATTCTCCAGACGGCTGACCATTTCCAAGTAGTTTTCTACTGTCAAGAACTCCCGTCCGACAAACATTGTAAGTATAAACGAATCAAAATTGAATAAATGTTTTTATTAAATACAATGTTTAAATTCTGTTCTATACAGGGAAAATGAGGAAATTTCCGAGATAATGAGGAAGAGAAGAGTTGGGTTCTTTGGACATCTTAGGAGACTGCCAGAATCCAGATTTACCAGACAGGTACTGGATTTCTTTTTGAAAACCAAAGTCAAGTACGCCTGGTTTGAGGAAGTTCAACAGGATCTGCAGGACCTGGATATCTCAGAGACACAGATTTTGAACAGAGAAGAAGGATATAAGATCAAAAATCCAAACACGAAATTTCCAGAAGTACCTAAAAGGCAGACAAACAGACATTGGACTGTGGAGGATAGGGCGAGAGTGTCGCAGAGGATGAAGAACTACTGGGCAAATAAGAGGAATAACTAGGGATCTTCTATAAATCGATTAATTTTGCTCCAATGAGGGCCTAAAAAAAAAAAAAAAATACAATGGAATCCAGTTAAAAGGGACGCCTAGTTATTGGGACAACTATTCAAACCACTTAAACCTTTTGTTTTTGTTGTTGTTGTTGTTGTTGTTGTTTAGGTGATCAGCCTAAAGGCTGATTGACCCTCTGGCTGATTGAAAGGCTGGTTTGACCCTCTACTCTAGAGGATTTACTAAGTAAAACGAGCAGTCAGGTGGTTTACCAGTGCCACAACTCACTGAGTAGAAAAGTATGCTTATCAGCATGCCAGCTCTTCTCCAAAGCATCTTCTTTCCACCCTGCAAATGTCACCTTCACTTCATTCACCACAGGGTTCGGCTGTATAATGAGATTCATTACTCTCAGAAAAAATATCTCTGACTGGTTTCATTTACACCTCTACCTCTTCTGTTCTTAAATGATTCACTCATGTTGTTGTTTAAGTGATCAGCCGAAAGGCTGGTTTGAACCTGTAGAGGTTTTACTAAGTAAAACGAGGAGTCAGGTGGCTTACCATTGCCAACACTCACTGAGTGGAAAAGTACGCTTATCAGCATGCCGGGTCCTCTGAAAAACACATATTTTCCGCTCTGCAAATGTCACCTTCACTTCATTCATCACAGGATTCGGCTGTTAAATGAAATTCATTACTCTCAGAGGAGATAACTCTTACTGGTTTCTTTTACACCTCTACCTTTTCTATTATTTAATACTTCAGTCATATCATGTGATAAGAAACAGACATATTTATTTGCAGCCCTGGAACTAGCATATTGAGTGTAAATAATAGCAAATAATCTAGCAGATCACATCAGGTGACTTGAGACCTTTCTGGAAGCTCTTTTTGCAACTCAAATTTTCAGCATTAGCTTAATGTAGGCTTTCTCCTTTCTTCTGACCACTCTGTGTTCTTTTTTTGCATTAGTCTTCTTCTTCTTCTGTTAATGCCTATTCGTTCCGAATATTGGCGATCAGTCTGACTATGGCTATCTTATCTACAGCCATCCTGAAAAGTTCTGTTGAAGACTTGGAGAACCAGGTACGCAGGTTCTTCAGCCATGACATTCTTCTTCTTCCTGGTCCTCTTCTGCCATAGATCTTTCCTTGGAGAACGGATTTCAGCAGGCCGTATTTTTCTTCATTCCTCATGACATGGCCGAAATATGCAAGCTTCCTGCTCTTGATGGTGTTCATCACTTCCAAATCCTTATTCATTCGCGCCAATACAGCTTTGTTGGTCACTTTGTCCATCCATGAAATTCTCAACACTCTCCTTTGCATTAGTGGAAGACCTTAAAGTTTGAAATTGGTTGTCTGAATTGTGTTCGGTTCATTAAGTTTTCTCGGTTTATTCCGGTTTTCTCAATATCCTTTCTGATTTCTTTAAACCATTTATCCGGTACCTTTTATCTATTGTTAAGTGTCTTACAATTTTTTTTTGTCAACTGGTTGTCATCCATTCCAAACAGGTGTCCGTAAAGTTTTTGTCTTCTTTTTTTAATCGTTAATTTTCCTCGTACAGTTCTTCTCAACCTCGTAACCATATTGTCCATCTACTATTGCATCCATCATGTATGGAGGATCTTTCACTCAAATTTCTCAGAACAGCCTTCCCAGTCATTCTCCTTAGAATAACTCAGATATAATGTATACTTGGTAAACCTGTGCGGGAAAACCTGCACAAAAGTGTAAATTTTATAGAAATTTTATAGTTTTTATAGAACTTCTCTGTAAACAACTTTTTTTTAAACGCTTTTATTTAACTTACTCTTGGAAGCATCAAATCTTGCAACTTAAAATTTTAATACTTCTACCGTATCAATATGAATCAAACTTTGCACACTTGTTTATCTTCGATGACAATACGCTGTGGAGGTGTTTGTAAAAAAAAATTTTAAAATTTAAAAAAAAATTTTTAAAAACGCTTTTATTTAACAATTACTTAAAAAAATTAACTAAAAAGAAAAAAAGAAAAAAATTTACAAAATAATTACAAAAAAATCAAAAAAAAAAATTTTAAAAAAAATTTTTAAGAAACGCTATTATTTAACAATTAATCAAAAAAATGAACTAAAAAGAAAAGAAAAAATTTACAAAAAAAAATCACAGACACAGTTAAAAATAAAAGCGTGGCGCATTAATATATATAATATTTTACAACGAATATTTTACAATAAATATTATATATATTAATGCGCCACGCTTTTATTTTTAACTGTAATGTCTGTGATTTTTTTTGTAAATTTTTTTATTTTTTTCTTTTTAGTTCATTTTTTTTTTGATTAATTGTTAAATAGAAGCGTTTCTTAAAAATTTTTTTTTTAATTTTGTTTTTTTTTTATTTTTTTGTTTTATTGTACTACTGGTTCATTGAATCTTCTTCTGTCCTCATTCGGCTCATGATGGAACTTCATAAAAAAATTGTGTAGTGGCAGGCAATTTTCAGTTCGTGCAATTGCCTCTTCATATTTTACCATGTCACCCAGTTTCTTATAGCTTTGAGCATACGGATTGACAGCAGTCATAACTGCTCCAATTTTTCCTAAAATCTCATTATTTAATTCCACATAAAAACAAAACCAAAATATAGCAGATTGAACTGTATACAAATTTGCAACAACTACGTTGGAAATTCCAAAGCGATCTGACCGTGACACTGCCAATTCGTTGGTAGGCCTATACTTTAGTTCGTTGAACTTGCCCCCTCTCCAAACTGAAATAGCTGCGCGAGATGTGGGAGGGATAGGTAGAGAAAGAGAGAGGCCTATACTTCAGTTCGTTGAACTTTCCCCCTCTCCAAACTGAAATAGCTGCGCGAGATGTGGGAGGGATAGGTAGAGAAAGAGAGAGGCCTATACTTTAGTTCGTTGAACTTGCCCCCTCTCCAAACTGAAATAGCTGTGCGAGATGTGGGAGGGATAGGTAGAGAAAGAGAGAGGCCTATACTTTAGTTCGTTGAACTTGCCCCCTCTCCAAACTGAAATAGCTGCGCGAGATGTGGGAGGGATAGGTAGAAAAAGAGAGAGGCCTATACTTTAGTTCGTTGAACTTTCCCCCTCTCCAAACTGAAATAGCTACGCGAGATGTGGGAGGGATAGGTAGAGAAAGAGAGAGGCCTATACTTTAGTTCGTTGAACTTGCCCCCTCTCCAAACTGAAATAGCTGCGCGAGATGTGGGAGGGATAGGTAGAGAAAGAGAGAGGCCTATACTTCAGTTCGTTGAACTTTCCCCCTCTCCAATCTATTTTAGACCTCCTATTTTACGGTCATAAATTAAAGTATTTGATTTTGGATAGTTTTCTGCAAATCTACTCGAACAGACGATTCATTTGAGCCCACTTCCGGGAAAATCGGTGAAGGTTCAGGTGGTTAAAATCGTGTTGAAAAAAAAGCTGCTCGCTATTAATATATAGATTACCTATACTTCAGCCGCTCTAAGTTTGCTCCTACTGTCAACAAACCAAAACCAGCTACTACAGGGTGCACGCTAGAGTCCGTGACTTTAAGGATGTCGTATTCCTATTAAGTTATAAACTATTTTTTAAATTATAAGCACTTTAAAGTACTAAAAACATCAGTCATGATATGATGTAGGCCTAACAATTGAATTTAGAAAAATACTTTTAAAAGTATTTTGTATTTAAATACTTTTGAAAGTATTTTGTTGTTACTTTTTAATCAGCGTGTACACATTTTTATATAATGCGCATGCTCAGTGACGTCATTATTTGTTTACATTAGGAGCAAACTTAGAGAGGCTGGACAGTATGTAATGTTAGATATAAATGGGACTGCATTACATCTAACTATACCAATCGTATAAAAGAAGAAAAACATAAATTTGGTAAAATAGATGAACATTTTAATATAATAGAACAATGTAATATAGAAAATAAAAATAAAATTGAAAAATATGAGATGTTCCATATTTATAAATATTTGTGTGTTGTTTAGGTCATCAGCCAAAAGGCTGGTTTGAACCTGTAGAGGTTTTACTGAGTAAATCGAGGAGTGAGGTGGTTTACCATTGCCACAACTCACTGAGTGGAAAAGTACACTTATCAGCATGCCAGGCCCACCGAAAAGCATATATTTTCCACTCTGCAAATGACACTTTCACTTCATTCACCACAGGGTCTGGGTGTATAATGAAATCCATTACTTTCAGAGGAGGTAACTCTGATTAGTGTCTTTTGCACCTCTACCTCTTCTGTTCTTAAATGATTCAGTCATTTAATTGGCTGACCATGTGATAAGAAACAGAACTATTTATTTTAGCCCAGCAACTAACAGATTGAGTGTAAATAATTTGACACTCCACCTGTCTGTTATGGGCAATTATAAATATTTAAGAGAGTAAAAGCAGGACATTTTGAATGAACAGGTCAAATTTAGGAATGATGAAGTGATATTGACTGCTGCTGATGCTATCTACAGTAAATATGAGAAGGGATAAATTAAAATAAATTAATTTTAAATCAGTTTTATACAAATGACTGAAGATGTATCATCTTCTGTAAATTTTAAATAAGTGAGATAACAATTTTTTTAGTTTTAATTTTTTTATTTACTCTGATGATGGTGGATCTACCGAAACACGTGTAAGTAAGAATAAAAATAAAGGTGACGCAGTTTAAAAAGAAGGTTGGTGAAATTATTATATTAATTCATTATAAATGAAATTGAAATAATTTCAATATAAGAGTTGTACGGAACGGACTCCCGGGTCTATACTTTCGGGTGCCAATTATCTTTATAGATATTACAAGAAGAGAAATTAATTTATTTTTTTTTTTTAATTTGTAGTGAGTCATGCTATCGTATTTACCAGAGCTCCAACTCCGTCTCCAGCCGATGTTGATGCAATTAAATCAGTACTGAAAAACAATAACATAGATTTTGTTCGATTGGCCATCAACAACTACAACTGTGATATACACGTTAACGAAAAAATCCTTAAAGAAAATGATTAAGACGAATTGGACAGCGTTTATTAAAATGTACCTTATATATTGCCTTAGATATTAAATACAGAGAAAATTGAAAATACTCTTTTCATTTGCACAAACGTTTTCAACCGATCTAATTCTGCCCATAACTGACAGGTGGAGTGTCAAATTATTTACACTCAATCTGTTCATTGCAGGGCTAAAATAAATAGTTGTTTTTTTTTGCGCCCTGGAGACTCCAGGAGGAGTATAGGACATGTCGTCAGATGTCAGACATGTTGTGTTTCTTATCACATGGTCAGCCAATTAAATGACTGAATCATTTAAGAACAGATAAGGTAGAGGTGTATTGTGACACTAATCAGTGTTATCTCCTCTGGAAGTCATGAATTTCATTATACAGCCAGACCATGTGGTGAATGAAATGAAGGTGTCATTTGCAGAGTGGAAAATATGTGCTTTACAGAGGGTCCGGCATGCTGGTAAGCATACTTTTCCACTCAGTGAGTAGTGGCAATGGTAAACCACCTGACTCCTCGTTTTACTAAGTAAAACCTCTACAGATTCAAACCAGCCTACAGGTTGATGACCTAAACAACGATCTAATTCTTACTTCCTATTATCTCCATTGACAACGAATTGATATTTCTATTCTTCGTCTCTTTCAACCCAGAGGTCAGTAAGCGTACAATGCAGTGATGGTTCATGCCTTCAAAAATAGGTGAAGAGTTGTAAACAACCGAGAAAACTACACTATTTTTCAACGTTGATGAGCTCTGAACGTACGCATTGTAGTCATGGGACGGCACAGTAAAATAGTTGAGCTAGCACACCCCGCTCCGCACACTTGAGTGAACGGCACAGAGCGTGCCACCATACAATTGAACTATGAGACGTGGTGAACTGTGGCAGTGAGCTATAGTCTATTCCAGTTAAGTTGGCAGTGCCTACAAAACAAATTCCGATTCACAGGCGGTGCACGAAGGAACAGTTCAAACCGCATTTTGATAGAGATCTACCCATACGTAGAGGTAAAACTTGAAGTAACTTTATAAAAAACTTTAAAAATGAAAATTGTTAAATGAAATTTTTATTGCTTCGTCCAGCGAATTGCTAATCGTGTTGACTCTGTTTCGCTTTTTAGTTTGAGATTTGACTTGACCAGTGATTTTCTTTTCCTTAATTATTCTGTAAACTGATCATTCAGAGAAGCCTACCATTGCTGAAGTTTTTGCTACAATTTCACTTATTGTTATATTAGCATGTTCAGTTTTAAAAGATTTCAAAGTGTTTATAATTAATAGTTTTTGTTTAGAATTAATGCCTTGTCCGCGCTTGTTTCGTTTAACCGGAGAATCCATTATTGTTGATTTAAGAGAATGTAACTACGAACTATAGTACTACTTATTAAAATTAAAACAACACAATTACAACAAATATTAGTATCATACGTTTTAAAATATCACAAACACTATTATAATAAGAATTAACACAACTCTGGACATGTAATAAATAGGTACTACACTATTCGAATGCAGAAGCAAAACTGATATAATTGCATGTATAGGCCTACAAGTGAAACGGTCGTTGTGTTCAACACAAACAACCAATGAGCAGTTGCCGTGCCACATTCCACACCAATGAATCTGCTGACAACTTAACTGGAATGAACTATAGTAGATTCTAATACGACAGCACTGAGCTGAGCTATCTGAATAAACAGAGAGTGAGTCAAGCCGA
The DNA here is from genome assembly GCA_035578175.1 of Catonia carolina. Classification (NCBI taxonomy): domain Eukaryota; kingdom Metazoa; phylum Arthropoda; class Insecta; order Hemiptera; family Achilidae; genus Catonia; species Catonia carolina. The sequence goes on along the minus strand of JAQMRL010000019.1, from coordinate 1,569,835 downwards.
GGGTGACTTTCGCTCACTCCTTCGCACACAGCACGTTGTGTTTGCGCGTGCGTTAACCTGAACGTTCATGCATCCCTTTCCACAAACAAATTTTTGTCATGTGTTTATCTTTGTTTCGTATGCACGTGGTAAAATTGTTACAGTACAGTGGTATTTTACAACCACTTGTCTCAGTGTTGTTGTAGTATAGTATGAAAGAATAATGACCCCCTCTCCACACCCTCACAAACAGTGGCAGAGTTTGATACGAAATGTATACTTTTCATGCAGCGTTTAGGTATAGGTAGCCCTTGCTGTGATGCGACTAGAGAAAAAATCTGGTGTGAAACACTCACACAACTTTCTCTTGCCAATGCAAATAATTTACAATATAATTTAACATTAGTAATAAAATATTAGAAATAAACAAAAAACTAACCTCAATAAACATAACCTTATTTTAATCATGAGTGAAACACTCAAAATGACAATCGAACTCAGTTTGGCTTAAAAATACGGAAAATCACGCTTTCACGCTAAACTAGGCTCTGTAGAGAAAAATGCTCTAAACAAAAGTTGTAGATCTTTTAATTTTCTATAAATGTAATTATATACACTTTTGTCGTAAAATGCATACTAAGACCGAAATGTTAAAAAAATCAATTTTTCTCACGTTTTCGTGAGAAAAAAAACAGAAAATCGCAAATTACCGCTAAACTAAGCGTTATACAAAAAAATGTTTGAAACAGAAGTTGTATGTTTTTAAATTCTCTACAACTTTTATTATATAAGTTTTTGCGCTAAAATTTATATTAAAGCCGTAATCTTAAAAAAACAACGTTTTTACGTGAAAACAGCCTCACCGAGAATTTCAGCAAACATGGCGCCTACCCTATCTTGTAGAGAATAAAAAATTGAGTAAAATAGGCGATTTTAAAAAAAATCGTAGGACCAGTTTTTGAGAAAATCGTAAAAAACTGAAAAATTATACGAATAAACTACTACTTCCGGTTGACCGATTTTGATGAAAATGTTCGTGTCGCGTCCGGTAGTGGTATGTAACTTAAGTTTCAAGTTTCAAGTTCGTACGATGTTCCGTTCTTGAGATATTCTGTTCACACACAGACACACACACACGCACACACACACACACACACACGGACACACACACACACACACAGACCAATCGCTAAAAACATGTTTTTTGGGTTCAGGGGGTCTGAAAACGTGTAGATCCGGTGAAAACCCGATTTCGAAAAATCGACATGAAAACAATACTTTCCTTCCTATATATTCATATAGGCAAGAGAAAGTAAAAAATCTGGTGTGAAACACTCACACAACTTTCTCTTGCCAATGCAAATAATTAACAATAAACCTAACATTAGTATTAAAACATTAGAAATGAACAAAAACTAACCTCAAAAACATAACCTTATTTTAATCATGAGTGAATGACGCAAAATGACAATCGAACTCAGTTTGGCTTAAAAATACGGAAAATCACGCTTTCACGCTAAACTAGGCTCTGTAGAGAAAAATGCTCTAAACAAAAGTTGTAGATCTTTTAATTTTCTATAAATTTTATTATATACACTTTTGTCGTAAAATGCATACTAAGACCGAAATGTTAAAAAAATCGATTTTTCTCACGTTTTCGTGAGAAAAAAAACAGAAAATCGGAAATTACCGCTAAACTAAGCGTTATACAAAAAAATGTTTGAAACAGAAGTTGTATGTTTTTAAATTCTCTACAACTTTTATTATATAAGTTTTTGCGCTAAAATTTATATTAAAGCCGTAATCTTAAAAAAACAACGTTTTTACGTGAAAACAGCCTCACCGAGAATTTCAGCAAACATGGCGCCTACCCTATCTTGTAGAGAATAAAAAATTGAGTAAAATAGGCGATTTTAAAAAAAATCGTAGGACCAGTTTTTGAGAAAATCGCAAAAAACTGAAAAATTATACGAATAAACTACTACTTCCGGTTGACCGATTTTGATGAAAATGTTCGTGTCGCGTCCGGTAGTGGTATGTAACTTAAGTTTCAAGTTTCAAGTTCGTACGATGTTCCGTTCTTGAGATATTCTGTTCACACACAGACACACACACACACACACACACACACACACACACACACACACACACACACACACACACACACACACAGACCAATCGCTAAAAACATGTTTTTTGGGTTCAGGGGGTCTGAAAACGTATAGATCCGGTGAAAACTCGATTTCGAAAAATCGACATGAAAACAATACTTTCCTTCCTATATATTCATATAGGCAAGAGAAAGTAAAAAGGTTTAGCCGTGGAGGGGATGTACAAGTCAGCTCTGGCGAAGAGCGTGCTGCGTGGGGAGAAACGCTCGGTGTGCTGGTGTGCTGGTCTTTCAAAATAAAAGAGCTTCTAGCTCACCGCTCAGTTAAAACAGCTATAACGTTGCTGGCTTTCCAGCAACGTTATAGCTGGCTTTCCAGCAACGTTGTCAATATTTGCTCTCGTAACGCTGTTATGGTATACTAAAGTTTAGCCGTCCTTACTTTGCTCCTACTGTAAACAAACCAAAGCCAGCTACTACAGGGTGCACGCTAGAGTCCCCGACTTTATGGATATCGTATTTCTATTAAGTTAACTATGTTTTAAATTATAAGTACTTAAAACATCAGTCATGATATGATGGAGGTCTAACAATTTCATTTATAAAAATACTTTTAAAAGTATTTTGTTGTTACTTTTTAATCACCATGTACACATTTTTATATATTGCGCATGCTCAGTGACGTCATTATTTGTTTACAGTAGGAGCAAACTAAGAAAGGCTGGACTGTAGTTGTCCGCTAGTGTTTATATGTATGAACTGTCTTCAACAGTTTGTACTGTATGAATCTAAGCTTTTTGCAGCTGCGGTATGAAGGGGACAGACGAAGTACCAGACTGCTGTTACATCATGACACTCTACTAATCATCTCATTGCTGTTCGGTAGGCAGTAGGCTGCCTAATGGGGTGACATACGTGGGTGTTGTTTTCACTATTCCCTGTAGACCAGTGGTGTCAAACTCAATTTTTCAGAGGGCCATATATTAAATTTAGAATGTGTAGGCGGGCCAGATTAAAATTTAAAAAATGTACTGAATTATTATAACATTTTATTTATTTAATTGTATAGTATATAATAATATACGGTTGTTAAAAATCATATCAAAGTTATAAAAGATGGTAATTATTTTGAGCTCGAGGATCCAGATAATTGACTTCTCTTGTTTTTGACAAGCTCATTGATGTCAGGTAGAGATGGCGTTACTGTCTATCTCTCTCGCTTGTCCTAGGCACGCGCTGCCCTTCAAATTACTTATAAATGTAGTGTGCACATTTTAAAACTTCCGTAGAGGAATCGAGTGAAGTCTTAAAGCTCTAAAAAAACATGATTCTTCTTTCTGTGACACATTGCGATCGCGGGCCGTATTGATACAGCCCGGGGGCCGGATGCGGCCCGCGGGCCGTATCTTTGACATGACTGCTGTAGACGGTGACACAGAATATGTAGTTTGGATAGTACCCTTGACTACTACAAACATAATACAAGTAAAACGTTACTACTACTAACGCAATCTATCACAGTAGTAGTGACGTATAATGCATACCTCTCAGCTGCACGAACCTTGGTAACGGGCAGTGCACACACACAAACGACGTTTTGATAATTTCCCCCGCGTACGTCTCCCACGAACCCCAAACCCCTTCTTCTACTTCAACAGCATACGTACTCACATGTACACACACACACACATACAAAATAGATTCGGGGTGAAAACTCGATTTGTTAAAATCGACATAAAAACAATACTTTCCTTCCTATGTATTATATAGGCAAGAGAAACTAAAAAATTATATTATTTTAACATTTCAAACGAAAATATTTACTTAAATTGAGATATTTAATGATTAAAATAATAGTAAGAATAATAATTATTATTTATTTAAACACCATATGGACAAAATAAATAAGTTAGATTGAAGATAAATAAAAATGATGATTTGAAAACAACAACAATTGATATGGGAATTAAGTAATATGAACAAATTGAAATTGTGTGGGTCGTAACATGTTCAACTCTTGTTGATTGAATTTTTCATTTATTTTTATAAGAGAATTAAATCGAAGATAATAATTATGTACGAATACATAGTTGTATTTGTGTACGTCGTAATCAGTATTTTAGTGAGTGAAATCTTCCCAGCATACACTCACAAATGTAATTTAACAACCTAACCTAAAACCTTTCATCGTTCATAAAACTAGTGTATAACTGCTGTAGGTCGAAGTCTACAAATAAAAGGTTATGGAAACACCAAAAATTAATGTTTTTAAATTTACAATGCCAAGAAAACATTGTAAAAGTGTTTCACCAAATTATTCGTCTAAAAATGTTAAGAATTTTTTATTCAATGAATGTAACGGTCGATTTAAAAAGTGTTTTAGTGAAAAGAAATGTGTTGTGAACAATTTAAATTCTACATTCGTTTGTTCTGAAAGGTAATGTAAATTAAAAATAAAATTATGTAAACAAATCAATATTGTTAATATTTGTGATTTTGTTTTAAATGTTTTGTTTACTTTTTGTTGTCCTGTATGAATAGGGAAGGAAAGTATTGTTTTCGGTAAATACCAAGTACTTTGTCGCACGCCCGAATTTGTAAGTTTTACTTTCTCTTGCCTATATGAATATATAGGAAGGAAAGTATTGTTTTCATCTCGATTTTTCGAAATCGAGTTTTCACCGGATTTACACACACATGCCGGCCGCGTTGGCGATGTTGGTAACGTGCTCGCCTCTCATCACGCGGTCTTGAGTTCGAATCTCACTCGGGCATGGCATTTTTTCATACGTAACAAAAAATTCATTTCATCCTTCACCGTCTGCATTAGCAGCAATTTGCAAAACAGTCGGACGTAAACCAAAAAAAAAACCGGATTTACACGTTTTCAGACCCCTGAACCCAAAAAACATGTTTTTAGCGATTGGACTATGTGTGTGTGTGTGTGTACAAAATATCTCAAGAACAAGATAAGAAAAGGGAATAATATTTCTAAAAAATTTAAAAACCTACAACTTTTATTTCAAGAATTTTTTCTAAATAGCTTAATTTAGCCACAATTAGTGATTTTCCGGATTTTTAAGTTCTACAGAAGTCGAGTTTTATTCTGCGTCATTAAATCATGATTAAACCTAGGTAATGTTTTACACACTACATTTTCCACTAATGAATAATTTAACATTGGTTATATTGTTCATTATTTACATTGGCAGTAGAAAGTCGTGTGAGTGTGTCACAACCGGGTTTTTTATGGTTAGATTTTTATAGTCAGTGTGCTTTAAAGTTGCTGGAAAGTTGTCAGATTGAAACAATAAAATTTTTTTTTAAACAAAACAATTTGGAGTGAAACACGACTTTCTCTCGCCAATGTAAATAATAAATTTAACCTGTTTATTTATTTTGGTTTTACGTCAGACTGTTTTGCAATTACTGCTAATGCAGACGGTCAGAAAAATGATATATGAATATAGTGATGAAAAATTATAAACCTGATCTGGAGTCGAATCCAGGACCCCGGCATAGAAACCAGTTACGCTAAAATGTTTAATCGTGAGTAAACAATGTATAATTAGGTAGAACACAGTGTTTTACCTAATCTATTAATTAGGTAAATTAATTAGGTTTTACCTAATTTTATAAATGAGTGAGTGCCTATAAACTAAGCGCTTTAGAAAAAATGTTTGGAATAAAAGTAATTTAGTTTTTTAACTAAATTTTAAGCCCTAAGATTTCTTAATAATAGGCCTTTAAGTTAATTACTTGTACTTTATTTCTAAGCCACCTGGAAATAGGGTATTTTTTTTAAATTTTAATTTATTCAAGTGTTAGGTACCTTTAACCTCAGTGATTTTTTACACGGAAATATGCTTATATTCAAACTTCAGTATCTTCTTTTGTAATTGCGGTATTTCAACGTATTTGTTTTATTCGAAAGCCTGTTGTATTCTTTATTAGAACCATTAATTTCTTTTTTTTTAGCTTTTATAGCTAAAAAATATATCGGGAACTGTTGTTTATGAACAACTACTAATTTTATCGCTGTATTTTTTTGACATTCGGTATGAATTTTTGAACAGGAACGGAACGAAAGGGTGCAGTTTGTTCAGGAATGGCTGTCAAGTGGTCACCATACAAAATCGTTTGCCCAACCAGTGTTGCTTAACAAGTATTACTTAATGTTGCTTACACCGGTTGGGTAAGCGACTTTGCATGGTGACCAGCTGACTGACCCATGAACAAACTTCCTTGGGAATCCCTGTTCAATTCACGTCTTATCAGTATTAAAATACAACGCAAAAAGCAGCGATCAAATTGGGTAGTTATCAATAATTTACAGTTCCCGATAACTAAATCTAAAAAAAATAATAATATACAGAGTGATTCACGAAGATATGCAGAAACTTCAGGAGCTCATTATACATGTAAAAATAATGAAAAAAGTTTATATAAACATGGGTCCGGAAATGCTTCGTTTCCGAGTTACGGGTAGCGAAAGTTTCGCCCGGATTTCAGCTCACCAGGTGAAATGAGGTCTTCCTGAAATTCTGGTAAGGTAGATTAAGGGGCGAATTCAATCGTTTCTTATGGTTTTTGATCTGATAAATTGAATAAAACAAGTCTCAGAACTTTAAGTTAAATGTTTTTTTAAGAAAACCAGTGTCAAATGCAAAAAATGGAGTGAAAAACACATTTTCTCATCTTTGGGCAAGAATAACTTTGTTATTTCACCAAGAAACAGTTAAAATTTTTGAATAAAACATGTTAAAAATTTTATTCTGAACAAACCGGTGTAAATAAAGTACACAGAAAGCGAATAGATGTTTGATTAAATTAATTTTTATTCATAACAGTAGGTACAAAGAAAATTAACCGGAAAAACATAGATGAAGAATTGTGTTTTTTCACTCCATTTCTTGCATTTGACACTGGTTTTCTCAAAAACTGTTAAACTTACAGTTCTGGGACCTGTTTTATTCAATTTATCAGGTCAAAAACCATAAGAAACGATTGAATTCGCCCCTTAATCTACCTTACCAAAATTTCAGGAAGACCTCATAATTATCACCTGATGAGCTGAAACCGGGCGAAATGTTTCGCTAGCCGTAACTCTGTAACGAAGCATTTCTGTACCCATGTTTATACAAACGTTTTTCATTATTTTTACAAGTACAATGGGCTCCCAAAGTTTTTTGATTCTTCGTGAATTACTCTGTATATACACATGGCAGCTTTACTGCAATTTGTAACTTTCAGATCAGGTGTTTAAAGCAGGCGTGCATCTTGTACTCACAAGACGGCTTTGTTTACTTGAACAGAAAGTTGCGCTTTCGTTGTTTTTATTAGTTTCTTTTACCCACTATTCGGTTAGTGTATATTTCTGTATTTATTTAATTAAAAAACTCTTACCACTCTTTTTATTTCTGTTTAAAACTGTGCTTACTTTTATTTTGTTGTGATATTTGGATCCGTTCTTGTGAAAGTTGTAGGTTAGGTTAATGTTTTATTTTATAAAATACGTACTGTAGTGTGTTTTATTTAGTTAGTTAGTGTTTATTTTTATATTATGGTAAATAAGAAGAATAAAGCAATATTTAGTATAATTAGAGCTAAAAGTCATTCAAAAAGAAAAGAACCTTTAGCTGCACAAAAAAGGCGAACAGAGAATAAAAATACAGTTGTCTCAGAGATTGTACTGTTAGCCATTCTAAATACTTTTTCGTCCGAAATCAGTTCTCTGGAAAAAAAACCATTCTGAAGTGTGGTATCTCTCCGCGATGTAAAACAATTCTACTTGGTACATGACTGGGACAAGATAAGAAAATGGGAACTGTTTCAGAATATATTTAAAGAAAATAAGTTAAGACTCAAGAAGATAAAGCAGAAAAAGGTGCACTGTACTTAAGGTGCAAAGCAATTCTTATTATTTTTCTCATTACAAGTAAGTAACTTATAATAGTAACTTTATACTTGATGTCCCAAAAATTGTTGTTTTTTCAAATTTGGAAAGACAAGAACAAACATATCTCAGGCCTTAAGATAGCTAGCTTGGTTGGTTAGGTCAACAGCCGAAAGGCTGGTTTGAACCTCTAGAGGTTTTACTAAGTAAAACAAGGAGTGAGGTGGTTTACAATTGCCTTCCTCACTGAGTGGAAAAGTACGCTTATCAGCATGCCGGGCCCTCTGAAAAGCACTTATTTTCCACTCTGTAAATGACAACTTCACTTCATTCACCACAGGGTCTGGCTGTACAATGAAATTCATTACTTTCAGAGAAGATAACTCTGATTAGTGTCTTTTACACCTCTACCTCTTCTGTTCTTAAATGATTCAGTCATTTAATTGACTGACCATGTGGTAAGAAACAGAACTATTTATTTTAGCCCTGCAACGAACAGATTGAGTGTAAATAATTTGACACTCCACCTGTCTGTTATGGGCAGATAGCTAGCTTATCAATGTTTAATTTTTTTTAGAAAAAAAAATTCTAGTGCTTTGAGCAAAGATTTGTAAATAATGTTGCCACAATTCTTTTCTTCATCCAGGAGACTCCAAAGGGAGTATAGGACATGTCAAGATAAAACTGATAAACAAAAAGTTTATCACAATGGTAAATTTCATCACTTACCACTAAAAATTTGTTTCTGCTACTGCTTACTTCAGTAGGCTTGTCATGAACCCCATTGAATCAAATATCACACAAAATAAAAAAATCAAACACAATGATAAATTCATCACTTACCAATAATTTTTTGCCGCTACTGCTTAACTCAGTAGGCTTGCCATGAACCCCTTTGTATTAAATAGTACACAATATTTGTTTAATTAGAAGTTAAATACTTTTCAACCAAAAACTATTTAGAAAAGAATTCGTGCACACTATAAAATCTTTCATCAATCAAATATTGTTTTAGCTTTTTTTTAAAATGACAAATTGTCACAACTTTTTAAACCTTGTGGGAATTTATTGATGTATTTTCTACCTGCATAAGTTGGTTTTTGTTTAAATAATTTAGTGTTGTGATTAGCAACATAATAATTGATTCTGTTTCTTGTGTAGTGGTTGTGAACATCTTAATTCTATAAAAGGTGTTTTCCTTTACGTACATTATCACTTGAAAAATGTACAAAGAAGGAACTGTGAGCAATTGCAGCTCTTTTAATAGTGATCTGCATGAGGTAAGGTGGTTGACTCCCATCATACACCTAACAGCTTTTTTCTGTATTTTAAAAACTCTTTCCATGTTACACTATGATGAATTACCCCATACTAATATGGGATACCTGATATGAGATAAAATTAAACCATGATAAGCTGCTATTAGCAATTTTTACTTTCTCTTGCCTATATGAATATATAGAAAGGAAAGTATTGTTTTCATGTCGATTTTAACAAATACACTCTTCACCGGATCTACACGTTTTCAGACCCCCTGAACCCAAAAAACATGTTTTTAGCGATTGGTGTGTGTGTGTGTGTGTGTGTGTGTGAACAGAATATATCAAGAACGGAACAACATACGAACTTGAAACTTAAGTTACATACCACTACCGGACCCGACAGGAACATTTTCACCAAAATCGGTCAACCGGAAGTAGTAGTTTATTCGAATAATTTTTCAATTTTTTGCGATTTTCTCAAAAACTGGTCCTACGATTTTTCTTAAAATTGCCTGGTTTACTCAATTTTTTATTCTCTACAAGATAGGGTAGGCGCCATGTTTGCTGAAATTCTTGGTGCGGGTGTTTTCACGTAAAAAAGTGTTTTTTTAAGATAACGGCTTTAATATGTATTATAGTGCAAAAATTTATATAATAAAAAATGTAGAGAATTTAAAATGCTACAACTTTTATTTCAAACATTTTTTTTGTTTAACGCTCAGTTTAGCGGTAATTAGCGATTTTCTGTTTTTTCTCACGAAAACGTGTGAAAAATCAATTTTTTTAAAGATTTCGGCCTTAGTATGCATTTTATGACAAAAGTGTATATAATCAAATTTATAGAAAATTAAAAGATCTAGAACTTTTATTTAGATCATTTTTCTCTACAGAGAGTAGTTTAGTGTGAAAGAGTGATTTTCCGTATTTTTAAGCCAAACTGAGGTTGATTTTCCTTTTGGGTCTTTTACTCATGATTAAAATTAGGTTATGTTTATAGAGGTTAGTTTTTTGTTTATTTCTAATGTTTTATTACAAATGTTAGGTTTATTGTTAATTATTTGCATTGGCAAGAGAAAGTTGTGTGAGTGTTTCACACCAGATTTTTTTTTTTGTTTTAACGTTCGATTGTTCTGCAATTACTGCTAATGCAGATGGTGAAGGATGAAATGATTTTTGTAATGTGTGAAAATATGCCGGACCTGAATGGGATTCGAACCCAAGACCGCATGATGAGAGGCGAGCATGTTACCAAGTACGCCAATGCGGCTGGCGCTTCCTTTTTAACTTTAGTCTTTAGGGTTTATGTAGTTTTAACGAAAAATGCATATTAATATCACAATATTTAATTTCCCTGATTTTTTTATCCATTTCAACGATAAAATATGGAAAATCAATAGTTGACACTAAATTGAGGGCTGCAGAAAAACCACTTTTAATTAAAATTTGTAGGTTTTTCAGTTTTCTACAATTCATTAAGGGAGTACTACAGACATAGTTACAGATACTGAAGTCATGCGATTTTGCGGATTATCCGCAGCACTCGTGCCACCCAATTCCGCGGATAATCAGAAGTTGACTGTAATTGATTTCAAGGAATCTTGAAATAAATAAACACAAATTAAAAAACCAAACTTACTTTATTTGTACTTAAATAAAAATAAAATTACATCTTACCCTAAATTAAAAAAAAATTGGTAATTTTAACAGTTGTATTTAACAAATCACATTTTGAAAAAATACGTTAAAAAAGATTGATTAAGAGTAGCAAAAAGGAAGTTTGTTGTTTTTATAATTATAAAATTGGTGATAAATAGAGATAATCATCCAGTAGAATTATTCTCCAGGCATGTCACCTCCAGGAACCAACTGGAACAAAAATATCACATCACAATATCATATTAGCTGATTTTATTATGACCATAACTGGCAGATGGAGTGTTAAATTATTTGCACTCGATCTGCTAGTAACAGTGTTACAAAATTTAATTCTCTCTCATCACACTTTTTTTTGTCATCAGTCTCTCGACTGGTTTGATAAACTTCTCCAAGCTGTTCTATCCTTCGCAAATCGTTTCATATCTACATACATGTAATTCTATTTTATTAGCAGTAATTGCAGAACAGTCGAACGTTAAACCAAAATAAAAACTACTTTTCAAAAGCTTCTATCCTTTTCCTTTCTACAGCTCCTATCACCCACGTTTCACTCCCGTATAATGCTACACTCCAAACATAATGTTTTAAGAAATTTTTCCTAATCTGTAAATCAATGTTTGTAATCAGTAAGCTGTTTATCATATCAAAGGCTTTTCTAGCATGAGCAATCCTAACTTTTGATATCACTTGTGCTTCTACCATCCATTGCTATTTTATTCCCTAAATAGTGGAATTCACCAACTTCTGTATGTTTTAATAAGTTGTTATAAGTCTATTTATTATACACAGAAACTACATTACAATATTTTCAATGTTTTCTTGATAAACCTGATGTAGAAATGAAATTTCTGGCATTTTTTAACCCAACGACCGGTGGCCTATTTTATCATAACCGGCAGCAGAAAATGTGCCAAATGTGCCGGTGTTATTTAATTATTTATTTTACAATAATTTTGTAATCTTGGTAACACATATCATACATCAAAATGCTCAGAATATCTCAAATATTTATGTACGAGGCGTGTTTTTTAAGTAAGTACCGTTTTGGAATTAAAAAAAGACGTGCAAAGATATCGCAATAATTTTATTTTTACATGAAAGCCTGTACCTTAATCTACTTTTCTACATAATTTCCGTGAATATTGAGGCACTTGTCATAACGTGGCACCAGTTTTTGAATACCCTCCTGATAAAATTCTGCCGCCTGATTTGTTAACCACTGCATCACAAATGTTGAGCGGCATTGACTTTCCTTGAGCGATACCACAATGAAGGTGAAGATTTTTTAGACCAAATTGTTACTGGTGATGAAACATGGGTGGCCTACGTCGCACCAGAATCGAAACAACAATCCATGGAATGGCGACATTCATCATCACCCAAAAGAGTGAAGTTTAAGCAAACAATTTCTGCCCGGAAAATCATGTGCACAGTTTTTTGGGCCAGAAAAGGAGTATTGCTAGTGGAGTTTCTGCCTCGTAATGAGACAATCAATGCAGCGTCTTATTGTGAGACATTGAAAAATCTGCGTCGTGCAATCCAGAACAAAAGACGTGGCAAGTTGAGTAAGGGTATCGTTTTGCTGTATGACAATGCCCGTCCACATGTGGCTAATCAGACCAAAGATCTCATCAAATCATTTAAATGGGAAACTCTAGATCATCCTCCATACAGCCCTGATTTGGCGCCCAGCGACTACCATTTGTTCCTGCACTTGAAGAAACACCTGGGCGGTCGGCGTCTTCAAGACGATAACGAAGTCAAAACATTTGTGATGCAGTGGTTAACAAATCAGGCGGCAGAATTTTATCAGGAGGGTATTCAAAAACTGGTGCCACGTTATGACAAGTGCCTCAATATTCACGGAAATTATGTAGAAAAGTAGATTAGGGTACAGGCTTTCATGTAAAAATAAAATTATTGCGATATCTTTGCACGTCTTTTTTTAATTCCAAAACGGTACTTACTTAAAAAACACGCCTCGTACTATTACTAAAAATTAAATATTTAGGGGTCCCCCCTTTTACTCCCCCGTCCATTCACTACATATATGAATATGGTTATAATTAACCACTCATACCCCCTAAAATTGAAACAAATAATAATTTTTTACAAGATTTCCATTATAGCCACTTTGTAGAGTTTTTTGTTCTGCAGAGTATGATATAAATATTGTGTTGATGCACTGAAAACTTTTTTTTCTATAGTCAATAATACAAGAATACTATGTAACTAAATATTTTCATGTCGACGCAAAATGATATACAGTTCAAGAGCAAATAAAAGAAACACTGATATTAGGGCTTTCATCGGTAACCTTTTCATCAAGCACACTATTTACTAAATCGCCTATTTCTTTATTTACATTGAAATTCATGACGAAATAATAATAAATAAAACTTAACCTGTAAAGCCCAAACGCTCACGAGTTTAGTTACTATGAAATCAGTTTAGTTCCATAAACATCAACAAAACAACGAATTACTCAATAACTAATAATAATAAAATCATAATTGATGATTACCGTACACAAATCTAAATGAATATAGGCCTATTTATAATAACTAATAAACAAACAAACACGAGTAAATGCAAACGACCTTTGCAAAGCAGATGACAACAAGTAACACCAACTGACTTCCATGAGAATTATACATCAATTTCATTGAATAATACATCAACAACAATCACTTTTAAAAAACAATAATATTTTTATTTTATAAAGCTGAATTTTCTGTTTAAAAATATTTATTACTTGCTGGGTTATGCAGTACAGTTTTTACGTGATAATTTCAAAACTAAAGCATTGTTGATCGATACGATTTATCGATGCTGCCGGTACAGAAAACAATCCACGCGTCGAAAAATCGATGCGTGCCGGTTGTAGGGTTAAAATTCGAGGGGTTAATGTCAAACAACACTATCTACAAAAACCTAATTTTTTAATATTATTCAGGAGAGTGAAAAAACTACTTCTAATCTGATAGTCTTCCTATTATCTCAGTTATTTATACATGTAGTCAACTATAAACTTAGTGTAATTTAATTTATTTCTTAATGGTAAATGTGCCCACAACGGGCAGATGGAGTGTTAAATTAATTGCAATCGATCTGTTGGTTCCAGTGCAACAAAAAATAGATCTGTTTCCCCAATTATGACTGAACTACTTAAGAACAAAATAGGTAGAGGTGTACTGTGACACTACTCAGAGTTATCTCACCTGAGAGTAATGAATTTCACTAAACAGCCAGACCCTGTGATGAATAAAGTGAAGAACGTGTCATTTGCAGGGTGGAAAGTGGGTGCTTTTCGGAGGGCCTGGCATGCTGATAAGCATACTCCTTTATAAGAAGGCAATAGTAAACCACCTCACTCCTCGTTTTTACTTATTAAAACCTCTAGAGGTTCAAACCAGCCTTCTGGCTGTTGACCTAAACCACAACAACAACAATGGTAAATGGTAAATAAATGGTGATGGCTCTCCTGAAAAATTAGGTTTTTGTAGATAGTGTTGTTTGACATTAACCCCTCGAATTGTACTGACAAAATCACAATTTCATTTATATACACTTTCTAGATTTCTGAATGAACAGGATGAGTTTAGATAAACAATAACACACTTACCATAGTGATATTGTTTCCGTTTAACAATATCTGATCTAGTTTGGTGATTCTTTTGCCGTCAGGCGTTGATTCATACTCTGTCACATCTTCCAACAGCATATTAACAAAATCATCAAATCCTAGCAAAGTTCCGACTATTTCTTTGTCGTTTTTCATTATTATATGAATTCTTGAACCAATACATTTATCTACTAACTCTGTAATCAAAATCAAAGAAAAACAACATAATTAACTTGATTCAAAAATAAATCTATATCTTAATCCTGTTAACTTTGAAACTGCAGTAAATAAATCATACGCCCATAACAGACAGGTGGAGTGTCAAATTATTTACACTCAATCTGTTCGTTGCAAGGCTTAAATAAATAGTTCTGTTTCTTATCACATGGTCAGCCAATTAAATGACTGAATCATTTAAGAAGAGAAGAGGTAGAGGGTATTGTGACACTAATCAGAGTTATCTCCTCTGAAAGTAATGAATTTCATTATACAGTTGGACCCTGTGGTGAATGAAGTGAAGGTGTCATTTGCAGAGTGGAAAATATGTGCTTTTCAGAGGGCCCGGCATGCTGATAAGCATACTTTTCCACTCAGTGAGTTGTGGCAGTAGTAAACCACCTCACTCCTCGTAATACTTAGTAAAACCTCTACAGGTTCAAACCAGCCTTTCAGCTGATGACCTTAACAACAAATAAATCATACTACAGTCTATCTACTGTAAGAGTACTCCGCGCGAGGCAAGCGCCTCCTATAGGTTGTACACGAAAATTTTACACTAGTTGACGCGTATCTACCTCTCCACCTGACAATTATCTTGCACTACGTTACATCATAAAAATATCTACATCCGGCTAAAACAAGCATTATCCTTTAAGCGTATTCAATTATACCGTTCTGATTACTTGTAATTATTGTATAGGGTGATTCAAAAAGAGCGCCGGTTTTGATATAGCAAATTAAGAGATTTATTTTATTGAAAAACTGAAAATAAATACATCAACAAGTTCATCTTACCTTCCGATTTCATGTATGAAAAATGATGTCATGCATGTGTCCTCCTCTACTGCGCTGGCACGCATCAACTCTGTCCATGAAATTGGATATTACTGCACGACAAGTTTCGACTTCCATTTGCCCGATAACCCGTCGAATTTCCTCCTTCAAGTCATTGATGTTTCGGGGTTTATTGGCATACACCAATGACTTCAGATGACCCCAAAGATGAAAGTCACAAGGCGTCAAGTCACACGACCTTGGTGGCCATTGATGGTCGGAATTACGAGAAATGATGCGATCCTGGAACCGTTCACGGAGCAACAACATTGTTTCTCGTGCAGCGTGACAGGTGGCACCATCCTGCTGAAACCACTACTCGTCAATATCCATTCCATCCAAATGACGCCACAAAAACTCCCTAATCATCGTACGGTATCGGTCTCCATTTACTGTCACGGCTTGTCCTTCTTGATTTTCAAAAAAGTAAGGGCCGATGACACCGCCCGACCAAAAGCCGCACCAAACTGTCACTCGCTGTGCATACAAGAGAAACTGCAACTCAATCGTCAATCGGAATGTTCTCCAAAATAGAAATGAGGTCAAACAATGTTGCCAACCGATAAACAAAAATTTACCAGCCGTTTAAAAACCGGCGCTCTTTTTGAATCACCCTTTAGTTCCATAAAGACTCCTAAATTAATTATTTTAAACATTACATTTAACAAAACAATTTTTTCTACTTTTTAATGTTTACCGCTTTTATGTTTCAAAAACTCAACACATTCACTAACGGTATCACGCATGTTACAAAAACACAGCTTACAAAACTTTTCAACTTCAGTCTACGAAGAAAATCGAAACGAACCGATACAATACCAAAACTTAACTGATGAAACTAACCTTTCTTTCCAATACTTTGTAATGGTTATTCGGCCCGGTTGTTACACAAGCGTAGCTGTACACAAACATGTTAAATTTTATTTATGTGGAATTAATTAAATTTCGGTAACAAAACCGTGATATCGTTTAAACTTCATACATGTCCTACACTACTGTCCAATTAATTAACGGAAAAATATTTCTTACATATTCATTTGATTTTCAGCAATGTTTAAAACTTAATTGTTTAATATTATTGTTATTAAAATTATTATTTTTTACTTTCTCTTGCCTATATGAATATATAAGAAGGAAAGTATTGTTTTCATGTCGATTTTTCGAAATAGAGTTTTCACCGGATCTATACGTTTTCAGACCCCCTGAACCCAAAAAACATGTTTTTAGCGATTGGTCTGTGTGTGTGTGTGTGTGTCTATGTGTGAACAGAATATCTCAAGAACGGAACATCGTACGAACTTGAAACTTGAAACTTAAGTTACATACCACTACCGGACCCGACACGAACATTTTCATCAAAATCGGTCAACCGGAAGTAGTAGTTTATTCGTGTAATTTTTCACTTTTTTGTGATTTTCTCAAAAACTGGTCCTACGATTTTTTTTTAAATCGCCTCATTTACTCAATTTTTTATTCTCTACAAGATAGGGTAGGCGCCATGTTTGCTGAAATTCTGGGTGAGGCCGTTTTCACGTAAAAACATTTTCTTTTTAAGATTGCGGCTTTAATATGCATTTTAGCGCAAAACATTATATAATAAAAGTTGTAGAGAATGTAAAATTCTACAACTTTTATTTCAAACATTTTTTTGTATAACGCTTAGTTTAGCGGTAATAAGCGATTTTCTGTTTTTTTTTTTCACGAAAACGTGTGAAAACTCGATTTTGTTAAGATTTCAGCCTTAGAATGCATTTTACGACAAAAGTGTGTATAATAAAATTTGTAGAAAATTAAAAGATCTACAACTTTTATTTCAAGCTTTTTTTTTTGTACAGTGCCTAGTTTAGCGTGTAGGAGCGATTTTTCGTATTTTTAAGCCAAACTGAGGTCGATTTTAATTTTGCGTATTTCGCTAATGTTTTTTGAGGTTAGTTTTTTGTTTATTTCTAATATTTTATTACTTATGGTGTGAGTGTTTCACACCAGATTTTTTTATATAAATTTAATGGTATTTATTATTTATTTTTAATGCTTTTAACAAAAAATGTTTAATGTATTTCTTGTACCCTTTTTAGATTTTATGTTGTTGTTGTTTAGGTGATCAGCCGGAAGGCTGGTTTGAACCTGTAGAGGTTTTACTAAGTAAAACGAGAAGTGAGGTGTTTTACCATTGCCACAACTCACTGAATGGAAACGTACACTTATCAGCATGCCGGGCCCTCTGAAAAGCACATATTTTCCACTCTGCAAATGACACTTTCACTTCATTCACCACAGGGTCCAACTGTATAATGAAATTCATTACTTTCAGAGGAGATAACTCTGATTAGTGTCTTTTACACCTCTACCTCTTCTCTTCTTAAATGATTCAGTCATTTAATTGGCTGACCATGTGACAAGAAACAGAACTATTTATTTTAGCCCTGCAACTAACAGATTGAGTGTAAATAATTTGACACTACACCTGTCTGTTATGGGCAGTTAGATTTTATAATACCGTATTTTCCGGACGATAAGACGCACTTTTTTCTGTAGGAAAATGACCTAAAAATTACCATGCGTCTTATCGTCCGAACGCTAGCTATATTTCAGGGTAGATGCTTTTAAACTACCCTTAATAATATTTATTTAATACTACCCTCTACTCTACTTAAACACGTTCAATAACTAGGGATTTCAAAACAAAACATACAATGATATAGGATGTACCGCAGTTTTTAAACTGTATCGTCTTGAAGATTCTAAGCCTGCACAGTAGTTTCTATATCGATATTACTTACGGCAGTTATTATAGCATTTTAAAATGTGAAGCATGTTTCGCACTCTTTCGCTTTTAAATTAAAAGTGGTTCAATATACAAAAGATAATAGCATTTGGGCAGTAGAAAGGCATTTTTACCTCCTCCAACAGAAAAAAATGACTCGGGAATGGCGGAAACAAGAAGATTTATTACTCAAGGCAGACAATAAAAAACATACCAGTAAATTTCGAACTTATGCTGTCAAATGGCCTCAACTTAGAGCACAATTGAAAAATTGGATTATCAATCACGGGAAAAATGGCAGTTAAGTGTCAACAAAAATGATTGTTTTCGAAGCTAGAAAGCAGGCGGCATTACTAGACTTAGGAGATTTCTCTGGAAGTTTTTCTTGGTGTTTCAGTATCATAAAAAGAGGTCTTACCATGCGTACTCGCACAAAAGATGCCACCTAAATATGAAACGAAAATCTAAGAATTCCACAAGTTCATATTTATTCAAGAAAGAAAAATGGCTATGAACTTGGTCAAATAGGCAACATGGATGAGATACCTCTAATGTTTGATGTTCCATCGTATAGAACAGTTGATGTGAAAGATACTAAAACAGTTCCAATTAAAACCACAGGTCATGAAAAGACCATTATACTTATGTTTCGGCATGCTGTGCAGATGGTACAAAACTTCCTTCTATGTTAATTTTTAAAACAAAAACGTTACCAAAAGAAACAATACCACCAGGAATTTTTGTCCATGTACACTGCAAAGGATAGATGGATGAAAACGGGATGAAGTTCTGGTTGGAAAAAATTTGGTCAAGACGTCCACATCGTCTCTTGAAAAAGCCAGCTCTACCAGTTTTTGATCAATTCCGGTCACACACCACATAGAGGATGGAAAGGACTGACAAAGATTTCACTCCGACTGAACGTATGAGACGACCAACATATTCAGAAGTATGTGAGTGGGTGAAAATCTTGGGAAGCTGACATAACTGAGACTGTTACCAAAGCTTTCAAAAAATTCGGAATAAGTAATAGACATGATGGGACTGAAGATGACTTCCTATTTGAGGGAAATGGAGGTGATAGCTCAGAAAGTTCGGACATAGACTTGGCAGAAGCAGAAGATGAATAGTAAAAATAATTTACTACATACAATACTAGTAATTTGCGTACTTACAGTTTCTATATCCGTGTGTTTTTGTAAATTTATGACTATGTTGTTTAGGTCAACAGCCGAAAGGCTGGTTTGAACCTGCCAGAGGTTTACTAAGTAAAACGAGAAGTGAGGTGGTTTACCAGTGCCTTCCTCACTGAGTGGAAAAGTATGCTTATCAGCATGCCGGGCCCTCTGAAAAGCACATATTTTCCACTCTGCAAATGACACCTTCACTTCATTCACCACAGGGTCTGGCTGTATAATGAAATCCATTACTTTCAGAGGAGATAACTCTGATTAGTGTCACAGTACACCTCTACCTCTTCTGTCCTTAAATGATTCAGTCATTTAATTGGCTGACCATGTGATAAGAAACAGAACTATTTATTTTAGCCCCTGCAACGAACAGATTGGGTGTAAATAATTTGACACTCCACCTGTCTGCTCAGGGCAGATAATATATAAAATAATTATATAGTGTATCTTCTGTAATACGCACTCTGATATGTGAGAAACTACATTTACCTGTATGAGACCTGTAAACTAAATAAAATCAGTCAAAATAATTTTTAGATAATTTATGCCACGAAAAACAAGGGTGCGTCTTATCGTCCAAAAAATACGGTAGTACTTTTTATAGTAGTTATTAATATATATAAATTTGTTTAAATAAATTTTTTGTTTACTCCTATGCGCGGACAGAACTATTCATGAAGAAGTTTTTGCGTATAAGTGTATTTAGTTAAAAATATTTTAAATAGGTTAGTATAGTCATGAATTGTATTATGTTTAACTAAATAAAACAAATAAATAAAATAATACTGTTCAAAATAACCCAAGTAAACCAGCTACGGTTAATTAACACAGAAATACCACTGTACATTTATTTATTATTTAAAACACCCTTTTATTTACACATTAATTTAGAATTTATTGTTAAAAAATATTTAGTAAACACCACTTATTTGTATTAAAGAAAATCGGTACGGCGTCCGGCAAATCCGGCTTCCATTTCCACCATTTTCAAACGTAAATTACGAAAACTATTACCCCAGTAAATACAAAGATTATTTGAATAAAATATTTACGTTTTCTTTATTATAACTTACACACACGATTACTTAACAAATAAAAAATTAAAACATTTAGTCTAACATAACCTATTCTTGACTTAGGTTATGAATAACATCAAAACTTTACTTCTCAGAATAATATTACATACCTAATGGCAATAATGTAGAAGGATTTGTAGCTACAGATGCAGTCATTTTGTTTGGTAATTAATTATTTTATGGTTTTTTACAATAATAATGTATTAGTTATAGGTTATATTTTTATATGTTCACCAACTCGGCCGAAGTAGCGAGTTTACTTGACGGTTTAGCCAACTGCATAGATGTAAATAATTGTAATGCTAATAAAATTAATTCATACAAAAAATTTGTTGTATTTATATTTTATTACTTTCTCTTGCCTATATGAATATATAGGAAGGAAAGTATTGTTTTCATGTCGATTTTTCGAAATCGAGTTTTCACCGGATCTATACGTTTTCAGACCCCCTGAACCCACACAAACATGTTTTTAGCGATTGGTCTGTGTGTGTGTCTATACAAAATATCTCATGAACGGAACATTGTACGAACTTGAAACTTAAGCTACATACCACTACCGGACCCGACACGAACATTTTCATCAAAATCGGTCAACCGGAAGTAGTAGTTTATTCGTGTAATTTTTCACTTTTTTGCAATTTTCTCAAAAACTGGTCCTACGATTTTTTAAAAATCGCCTCATATACTCGATTTTTTATTCTCTACAAGATAGGGTAGGCGTCATGTTTGCTGAAATTCTGCGTGAGGCTGTTTTTACGTAAAAACATTTTCTTTTTAAGATTGCGGCTTTAATATGCATTTTAGCGCAAAATGTTATATAATAAAAGTTGTAGAGAATATAAAATTCTACAACTTTTATTTTGAACAATTTTTGTATAACGCTCAGTTAGGGGTATTTAGTAATTTTCTGTTTTTTCTCACGAAAACGTGTGAAAAATCTATTTTTTTAAGATTTCGGACTTAGAATGCATTTTACGACAAAAGTGTATATAATTAAATTTATAGGAAATTAAGAGATCTACAACTTTTATTTAGAGCATTTTTTTGTACAGTGCCTAGTTTAGCGTGAATGGGCGATTTTCCGTATTTTTAATCCAAACTGAGGTCGATTGTTATTTTGTGTCTTTCACTCATGATTAAAATTAGGTTATGTTTATTAACGTTAGTTTTTTTTGTTTATTTCTAATGTTTTATTACTAATGTTAGAATTATTGTTTATTATTTGCATTGGCAAGAGAAAGTTGTGTGAGTGTTTCACACCAGATTTTTTATATTATTATGGATAGTTAATTGTATTAGCAGTAATTGCAGAACAGTCAGACGCTAAACAAAAAAAAAAAGAATTGTCGATTGTAAAATATTATATGATCCCATTGTATTAAAGAATACTGTAATTTAAATTTGTGGCTACGTTGGTTTTCGAAGCGATCCGTATTTCAGAAAAAGCTAGTGTCAAACTTACAAACTTTCTCTGGCCAATGTAAATAATGAACATAACCTGTGTTTTAATCATTAGTAAACGATGTAAAATTTAAAGAATAACCCAATTTTAATCACGCGCGGATGACGCAAAATCAACCACCGTTTGACTTAAGAATTCGGAAAATCATTAATTGACGTTAATTTTCTACAACTTTGATTATATTCGCCCTTTTATATTAAGATGCATACTGAGACCGCAAACTTTCAAAGTCTCATTTTTACAGATTATAATGAGCAAAATACAGAAAATCACTAATTTTTCCCAAGCTAGGCGTTGTAGAAAAATATGATTGAAACGAAAGTTATAAATTTCTTAAACTTTCTATAACTTTGGTTATATATACTTTTGCTTAGATAAAAGAAACGAATTATTTTTATAGTCCATTGTTTCCTGAATAAAATGGTATATAATTCACGCAAAGTTCCTTATATTTTCAACCTTTATTTTAATTGTCTCCAGGAATATTTCCGACATTTTTTTTTGAATCTGAATATAATAAATTTAGAAAGATTTTGACGGTTTTCCTTTATTGTTTGGTTGGTAATAATTGATCTATCATGTTGGTATAGAATGATACACAAGTCATCTGATCTCAGTATGGGCGGTTATGTATAATTTTTGTTATTGGTGCGCTGTCCATGTGAGTTTTTCAGTTTGTGGCTGTAGCCCATTAAAATTTGCGCTTGTTTGTACGTTTAGAATTTTTTTTATTATTATTTTATAATGCCGCGTCCTAGTAATAGAGTTTTTAGAACAAAGAAACCTGTGTGGGATGGCAAGATAGGTTGTAGTAAACAAATTTCCGAAAAGAGGACTCTGAACACTAAAACTAACCTAAAGACTTAAGAGTAAAGTTAATACATAGTACTGAGGAAAAAAACCGAAAAAAGTATGGCAGTTGGACTTTGAATGTTTTTAATCTGACGACAATGAAGTAAATATTATTCTATTTTCATCTGTATTATCTAACCTAATTTCTGATGATCTTCAGTGGAAAAATTGTTAGAGAAATATTGTTATTGGTTAGTATTCAGGAAACTCAAAGGTATCCGTTCAGATTTAAATTTAGTTTGTAGTTATTGTGTTAAGTTCGATACTTCTAATGAAATAATTATAGCAGCAGAATCCGCATTCATTTAATGAGTTGGTAATGAGTTTTTTACTTTCTCTTGCCTATATGAATATATAGGAAGGAAAGTATTGTTTTCATGTCGATTTTAAGAAATCGAGTTTTCACCGGATCTATACGTTTTCAGACCCCCTGAACCCAAAAAACATGTTTTTAGCGATTGGTCTGTGTGTGAACAGAATATCTCAAGAACGGAACGTCGTACGAACTTGAAACTTGAAACTTAAGTTACATACCACTACCGGACGCGACACGAACATTTTCATCAAAATCGGTCAACCGGAAGTAGTAGTTTATTCGTATAATTTTTCAGTTTTTTGCGATTTTCTCAAAAACTGGTCCTACGATTTTTTTTTAAATCGCCTATTTTACTCAATTTTTTATTCTCTACATGATAGGGTAGGCGCCATGTTTGCTGAAATTCTCGGTGAGGCTGTTATCACGTAAAAACGTTGTTTTTTTAAGATTACGGCTTTAATATAAATTTTAGCGCAAAAACTTATATAATAAAAGTTGTAGAGAATTTAAAAACCTACAACTTCTGTTTCAAACATTTTTTTGTATAACGCTTAGTTTAGCGGTAATTTGCGATTTTCTGTTTTTTTCTCACGAAAACGTGAGAAAAATCGATTTTTTTAACATTTCGGCCTTAGTATGCATTTTACGACAAAAGTGTATATAATTAAATTTATAGAAAATTAAAAGATCTACAACTTTTATTTAAAGCATTTTTCTCTACAGAGCCTAGTTTAGAGAGAAAGAGTGATTTTCCGTAATTCTAAGCCAAACTGAGGTTGATTTTCATTTTGCGTCTTTCACTCATGATTAAAATTAGGTTATGTTTGTTGAGGTTAGTTTTTTGTTTATTTCTTATGTTTTATTACTAATGTTAGGTTTATTGTTAATTATTTGCACTGGCAAGAGAAAGTTGTGTGAGTGTTTCACACCAGATTTTTAACCTTTCTTTTAATTTTTTCATTAAATTCTTATGAGCAATTTTGCTGGGCACATTGCTTCATCAGGTAATATCATAAAGTTTTAAGAAATTATTGTGAAGAATGCATCTTTGTCAAAGTTTGATTTCTGACTGATTATAAAATTGAAAACTCTACTGTTATTTTGCTATCTATATCAGAATTTTTTAATTAATTAATATTTTGTTACTTGTATTTATGATATTTTAGCAAATTGACATTGTTAAACTGGATTTGTTCATTTATCAAGTTATTATTGGTAATGTTTTTAGGGTAATACTACATGTATTTTTTCCGGTGTTTAAATTTTTTCTTATTTTTATTTATTTAATGGCATTTATAGATTTAAAGCCTGCCCATAACGCAGGTGGAGTGTCAAATTACTTACACTCAATCTGTTTGTTGCAGGGCTAAAATAAATAGTTGTGTTTTTTATCACATGGTCAGCCAATGGTCAATGACTGAATCGTTTAACAACAGAAGAGGTAGAGGTGTAAAAGACACTAATCAGAGTTGTCTCCTCTGAAAGTAATGAATTTCATTATACAGTTGGACCCTGTAATGAATGAAGTGAAGGTATCATTTGCAGAGTGCAAAATATGTGATTTTCAGAGGGCTTGGCATGCTGAAAAGTATATGTACTTTTCCATTCAGTGAGTTCTGGCAATAGTAAACCACCTCACTCCTCATTTTACTTAGTAAAACCTTTACAGGTCAAACCAGCCTTCCGGCTGAACACCTAAACAACAACAGATTTTGAGAATGCATTTGAATTATTGGTTAAAACTTTGAAAAGGCTAGGAATTAAATACAAAGAAAGGAAAGTATACAAAAGGAAAGGAAATTTACGGTCTGTATAATAATCGAACGGCTGTTTTGAGAATTGTGGAGTACGAAAAAGAAGCTGCTGTAAGAAACGGCGTGTAACAAGGATGTTCATTGTCATCACTAATTTTTAATTTTGTATATAGAAGAGGCTATTATATGAAGTGAAGGAAAAATTTGACGCAGGAATAAAAATTCTAGGAGAAACAATAGAAATGCTGAGATTCGCCGATGATATTGTAGTGTTAACGGAGAAAAAGAAAAAACTAGAGGATATCTTAAATGGAATGGATGAGATCATGAGAAAGGATTACTTTCAGCTTTTAATCTTCTTGCTGTACTTTTGCAGTTCTTTTGCTTCTCTCTTGTTCCACCAATATTTTTTCAAGGCGTCTGTTCTTCTGAGCCTTTCTGCTTCGGAAAACACTGCTTTGATTTTTGTTGTTTCCAGTGCCACTATACCCACGTACTATAGTAGCATCGAATTCTGTCATGTCCTTCTTGATCTCCTTGATCCATTTTGGTGTATCTACTGGTCGAGTCCCAGCTCCATGTAGTTGGAAGGAATGCAGTGTTTTGTTATAGTAGTGGGAGAATGAATGAGTTAGTAGTGTTTCATAGCTAACCAAACTAAAAAAATCTGGTGTGAAACACTCACACAACTTTCTCTTGCCAGTGCAAATAATTAACAATAAACCTAACATTATTAATAAAATATTAGAAATAAACAAAAAACTAACCTCAAAAACATAACCTTATTTTAATCATGAGTGAATGATGCAAAATGAATATCAACCTCAGTTTGGCTTAGAAATGCGGAAAATCACTCTTTCTCTCTAAACTAGGCTCTGTAGAGAAAAATGCTTTAATTAAAAGTTGTAGATCTTTTAATTTTCTATAAATTTAATTATATACACTTTTGTCGTAAAATGCATACTAAGGCCGAAATGTTAAAAAAATCGATTTTTCTCACGTTTTCGTGAGAAAAAAACAGAAAATCGCAAATTACCGCTAAACTAAGCGTTATACAAAAAAATGTTTGAAACAAAAGTTGTAGAATTTTAAATTTTTTACAACTTTTATTATATAGATTTTTGCGCTAAAATGCATATTAAAGCCGTAATCTTAAAAAAACTTTGTTTTTACGTGAAAACAGCCTCACCTAGAATTTCAGCAAACATGACGCCTACCTTATCTTGTAGAGAATAAAAAATTAAATAAACCAGGCGATTTTAAAAAAAATCGTAGGACTAGTTTTTGAGAAAATTACAAAAAAGTGAAAAATGACACGAATAAACTACTACTTCCGGTTGACCGATTTTGATGAAAATGTTCGTGTCGGGTCCGGTAGTGGTATGTAACTTAAGTTTTAAGTTTCAAGCTCGTACGATGTTCCGTTCTTGAGATATTTTGTATACACACACAGACCAATCGCTAAAAACATGTTTTTTGGGTTCAGGGGGTCTGAAAACGTATAGATCCGGTGAAAACTCGATTTCTTAAAATCGACATGAAAACAATACTTTCCTTCCTTTATTTTTCATATAGGCAAGAGAAAGTAAAAATATACTTTCCATCCGGCGCATTAACCCTTTATAGGGCAGTACTACGGGGAAAATTATACATGTTGTAAAATTTTTAATTTTGTTTTATAGGGACTTGAATAAAGTATTTCTAGAGCCAGAACAGTAAGATATTTATTTTTCTTATATGTCAGGCCTTGGTAAGTATAGTTACCAAGGAATGTTTATTGAAATGGAAATCACATAATATTTAGTGGTAAGAATGCTTATTGAAAACACCTTGTACTACCCCTATATAACAGAAAAATGTGGCGAATCTTAACTTTCTATCACCATGAATGCTTGCTTTCCCGTAAAAAGCTGGAATTTTCTAATCACTGTACAAAAGTAACAACAGAACAACATGATAGTGTACGCTGGTATGAATCCTTATCACATTCGTGTAACTCATGAAGCAAATGGTCGCTGCACGCTAATATCAATATGTGGATAGCCTACTTACCAGAGAACATCTATAAAACCATAAAATGCCAATAGGGTTCAACTGCATGGCTTATTCTTAAAAAAAATCGACCATATTGCCAGTGGTAAGTATACTTACCACAGACCTATAAAGGGTTAATTTAACAAATAACGGGTGATTCAAAAAGAGCGCCGGTTTTTAAACGGCTGGTAAATTTTTGTTTATCGGTTGGCAACATTGTTAGACCTCATTTCTATTTCGGAGAACATTCCGATTGACGATTCAGTTGTAGTTTCTCTTGTTCGCAGTGTAGTACTCTCGCAGTCTGTGTCTAACCATGGAGAAGTTTACTATTGCACAACGAGTGTTAATCGTCAAAACATTTTACCAGAGTGGAGAGAGTTATGCGGCTACTGTCAGGCGACTTCGCGGTACTCTAGGACGTAATGAAGCACCGAATGAATCAACAGTTCGCAGGCTCATGAAAAAGTTTTTTGAGACGGGTTCAACAGTCGACCTTAAAAGTTCTGGACGTCGTCGTTCTGGCCGAACTGGGGAGAACGTTGCGTTGGTTCGTGACAGTGTGGTTGTTAGCCCAGCAAAATCAATACATCCCCGTTCTCAACAATTGGGTTTACGATGTTCTTCTGTACGGAGAATTCTTCGGTACAATTTCCAATATCACCCGTATAAAATTCAGTTGCTGCACGAGAAACAATGTTGTTGCTCCGTGAACGGTTCCAGGATCGCATCATTTCTCGCAATTCCGACCATCAATGGCCACCAAGGTCGTGTGACTTGACGCCTTGTGACTTTCATCTTTGGGGTCATCTGAAGTCATTGGTGTATGCCAATAAACCCCGAAACATCAATGACTTGAAGGAGGAAATTCGACGGGTTATCGGGCAAATGGAAGTCGAAACTTGTCGTGCAGTAATATCCAATTTCATGGACAGAGTTGATGCGTGCCAGCGCAGTAGAGGAGGACACATGCATGACATCATTTTTCTTACATGAAATCGGAAGGTAAGATGAACTTGTTAATGTATTTATTTTCAGTTTTTCAATAAAATAAATCTCTTAATTTGATATATCAAAACCGGCGCTCTTTTTGAATCACCCTATACCTACCGGGTTATTAACTTGGTCGGATTCATAATATTTAACTTACCAATTCATATCAAAACATGTAAATAAATGATTGTAATAAATACAAACAGATATGTTAAGTAGGGAAACTTTGAAAACGAATGTTTTCAAAGTTATATCAGAGTAATACAACAATCGTTCTCCCAGCATGTGTCGCTCATTCAATATACCTCACCTGTACCCTTCACCCTGCAACTATTGCTTGAGTCGCAGCTCCTTGTAGTTGGAAGGAAAGCAGTGCGTTGTAATAGTAGTGGGAGAATGAATGAGTGTTAGTAGTGTTTCACAGCTCATGACATTTGTAGTGGTAGCGTCTACTAACTAGACTAAAAACATATTCTTATCATCTGGTGCATTAATTTAACAAATACCTACACCGGGTTATTAACTTGGTCGGATTCATAATATTTAACTTACAATTTTATATCAAAATATGTAAATAAATAAATGTAATAAATACAAAAATACAAATAGCAAAAATTCAAGGCATCTTAAAAAGGTTAATGAAATTTATTGTATAAATGTATTATATAAAATAGAGTTATAATTGTTTGTTTACTTTATTTCCATTTCAGAGTAAGCAACAAGCGGAAATTGGCTGATAATCAATTATTCATAAAACCAGATGTCCGAAGAAGATTGAATTTTGATAATACTTCACCAATAGTAATAAAAGTAAATGATGTACCAATTAATAATTATAATAGAAGGTATGCAGTGACACCGGAAAAACAAACCAATTTACCATCTGTTGATACACCTAAACAAAATTTGATTTTACGAAATGGTATTTGTTCGGAAAATGTTTTGGGAAGAATTATTACCATCGGCAATGGAAGTTTTGGCACGGTTGTCAAAGCTAAATATAAAAGTAAGGTACATTAAATAAATAAATAAATATATTCAATATATTTACAGTCCAGGCTCTCTTAGTTTGCTCCTAATGTAAACAAATAATGACGTCACTGAGCATGCGCATTATATCAAAATGTGTACACGCTGATTAAAAAGTAACAACAAAATACTTTCAAAAGTATTTAAATATAAAATACTTTTAAGAGTATTTTTATAAATGAAATTGGTAAGCCTACATCATATTATCATGACTGATGTTTTTAGTACTTTAAGTACTTATAATTTAAAAGATAGTTAACTTAATAGGAATACGACATCTGTAAATTTGCAGACTCTATCGTGCATTCTGTAGTACATGGCTTTTGTTTGTTGACAGTAGGAGCAAACTAACAATGGCTCAACTGTAAATAGGTTATCTAATCTATTAAAGTTGGTCAGAATCAAAACTCACCGACTTTGAATAATCTGATGTGGCCTTCGGGCCAGCCCACTCAGTCAGCTGGTAGAAAGTCGCTATTCGGTAGAGAAATTAAAGTACGAATTGAAACTGCAAGGCAAGCATTCATAAAATTGAAGACAATGCTAACAAACAAAGACCTTCAGTTACCTCTCAGATTGAGGGCTCTAAGATGTTATGTATTTTCTATCGTACTATATGGGATGGAAGCTTGGACATTGAAGAAACAACACATAAAGAAGATAGAAGCGTTCGAAATGTGGTGTTACAGGAGAATATTGAAAATTCAGTGGGTCCAAAAGGTTACCAATGTTGAGGTGCTCCGACGTTTAAATAAGGAGTTGGAAGTTATGAAGAGTATAAAAACAAGAAAACTAGAATATTTGGGTCACATAACCAGAGGAGAAAAATATGAGTTGCTGAGAATTATTATGCAGGGAAGGATCCGAGGAAGAAGAGGCGTAGGAAGAAGACGCATCTCCTGGCTGAGGAATCTTAGAGAATGGTTCAACTGTAGTTCATTGCAACTATTCAGAGCAGCAGCCAGTAAAGTGACCATAGCCATTATGATATCCAACCTCCGATAGGAGATGGAACTTTAAGAAGAAGAAGATGTGGCCTTCGGGCCAGCCCACTCAGTCAGCTGGTAGAAAGTCGCTATTATTTGTTAAGTAACACCGGTTGGGCAAACGACTTTGTATGGTGACCAGTTGACAGCCATCCATAAACAAATTCTACTGGGAGTCCCTGTTCAAACTCATGTCTAATGCACATCAAAAAAAAAGTACAGCAAAAAGCAGCGATCAAATTGGGTTGTTGTCAACAATGTACAGTTCCCAATAACAAATAAATCTTAAAAAAAATCTGATGTGAAACACTCACTCAACTTTCACTTGCCAAAGCAAATAATAATAATGAATAACGTGTAACATCTTTAAAAAATAAAATTGTGATTTTGTCTGTA
Source organism: Catonia carolina (assembly GCA_035578175.1). NCBI lineage: Eukaryota > Metazoa > Arthropoda > Insecta > Hemiptera > Achilidae > Catonia > Catonia carolina. Next base: position 1,539,399 of record JAQMRL010000019.1, on the reverse strand, counting down.
CAATTTTTCATATATGTCCCAAATTTTGGTTCTTCACCAGATATAGGCCTACCACGTTAACACCAAAAATAAGTTTTTTTTTTAACGTTCAACTGTTCTGCAAATACTGCTAATGCAGACGGTGAAGGATGAAATTATTATTTTGTAACGTATGAAAATATGTCGTGTTTGAATGGGTTTCGAACCCTAGACCGCATGATGAGAGGTGAGCATGATGAGAGGTGTGCTCACCTCTCATCATGCGGTCTAGGGTTCTTCTATATGGGACTTCTATACCAATGGGACTTCTATATGGGACTTCTATATGGGACTTCTATATCAATCAAGTTTGTAGTAAAATATCATCTGGGGTATTTGCATTAAAACAAATGATGGGACTTCTATACCAATGGTATAGACTTCTAGGGTTCTAGGGTTCTTCTATATGGGACTTCTATACCAATGGGACTTCTATACCAATCAAGTTTGTAGTAAAATATCATCTGGGGTATTTGCATTAGAACAAACGATGGGACTTCTATACCAATCAAGTTTGTAGTAAAATATCATCTGGGGTATTTGCATTAGAACAAACGATGGGACTTCTATACCAATCAAGTTTGTAGTAAAATATCATCTGGGGTATTTGCATTAGAACAAACGATGGGACTTCTATACCAATCAAGTTTGTAGTAAAATATCATCTGGGGTATTTGCATTAAAACAAATTGCCAGATTAAATGATAAAAAATTACTAATGGCAGTTTATCGTGGCCTCATTCTGTCTCATATCCATTAAGGTATGGGGTAATTCTAGCATGGGTACTATGAATAGGGTTTCTAAAATTCAAAAGAAAGCTATTAGGTGTACGGTGGGAGCTAACCAGCTAACCTCATCCACACCACTATTTAAGGAGCTTAAATTGCTTACAGTTCCCTCTCTCTACATTTTTCAGGTGATTATGTATGTTATGCAAAATACTTTTATGCAGAATTTCAATGTTCACAATTCATAACACGAGAAACAGGAATGATTATTATGTGGCTAATCACTCCACAAAATTGTTTGAACAAAAACCTACTTATGCAGGGAGAAAATTCATGAATAAATTACCGCAATTTTTAAAATGTGAGGATTTGAATTCCTTTAAAAAAAAATCTGAAAAATTACATGATCGGTGAAACTTTTTATAGCGTACAAGAATTTCTTTCTTGATAGTAGTGATACATTGTGTGATTCTTACATGTATTTCAGGTGTTATATCTGACGACATGTCCTATACTCCTCCTCCTGGAGTCTCCAGGACGCAAAAAAAAAAAAAAAAAACCGCCAATGCGACTGGCGTATAAATAAGTTAAGCTGAAGTTTCTTACTTGATGAGGTGAGCGGTTCCAAACACTGGCGGCTTCGTCTTTCATTTTATATATTATAGTGTCTTTTACAACTTTATCTTTTCTATTGTTAAATGGTTCAGTCATATAATTGGGTGGCTATGCGATAAGACTGCCCATAACAGACAGGTGGAGTGTCAAATGTTTTACACTCAATCTGTTCGTTGCAGGGCTAAAAAAAATAGTTCTGTTTCTTAACACATGGTCAGCCAATTAAATGACTGAAACATTTAATAAGAGAAGAGGTAGAGGTGTACTGTGACACTAATCAGAGTTATCTCCTCTGAAAGTAATGAATTTCATTGTACAGCCAGACCCTGTGGTGAATGAAGTCAAGGTGTCATTTGTAGAGTGGAAAATATGTGCTTTTCAGAGGGCCCAGCATGCTGATAAGCATACTTTTCCATTCAGTGAGTTGTGGCAATGGTAAACCACCTCGCTCCTCGATTTACTTAGTAAAACCTCTACAGGTTCAAACCAGCCTTTCGGCTGATGACCTAAACAACAACATGCGATAAGAAACAGAACTGTTTTGTGTATTTCTGGAACCAGCAGATCAAGTGTAATTAATTGAACACTCCACCTGCCCATTACGGGCATTTTTCAATTGAATCGGTGAGTGGAGAAAGGGTAATATTCCAAAAAAATCTGGTGTGAAACACTCACACAACTTTCTCTTGCCAATGCAAATAATTTACAATATAATTTAACATTAGTAATAAAATATTAGAAATAAACAAAAAACTAACCTCAATAAACATAACCTTATTTTAATCATGAGTGAAACACTCAAAACGAAAATCAACCTCAGTCTGGCTTAAAAATACGGAAAATCACTATTTCACGCTAAACTAGGCTCTGTAGAGAAAAATACGTTAAATAAAAGTTGTAGATCTTTAAATTTCCTATAAATTTGGTTATATACACTTTTGTCGTAAAATGCATACTAAGGCCGAAATCTTAAAAAAATCGATTTTTCACACGTTTTCGTGAGAAAAAATCAGAAAATCGCTAATTACTGCTAAACTAAGCGTCATACAAAAAAATGTTTGAAACAGAAGTTGTAGGTTTTTAAATTCTCTACAACTTTTATTATATAAGTTTTTGCGCTAAAATTTATATTAAAGCCGTAATCTTAAAAAAACAACGTTTTTACGTGAAAACAGCCTCACCGAGAATTTCAGCAAACATGGCGCCTACCCTATCTTGTAGAGAATAAAAAATTGAGTAAAATAGGCGATTTTAAAAAAAATCGTAGGACCAGTTTTTGAGAAAATCGCAAAAACTGAAAAATTATACGAATAAACTACTACTTCCGGTTGACCGATTTTGATGAAAATGTTCGTGTCGCGTCCGGTAGTGGTATGTAACTTAAGTTTCAAGTTTCAAGTTCGTACGATGTTCCGTTCTTGAATATTCTGTTCACACACACACACACACACAGACCAATCGCTAAAAACATGTTTTTTGGGTTCAGGGGGTCTGAAAACGTATAGATCCGGTGAAAACTCGATTTCGAAAAATCGACATGAAAATAATACTTTCCTTCCTATATATTCATATAGGCAAGAGAAAGTAAAATGCGAAATTGAACGAAGATAGCAGTTTTGTTAAGTTTACTTTGGCGCATCTATTGGTTGATAAAAGGGAAATATTCCTTGTATCTAAAAGCAGCTAAGCTGCATTACATTACATTACCCTTCTTCCATTCAATAGCGAACAGCAGTTGGACCACTGGTTTCTGTCTTATTATTTTCAAAATGTAACTGTAAATTATTTAAAAATTAAAATAAAGTTTTGAAGCATATTGGCACATTATATTGTTTTTTCAGCATGTCTGTGGTTATATCAATAGGACTTTTAAGAATCGAACCAGGAAAGATACACAGTTGAGGCTCTACGATGTAATGGCGGTGCCGATTTTACTGTATGGAAGTGAGACCTGGGCACCAAAGAAGAGAGATTTAAGTCGATTGGAGGCAGCTGAAATGAGATTTTTGAGATCTGTGAAGGGATGTAGTCGGAGAGAACACATTAGAAGTAGCGCGATTCGAGAAGAGCTGAAGAGAGACGAAACAATCATTGATAAAATGTGGAGGTACAGAAATAGGTGGCAGGAACATGTACTTAGGATGTCACCTGATAAAGCTAGTCTTCAGGCACTGAAGTATCGCCCTCGAGGAAGGAGATGTTTGGGGCGTCCAAGAAAGAGATGGTGTGATGTTGGAACAGGCGATTGGCCTAATCCGTAAAGGAGATGATGATGATGATGATGATATTGTTTTTTCAACTGAATTTTTCCCATTCACTTGTACTAGGTAAATCTAGAAAAAGGTGAATAGTCAACATATTAATAATCAAAAATTAATCCCATGATTATTATTGTAAAACAAATTCTAAAGTCACCATTAAAAAGCTTTAATATAGTACTACAAATGACCAATTGAACATTTTACCAATAAACCAAAAACAAAGTCGCAAAACAGTTTTTTTATAATTTCTCGAAAATAAGGATTTTGGAATATTACCCTTTTTCCACTCACCAATTCAATTGATTAATACGATTATTTTTAATTAATCATTACAGGTAAAAAAGTAGCGGTGAAAATCATATGTAAAGATAATAAAATGAAGTGTGATGCATTAATAAACGAAACTAATGCGATGAAATTGAATCACCAGAATGTGATAAACACAATAAAAGTGGTGAATAATTGCGACGCAGCTTACGGTTTGGTGATTATGGAATTATGGTGTGCCACAAATATGCAATATTTAATTGATCAATCTGCTCCTAACAGTATATCAATGCGTACTAAAATCAGGTATGTCTATTGTCTTCTGCTTCTTCTTCTTTATCTTCCCCTTCTGCCTCTCAGCGTAGGGTGTGCCATTGCCTCGATCCATCCTCTCCAGATACCTCGGTCCATCATCATATTCCTCATCTGCCGCCAGTCTTTTCCTCGAGCCTCCCCCAACCGCTCCATGTCACCATTCCATGTCCCAAATCTAGTATTACAGCATTTCCGTTTATTATTCCGATTATCCAGTCCTGTTCCGAGGCTTTGTGTTGTGCTTTGAATCCGTTTTAAACCAACGTGTGGGGGATTAGCCCAACACGCTGGGTTGGAGTACTTCTTAGTCTGGCTCCTACCCTTTGACCTGTCCGGCTTGGGTGGCCCTACCAGTAGTTACACTACCGCCGGCATAGCTCGCAGGGTCATAGGAACACGCTAGCCCCTCCACCAACGACAAGGTCTTGTACTCCCCAGGAGGGGATGTCTATTTTCACATTTTCTTAATACCAGGTGTCAAGTGTATCGCTTTCTCCAATCTTCTACTTCTTTATGTACTTTCCATGTTTTTAGAGAACTATCACAACAGTCTACACTTTGTTGGAAGCCAATCTACAAAGTGCATATGTGTCTACCCTAGTGAAGAGCGTTGACTGTTTCAACCAGGTTGATCACGGTGACAGTGATTCTAGTCTGTTGTGGTAACCTCATTTTGAAGTTTTATGTGTTAATAACTAGCTATATCTGGGAATATGGGGCTACATTCATCTGTTTGACTATTTTCTGTTTACTCTTTGTTCTATTATTATATGCAACTTGCTTAGGAACGGGTGTGATGAGAACCACACAATATTGGATAGTTTTTACTTTCTCTTGCTTATATGAATATATAGGAAGGAAAGTATTGTTTTCATTTCGATTTTTCGAAATCGAGTTTTCACCGGATCTATACGTTTTCAGACCCCCTGAACCCAAAAAACATGTTTTTAGCGATTGGTCTGTGTGTGAACAGAATATCTCAAGAACGGAACATCGTACGAACTTGAAACTTGAAACTTAAGTTACATACCACTACCGGACGCGACACGAACATTTTCATCAAAATCGGTCAACCGGAAGTAGTAGTTTATTCGTACAATTTTTCAGTTTTTTGCGATTTTCTCAAAAACTGGTCCTACGATTTTTTTAAAAATCGCCTATTTTACTCAATTTTTTATTCTCTACAAGATAGGGTAGGCGCCATGTTTGCTGAAATTCTCGGTGAGGCTGTTTTCACGTAAAAACGTTGTTTTTTTAAGATTACGGCTTTAATATAAATTTTAGCGCAATAACTTGTATAATAAAAGTTGTAGAGAATTTAAAAACCTACAACTTCTGTTTCAAACATTTTTTTGTATAACGCTTAGTTTAGCGGTAATTTGCGATTTTCTGTTTTTTTCTCACGAAAACGTGAGAAAAATCGATTTTTTTTACCATTTCGGCCTTAGTATGCATTTTATGACAAAAGTGTATATAATGGAATTGATAGAAAATTAAAAGATCTACAACTTTTATTAAAAGAATTTTTCGCTACAGAGCCAAGTTTAGCGTAAAAGAGTGATTTTCCGTATTTTAAAGCCAAACAGTTCAATTTTCATTGTTTTTGAGGTTAGGTTTTTGTTTATTTCTATTGTTTTTTTTGCTAAAATTAGGTTATATTGTTAATCATTTGCATTGGCAAGAGAAAGTTGTGTGAGTGTTTCACACCAGATTTTTAACTATTGATAATAGTTTGTAAATTAACATTTTACTTAAATAACAAAATCTACAGCGTTACCACAACGCGGTGTTCATCAATAATAAAAATCTGGTGTGAAACACTCACACAACTTTCTCTTGCCAATGCAAATGATTAATAATAAACCTAACATTATTAATAAAATATTAGAAATAAACAAAAACTAACCTCAAAAACATAACCTTATTTTAATCATGGGTGAATGACGCAAAATGACAATCGAACTCAGTTTGGCTTAAAAATACGGAAAATCACGCTTTCACGCTAAACTAGGCTCTGTAGAGAAAAATGCTCTAAACAAAAGTTGTAGATCTTTTAATTTTCTATAAATTTAATTATATACACTTTTGTCGTAAAATGCATACCAAGACCGAAATGTTAAAAAAATCGTTTTTTCTCACGTTTTCGTGAGAAAAAAAACAGAAAATCGCAAATTACCGCTAAACTAAGCGTTATACAAAAAAATGTTTGAAACAGAAGTTGTAGGTTTTTAAATTCTCTACAACTTTTATTATATAAGTTTTTGCGCTAAAATTTATATTAAAGTCGTAATCTTAAAAAAACAACGTTTTTACGTGAAAACAGCCTCACCGAGAATTTCAGCAAACATGGCGCCTACCCTATCTTGTAGAGAATAAAAAATTGAGTAAAATAGGCGATTTTAAAAAAAATCGTAGGACCAGTTTTTGAGAAAATCGCAAAAAAGTGAAAAATTAAACGAATAAACTACTACTTCCGGTTGACCGATTTTGATGAAAATGTTCGTGTCGCGTCCGGTAGTGGTATGTAACTTAAGTTTCAAGTTTCAAGTTCGTACGACGTTCCGTTCTTGAGATATTCTGTTCACACACAGACCAATCGCTAAAAACATGTTTTTTGGGTTCAGGGGGTCTGAAAACGTATAGATCCGGTGAAAACTCGATTTCGAAAAATCGACATGAAAACAATACTTTCCTTCCTATAGGCAAGAGAAAGTAAAAAATCTACAGCGTTACCACAACGTGGTGTTCATCAATAATAATCAGATAACTACAGGTATAATGTTCTTTTAGTAATTATAATATAGCTTGTTTTATTCATGTTGTTCCTCAGGAATCGTGGAGTAAAGCATTTTTTATGCAAATTAGTTAATGAAGTTTTACTACAATTATCAATTATTGCCTTTATTTATTCATTGTCCAAAATAGGCGTACCACTCAACGCGCACCCTTTATCTATGGTGTTGCTCACGGGTCACACAAAGAAAAACTCAGTTTTCCAGAAAAACAATGAAAGAGAAATTTTAAATTATTTTTCCCTTTAATCTAAATGTTTTTTATCACGTAATTTAATTTTTTTATTGAAAAACTAAAAATCATGCATTAATAGTTGCCAGTGATTTAATAGACTAATAACCGAGTATCAAATTATTTACACTCAATCTGTTTGTTGCAGGGCTAAAATAAATAGTTCTGTTTCTTATCACATGGTCAGCCAATTAAATGACTGGACCATTTAATAAGAGAAGAGGTAGAGGTGTATTGTGACACTAATCAGAGTTATCTTCTCTGAAAGTAATAAATTTCATTATACAGCCAGACCCTGTGGTGAATGAAGTTAAGGTGTCATTTGCAGAGTGGAAAATATGTGCTTTTCAGAGGGCCCGGCATGCTGATAAGCGTACTTTTGCACTCAGTGAGGAAGGCAATTGAAAACCACCTCACTCCTTGTTTTACTTAGTAAAACCTCTACAGGTTCAAACCAGCCTTTTTGGCTGATGAAAAAAAAACCGAGTATATACTTAGTACATTTTTCAGCTGTTATCATGAAATAATAATCATAATTTCAGTTGTTATTTCATGATAACAACTGAAGTTTTGATAAATTAAAAAATGGGCTGCATATATAACTAAAATAAAAATTTAGCCTAAAACTGATTAACACAAGGTATCTAAATTAGTAACAAAAAGAACATTTTGTATAAAAAAGAGAAAGTGGGCTACAAGAAACAATTTACAACTGAAATAAATGACAACGCACAATATAAATAAAATAGCTAAGTAGAACGCGGCGTGCAATAGAAATAATACTGCGATCAGAATTGTAAAGAAACTACCCTCGTTTTGTTTAGTCTAGTAGATGAAAAACATAACAAGGGGAAGAGATTAAGAGAGGGAGAGAGAAAGATCAAGAGAGAGAATACTGCGTAAAAATTGAAGTAAAAGAGAATGGATGTGCCGGTTATCAAAGGAGAGCACTAAGTCCAGTGAACAGACTAACATATCTTACGTAGCTATTATAGGGGCCTTAAAGAAGAGTAAGCATATTTTGTCGTTTGTCTATTAACTGTGAACAGTGAATGAGGGAGTGAATTTCTTCACTAGTTTCTAAGGTAAAGCATTCGTTCTGTGTTAAAAGTGACAGTGGACAGTGAATGAGTAATTAAGTGATTTTTGTAAAAGTGATTTGGGGAACGAGAGATCTCTAGCTCTTCTACCTGTAGAATTACGATCGCTGTGTCGTCCTGTCTTAAACAGTGAACAGAGAATGAGTAAACGATCTTTGAAACAGTGACTGGGGAACGAGAGGTCTGTATAGTACATTTGTTTTAGGAAGAAGCTTGTAAGGGGAGGGCGAGTAGGTAGAGTAGGGATAGTTTCAACGGCCAAGTGTTGTCTCCTTCTCACTTAATGATCATTCCCTCTCTTTCTAACTGTACGAGGGGGTACCCAAAAGTATCCGGAATAGCTCTGCTGTGGGCGGAGCTTGTGCAGTACAAATTCCCGCCACTAGGCTGCTTGTAGCGCTACTCATTGCCAGTTCAATGCCATTTTGTTCGTTGATCTAGCTTGTTCTGTTCTCGCGCAGTGATTGTTCTCGCTAGTGCTGTTTTGTGCTCGTGTCGTTTTTCATGATGGCAAGTTTTAATGAACAACGTGCGGCTGTGAAATTTTGCTTCTTGCTCGGTAAAAACGCCGCGGAAACAGTTGTAATGTTGAACACAGCTTACAAAGACGACGCTATTGGAAAAACCCAAGTGTACGAGTGGTTTTTGCGCTTTAAAAATGGCGACATGTCGATTGAGAACAAACCTCGTTCTGGACGACCGTCGACTTCCCGAACAGACAAAAATGTTGTGAAAGTGAAAGAAATTGTACGAACAGACCGACGACAGACCATTGACCAAATATCACAGGTTAGTGGGTTATCTTGGAGCTCAGTCCAACGCATTTTAACAGAAGACTTGACAATGAAAAGAGTCGCTGCCAAGTTTGTGCCTCGGGTTCTGACAGACACTCAAAAGGAACGTCGAATTGAAACGTGTAGTGATTTGAAACAACAGCTTGAAACTGATCCAGATTTCATGGCAAAGATCATTACGGGTGACGAGTCTTGGTGCTATGGGTACGACCCAGAAACCAAACAACAATCCAGTCAATGGAAGACTTCATTATCACCCCGACCAAAAAAAAGTCGTCAAGTCAGATCGAACATCAAAACAATGCTGATTTGTTTTTTTGATGTGAGGGGAATTGTCCATTCAGAGTTCGTTCCATCAGGCCAGACGGTAAATCAAGCTTTTTATCTTGAAGTGTTAAGAAGACTACGAAACAGCATTCGTCGTAAAAGACCTAATTTGTGGCAGACAGGGGACTGGTTTTTCCACCACGACAACGCGCCTGCACACACGGCAATCTCGGTTACCCAGTTTTTGGCGAAAAACGGCATGGTTTTGCTACCACACGCACCGTACTCACCCGATCTGGCTCCGTGTGATTTTTTTCTTGTTCCCACGCATGAAAAGGGGCATGAAAGGTCTCCGATTTAACAACGTTGATGATGTCAAGAAAAAAACGACGGATGAGCTGGCAGCCATCACTGAAGAGGAGTACAAAAAATGTTTTGAACAGTGGAAGCACCGGTGGGACAAATGTATTAGTTGTAATGGAGGAGAGTATTTTGAAGGGGATAAGGTTCTTTTGTAAAAAAATTAAAAATAAATAGTTTTAAAAAATAATTCCGGTTTCTTTTGGGTACCCCCTCGTATAATACTGTTACATCTACGAGGTGCTTCCCCCACCACTAAACAGAACAGCTCAGCGGCACAGAGCGTTGGAGGGAGAGCTTCTAGCTAGAACAAATGACCTGTACTCTTTTCCTGTTCAGAGGTCTGTACTATTAGTAAAAAATTACTAATGGCAGCTTATCACGGCCTCATTCTGTCTCATATCCGTTATGGTATCTTAGTATGGGGTAATTCTAGCATGGGTAATATGAATAGGGTTTTTAAAATTCATAAGAAACCTATTAGGTGTATGGTGGGAGCTAACCAGCTAACCTCATCCACAACACTATTTAAGGAGCTTATATTGCTTACAGTTCCCTCTCTCTACATTTTTGAGATTATTATATATGTTAGGCAAAATAATTTTATGCAGAATTTCAATGTTCACAATCATAACACGAGGAGAAACAGGAATGATTAATATGTGGCTAATCACTCCACAAAATTGTTTGAACAAAAACCTACTTACGCAGGAAGAAAATTCATGAATTTTAAAAAAATCATCTTCTTGAGTTGACTACCCCCTAAAGGAGGTTATTTAATTACTGTTGGATAAATATTCTCATAATGTAATAATACAAGCAGAACTGATGACGTCAACAATATTAAGTGATCACTATCAACAAAAGAATTTTTGTAACACACTGGTTTTTGTTTTCCAGATATCTGTTAGATATATGTGAAGGTTTGCAGTACTGTCACAATAACAGAGTGGTTCATCTAGACATAAAGCCGAAAAACATTTTAGTGCGTCGTACGTTTGGCAACGAGGCAATAAAAAGCAACGATTTAAATTTTTGCAAGATTTGCGATTTTGGATGTTCACTATTAATAGATGAGTATTCTGGTGAGAAAAAGACAAGCAATTATGTCCAAAAACAGGTACGGTCATTGTTTTATAAACTACCAGAAAATTTAGGCTGCCTATTTCACTAGAGACTGGTGATGGTTCTTATTTAACATAATTGGATTAATCAAACAGTTTCTGGATTGAGCTAGTTAGCGTGATAACGGATTACTAAATACACCCTGATTCAAAGCCGTGTAATAAACTGATATACATGTGATGCTTGCCTGACTGTTTTAACAGCACAAGACTGTTAAAATTAAATGAAGTTATTGACAACCTTTTCATCTAATAACACCATTCTAGATCTGAGTAAAGCTTTCGATTGTGTTGATCATGAAATTTTATTGAAAACATTAGTATTAGGTGTTAGGGATGTAGAATTGAAATGGTTTCAGTCTTACCTTATTAATAGATTACAGTGTGTGGAGTTAACTAGGGTTGTTAGGGGGAAACTTATAAAGGTTGTATCTGGAAAGCTTGAAGTCAAAGCAGGCATTCCACAAGGGTCAGTTTTAGGTCCAATTCTGTTTCTATTGTATATTAATAGGCTACCAGAAGTCATACCTAATGGCAGAGCTTTGTTGTTTGCTGATGATACTTCAGTAATCAGTAACAGTTTACTGGTAGATGCTCTTGAAGTAAATACACATGTTAACATAGAGTCCGTAGTACAGTTCTTGAATCAAATGTTATTAACAGTTAATGGGAAAAAGTGTCAGTACTTGCAGTTTAAAAATAAACATAACGTTAAAGAAAGTAGAGAAGTGGATGTATTTATTCATATTAATAGTTTAGAGCATGTAGAAACAGTGAAGTTCCTGGGTGTAACTCTAGATAGATCTTTGTCTTGGGATTTCTATACCAGTCAAGTTTGTAGTAAAATATCATCTGGGGTATTTGCACTAAAACAAATCGCCAGATTAAATGATAAAAAATTACTAATGGCAGCTTATCATGGCCTCATTCTGTCTCATATCCGTTATGGTATCTTAGTATGGGGTAATTCTAGCATGGGTAATATGAATAGGGTTTTTAAAATTCAAAAGAAAGCTATTAGGTGTATGGTGGGAGCCAACCAGCGAACCTCATGCAGGCCACTATTTAAGGAGCTTTAATTGCTTACAGTTCCCTCTCTCTACATTTTTCAGGTGATTATGTATGTTAGGCAAAATAATTTTATGCAGAATTTCAATGTTCACAATCATAACACGAGAAACAGAAATGATTATTATGTGGCTAATCACTCCACAAAATTGTTTGAACAAAAACCTACTTATGCAGGGAGAAAATTCATGAATAAATTACCCCAATTTTTAAAATGTTGTGAGGATTTGAATGTAATTTTAGATGGGTTATGTTGCAGGGAACAGTGAAGTATATGGCACCAGAACTATTACAAGGCAAGATGATAACATTCAAATCAGATGTCTACTCTCTGGGAATTACAATGTGGCAGTTGTTTCACCAGAACACACCCTATCATGGAGAACCTCTCCATTCCATCATTTATAAGGTATTCTGATTTTGTTGTTTGGTTTGTCAGTCAGGTGAAAGGCTGGTTTGAACTCTAACTACCGGATGATCGTAAAGTCGCGCAACCAAATGTTTGAAGCCGTGTAGGAATTGAAGGTAAATTTGTAAAGTATGATTAGAATATGGGAATTTTTCGTTTAGTAGTACAGTATGTGGCAGCACTGCTAGATCACGCCACCGGGCGACAGTTAGCCAGAAACCAGTTGGTTTGTTCAGTTCGAGTCGCAATGTCTTTTACGCTAGAAGATTGCGTCTCTATCGTTTTGAGTTACTGTGAATCGAAATCCTAAGCGAAGTGTCAAGAACATTTCTCCAATGCCTTTCCAGATGCTAAAGTGCCAAAAAAATCGACCATATTTCGTTTCTTTCATTGTTTTCGGGATACAGGTAGCGTGAATGACCGTAATCGTACCGGCCGACCAAGTGTTTTATCTGACGACAGTCTGCAGACGATAAGTGAAACGTTTATTCGTTCTCCAAAAAAGTCTCTTTAAAAACTTTCTACTCAGACTGGACTGTCTTATGGAAGTGTTCATAAAGCCACTAAGTTATTAAAATTACATCCATACCGGATTAACGTAACTCATCAGCTCAAAGAGCCAGATAAGGAGAAGCGATTGCGGTATTGTCATTGGTTTAAAAATTTCATTCAAAATGACATATCTGTTCTGGACAAAGTTTTTTTCAGCGATGAAGCTTGGTTTCATCTAAGTGGATATGTTAATAGTCAAAATTGTAGAGTATGGTCTGCAGAGAATCCACATAAATTCCATGAACAGCCATTACATTCTCAAAAAATTGGGGTGTGGTGTGGTGTATCTCGTCGGAGAATTGTCAGGCCTATCTTTTTTTCGGATACAATCAAAGCAGAACGTTATCAAGAAATAATCATGCAGTTCGTAGCACTGCTACATGTTGACGAACGTTATTGCTGGCTACAACAAGACGGAGCAACTTCACATACGGCAAACAGTACTATCCAATTTCTCCGCGATTTCTTTGATGACTGAATAATTTCTCGTGGTTTGTGGCCTCCTCGGTCACCAGATCTGACTCCTCCTTATTTTTATTTATGGGGTTATTTGAAAGATAATATGTACAAAAACAACCCGCATACAGTAGATGAACTTAGAAGAAACATTGAAGACTGTATATCAAATATTGCTACTGCTACACTCAAAAAGGTTGCGTGCAATGTAAGAAAACGCGTTGATGCATTGCAAACCACGGTGGACATTTCCAGCACTTGTTGTGAACTTGTAAGTAAGTAAGTTGTAATTATAACTTGTATCGTAAACTTTGAAAGAAAAATAAAAAATACATTACAGCTTTCTAAGACTGTTATCATTTTGGGTTGCGCGACTTTACGATCACCCTGTAGTAAAAGCTTTACTTTTTTACGAAGCATTAAAAAAATGTTTGAAATAAAAGTTGTAGAATTTTAAATTCTTTACATTTTTTATTACATACAATTTTGCGCTAAAATGCATATAATAAGTCGCAATCTTAAAAAAACAATTTTTTTACAAAAAAAAAGCCTCACCAAGAACTTCAGCAAATATGGCTCCTACCCTATCTTGTAGAGCATAAAAAATTTACTAAACCAGGCGATTTTAAAAAATATTGTAGGACCAGTTTTTGAGAATAAAATGCATATTTAAGTCGCAATCTTAAAAAAACAAATTTTTTACAAAAAAAAAGCCTCACCAAGAACTTCAGCAAATATGGCGCCTACCCTATCTTGTAGAGCATAAAAAATTTAGTAAACCAGGCAATTTTAAAAAATATCGTAGGACCAGTTTTTGAGAATAAAATGCATATTTAAGTCGCAATCTTAAAAAAACAATTTTTTTACAAAAAAACAGCCTCACCAAAAACTTCAGCAAATATGGCGCCTACCGTATCTTGTAGAGCATAAAAAATATAGTAAACCAGGCGATTTTAAAAAATATCGTAGGACCAGTTTTTGAGAGAATCGGAAAAAAGTGAAAAATGACACGAATAAACTACTACTTCCAGTTGACCGATTTTGATGAAAATGTTCGTGTCGGGTCCGCTAGTGGTATGTAACTTACGTTTCAAGTTTCAAGTTCGTACGATGTTCCGTTCTTGAGATATTCTGTTCACACACAGACCAATCGCTAAAAACATGTTTGTGTGGGTTGAGGGGGTCTGTTTACGTGCAGATCCAGTGAAGAGTGTATTTGTTAAAATCGACATGAAAACAATACTTTCCTTATAGGCATGAGAAAGTAAAAATATGTGACCTGTAGTATTGCCTAAAGGTTAATTATGACTAGAAATGTTTAATTTACTGTAATTTACCAGCTACCTTATTCTATTGGAAAAAAATCTTCTAACGATTCGCCTTCTGTAATATCACTGTCACCGTTGTCTTCTCTATCAGTCTCACTAGTATCTACTGAACAGTTCCCTTTTTTCACCAGGTGTCAACAAAACTGTTGAAGAAGAATAACTTCGTCACGTCTTTTCTTTCCTTCTCTATATTTCGAATCGTGGAAAGAGAAACATCACAGTAGTTAGCCACTCACTCATGGCTTTTGTTAAGAGGTAAGGAAATACACTTTGTTCAGCTTCAACTTCACAACATTTTATTACACTGCATAAATTAGGTGTCGTACAGCACTGTGAATAATCTGACCACATTTTCGAGAAACTTACATTTCTGTTTACGGTAACAGCTATATTCGTACTGTTAACCTATAAAAGGTTCTGCGATATACTGTATGTGCTCTGGTTATTCCAGGTGTTTTATTAAGGACGCAACTCTGATTATAAGAAGATAGAAGTAATACGAGGCGTGTTTTTTAAGTAAGTACCGTTTTGCGATTCCGCCGCCGCAGCGCTACGGTCGGCGTTCCGCGCATGCGTGCTGGTTACCTACATCTCTTGTCTACGCACTGACGCCATTGCAGTCTGATTCTTCATTGTATACGTTGTTTACTGAATGTTTAAGATGCCTCCGACAATCGTGAGTCCCGCTGATTGTGAAGTATGGGCTGTTATACGATTTCTTAGTGCTAAAGGCGTAAAACCGATCGATATTCATCGTGAGATCGTTGAAGTTTACGGACAAAACGTTATGAGTGATGGAATGGTAAGGAAATGGGTGAGAGCATTTAAAGATGGCCGCACAAATGTGCAACAATTTCTGCCCGGAAAATCATGTGCACAGTTTTTTGGGACAGAAAAGGAGTATTGCTAGTGGAGTTTCTGCCTCGTAATGAGACAATCAATGCAGCGTCTTATTGTGAGACATTGAAAAATCTGCGTCGTGCAATCCAGAACAAAAGACGTGGCAAGTTGAGTAAGGGTATCGTTTTGCTGCATGACAATGCCCGTCCACATGTGGCTAATCAGACCAAAGATCTCATCAAATCATTTAAATGGGAAACTCTAGATCATCCTCCATACAGCCCTGATTTGGCGCCCAGCGACTACCATTTGTTCCTGCACTTGAAGAAACACCTGGGCGGTCGGCGTCTTCAAGACGATAATGAAGTCAAAACATTTGTGATGCAGTGGTTAACAAATCAGGCGGCAGAATTTTATCAGGAGGGTATTCAAAAACTGGTGCCACGTTATGACAAGTGCCTCAATATTCACGGAAATTATGTAGAAAAGTAGATTAAGGTACAGGCTTTCATGTAAAAATAAAATTATTGCGATATCTTTGCACGTCTTTTTTTAATTCCAAAACGGTACTTACTTAAAAAACACGCCTCGTACATCGGTAAATTTTCTGTACCCCAATCAGTATGTTAACAACAGTGTACTCAAGGCCAGCTACCTTAGACAGTTAAAATGTTCCAGTCAACCATTAGTGTGGAGACAGCAGTCGTTTAATTATATTGTGTCAGCAATGGTTTTTTTACAAGGAAGAACCGGGTGTTTTATTAAGGACGCAACCCTGATTATAAGAAGATATAAGTAATACAATGTTTTCATTGCAATTTGCTATTCATTTGTAAAATTATAATTTAGATTAATTGATAATTTGTAAAGTACGGAAAATAAAAATACGCTGTAGATTGTGGCTTTTAACATAGGGTTGCGTTCTTAATAAAACACCCGGTTCTTCCTTGGAAAAAAAACCATTGCTGACACAATATAACGAAACAACTGCTGTCACAACACTAATGCTTGGCATTTTAACTGTCTAAGGTAGTTGGCCTTGAGTACACTGTTGCCAACATAGCGATTTAGGGACAGAAAATTTACTGATGTATTACTTCTATCTTATTTTAATCAGGGTTGCGTCCTTAATATAACACCCGTTAGCATACACTTTTGTGTTGGTTTTCCTGAAATTAAGTCACGCATGCGCACTGATGCTTTTCCTCCTTTACCCCTCTATGCAACCGAAGGTAAACTCGTGACTCAAGTAACTATATACAGGTCATTTGTTCTAGCTAGAAGCTCTCTCACCAACGCTCTGTGCCGCTGAGTTGTTCTGTTTAGTGGTGGGGGGGGGGGGGGGGAAGCACTTCGAAGGGAACTGATCAGCCTCTGCATAGCACTAGCAGCGTTAACAGCCTAAGTGTACTATAAATATTAAAAAAAATTAAAAAAAAATTTTTAAGAAACGCTATTATTTAACAATTAATCAAAAAGAAATGAACTAAAAAGAAAAAAAGAAAAAAATTTACAAAAAAAAAATCACATTTTACAACGAATATTTTACAATAAATATTATATATATTAATGCGCCACGCTTTTATTTTTAACTGTAATGTCTGTGATTTTTTTTTTGTGAATTTTTTTATTTGTTTCTTTTTAGTTCATTTCTTTTTGATTAATTGTTAAATAATAGCGTTTCTTAAAAAAACATTTTTTAATTTTTTTTTTTGTAATTTTTTTTTCTGTGATTTTTTTGTAAATTTTTTTTATTTTTTTCTTTTTAGTTAATTTTTTTAAGTAATTGTTAAATAAAAGCGTTTTTTAATTTTTTTTTTTTAATTTTTTTTAAATTTAAAAATTTTTTTTTTACAAACACCTCCACAGCGTATTGTCATCGAAGATAAACAAGTGTGCAAAGTTTGATTCATATTGATACGGTAGAAGTATTAAAATTTTAAGTAGCAAGATTTGATGGATCCAAGAGTAAGTTAAATAAAAGCGTTTAAAAACATTGACTGTATGTTGTAATTTATATTTTTGTTGTTCTATTCCCTTCACTAGTCTTCAGCTCGTACATTCGGAAGTAGGCCTACTGTTTTATGTACAAATTGTTTTTACTCTTTTGCTGTTTGGTTTTGTTTATATTAATTTTTCACGTAACGGACCAATTTTACTGACCGATGTGCAAAATCGTGTAGCAGAGCTATGGCGATTTCGCGTAGTTCAAAGAATTTTGAAAGAAAAAAGAAAAAATCCCTGATGTGCTAATCAGAACACCAAATAAGAAAAGAATGAGAAGGAATGTGAAGAGCGAAGTGGACGATTTTGATAAGTGTGTTGTGAGAAGAACAATATACTAATATGATTTTCATAAAACAAACTGTGAATGGCCAACTTTGAATTCGTTACTCTCCCTTTTGCGGGAGAAAATTAATTTCAAAGAAAGTAGATAGTCTCTGTGGAAAATTACAAAAGATATGGAATTCAGATGGAGAAAGGCAAAAGACAACAGAAAATATAAAGTTTTTTTAACTAGTTTTTAGTCTAGCGTAGTAGCTGTAACAGAGTAGTGTACAGTTAGAAAAAGAGGGAATGATGATTAAGTGAGAGGGAGACAAAACTTGCCCTCTTGAAACTATCCCTACTCTACCTGCTCGCCCTCCCCTTACAAGCTTCTTCCAAAAACAAATGCACCATAAGTTATCATTAAAACAAACTTTTCTTGTAAAACTTGGAAACCGCTCGGTTGCAAACTAAGCGTCAATAATGGGTATTACTCACAGAAAAATATGTTAATAATTTTCAGGTTGTTTCTCAAAATTATCGTCCGAGAAAATACGAAGCGCAATCAACAGAAGAGAAGATACTGAAAGATTTGTACAGAAATTGTTGGCACACAATTGCAGACGTGAGGCCAACTATACTGTCAATCAAGGAAACACTAACAAGTATTATTGGCATATCTTAATTAATTAATCATTTCGTTTACTAATATTACTATTTGCCCGTAACAGACAGGTGGGGTGTCAAATTATTTACACTCAATCTGTTCGTTGCAGGGCTAAAATAAATAGTTCTGTTTCTTATCGCATGGTCAGTCAATTAAATGACTGGATCATTTAAGAACAGAAGAGGTAGAGGTGTAAAAGACACTAATCAGAGTTATCTTCTCTGAAAGTAATGAATTTCATTGTACAGCCAGACCCTGTGGTGAATGAAGTGAAGTTGTCATTTACAGAGTGGAAAATATGTGCTTTTCAGAGGGCTCGGCATGCTGATAAGTGTACTTTTCCACTCAGTGAGGAAGGCAATGGTAAACCGGCTCATTCCTCGTTTTACTTAGTAAAACCTCTAGAGGTTCAAACCAGCCTTTCGGCTGATGACCTAAACAACAACAATATTACTATAAAAATCAATAAGTAATTAAATAAATATTTTTATTAAAAAAATGTCCCAAAATTTGAAACCAGTATTTTTAACCCGTTTCAGAAAAGAAGGTTCCTCTTTCCTCTGTTCTTGTACCCTTTTACCAATCCTTCTACTCTCTCTCTCTTTTTTAATTACTCTCTCATACCTTCTCCATCTGTCTGGGTCATATCCATTTTGGTATGATTAGTATGGAGTAACATGGATCAGGTTTTTACTTTCTCTTGCCTATATGAATATTCTGCCCTTAACAGACAGGTGGAGTGTCAATTTATTCACACTCAATCTGTCCGTTGCAGGGCTAAAATAAATAGTTCTGTTTCTTATCACATGGTCAGCAAATTAAATGACTGAATCATTTAAGAACAGAAGAGGTAGAGGTGTATTGTGACACTAATCAGAGTTGTCTCCTCTGAAAGTAATGAATTTCATTATATAGCCAGACCCTGTGGCGAATGAAGTGAAGGTGTCATTTGCAGAGTGGAAAATCTGTGCTTTTCAGAGGGCCTGGCATGCTGATAAGCGTAATTTTTCACTCAGTGAGGAAGGCAATTGTAAACCACCTCACTCTTTGTTTTACTTAGTAAAACCTCTAGAGGTTTAAACCAGCCTTTCGGCTGATGACCTAAACAACAATAATATGAATATATAGGAAGGAAAGTATTGTTTTCATGCCGATTTTTCAAAATCGAGTTTTCACCGGGTCTACACGTATTCAGACCCCCTGAACCCAAAATAACATGTTTTTAGCGATTGGTCTGTGTGTGTGCGAACAGAATATCCCAAGAACGAAAGATCGTACGAACATGAAACTTAAAACTTAAGTTACGTACCACTACCGAACCCGACGCGAACATTTTCATCAAAATCGGTCTACCGGAAGTAACGGGTGTTTAAGGACGCAACCCTGATTATAAGAAGATAGAAGTAATACATCGGTAAATTTTCTTTCCCCCAATCGGTATGTTGGCAACAGTGTACTCAAGGCCAAATACCAAAGACAGTTAAAATGTTCCAGTTAAGCATTAGTGTGGTGACAGCAGACGTTTCGTTTTATTGTGTCAGCAATGTTTTTTCCAAGGAAGAATGCGTGTTTATTGTAGAAACTTCATAGCGAGTAAATCTTACAAATTTGTGCAAGATAAGTTTCAGTTGAAATTTCCCCTTTCTGCCGTTCCGAATAAATCGTCAATATTGCGTTTGATAAATAAATTCCGTAGAACTGGGAGTGTACTCGATGAGAAACCACCTCACCAGCCAACAAAGTTAACCGCGGAAGTTCTCGAAGATTTGAAAAATCGTTTGACTCAACCACCTAAAAAATCGCATTAAATAAGGATACAAATTTAACTTTTTAGTAGCTCTGAAAACAGTAGTTAATGTTAGCTTGCGATGATAATCTTCTAAGCGATTTTTTTACGTGAAAACAGCCTTACCAAGAATTTCAGCAAACATGGCGCCTACCCTATCTTGTAGAGCATAAAAAATTAAGTAAATGAGGCAATTTAAAAAAAATCGTAGCACCAGTTTTTGAGAAAATCGCAAAAAAGTGAAAAATTAGACGAATAAACTACTACTTCTGGTTGACCGATTTTGATGAAAATGTTCGTGGCGGGTCCGGTAGTGGTATGTAACTTAAGTTTCAAGTTCGTGATGTTCTGTTCTTGAGATATTCTGGTCACACACACACACACACACACGCAGACCAATCGCTTAAAACTTGTTTTTTGGGTTCAGTGGGTCCGAAAACGTGTAGATCCGGTGAAAACTCGATTTCTTAAAATCGATATGAAAACAATACTTTCCTTCCTATATATTCATATAGGCAAGAGAAAGTAAAAATGACCACAATTAACAAAGGTTATCATACTAATTTTATTAAAAGTTGTAAACATTTTATGTCAATAAAGAATTTTTTTAAGAAAATACGTGCTATTGTTTTAATTGTTTCCTATGAGACACCTCTGTAATAATACAGAGAATTTAGGACAAAATCGTATAAATTATATAAAATTTTGTCCTAAAATTAGGGTATGTTTTTCGTTATTAACATGTTTTATCATTTACATTGGCAAGAAAAAGTCATTTGAGTGTTATACACCAGTTTTTCTAATAGTTTACATTACAAACAAGACAGTATTGCAGTAGAAAAAAATCTTGTTTGAAACACTCTCACGACTTTCTCTTTCCAATGTGAAATGGAAAACATAACCTAATTTAATCATGAGTGAATGACACAAAATGAAAAACAACCTCTGTAGAACTTAAAAATAAGGAAAATCTGTAATTGCTGGTAAACAAGCCTTCGTTGAAAAAAATGCTTAAAATAAATTTTTAAAATTTTTTATGATACTGCTCTGCCATAAAATACATGCTAAGGCTGCATCTTTAAACAAATTATAAGAGAGAACAGGCCCCCCAAGAATTTCAGCAGACTTGGTGCTTACCCTATTTTGTAGAGCATAAAAATTGTGAAAAATCACAAGCGTAAAAACGTGAATAATCACACGATTTAACTACTTCCGGTAGACCGATATCGACAAAAACTTTCGTATCGGGTCAAGAAAGTAGTATCTAAATTGAGTTCCATATTTCAGCTTCGTACTGTATTCATTTCTTGATATAATTTATTCACACACACACACACACCAATAGCTAAAAACATGTTTTTTGGTTTACGGGGGGGCCTGAAACATAACGGGTGATTCAAAAAGAGCGCCGGTTTTTAAACGGCTGGTAAATTTTTGTTTATCGGTTGGCAACATTGTTAGACCTCATTTCTATTTCGGAGAACATTCCGATTGACGATTCAGTTGTAGTTTCTCTTGTTCGCAGTGTAGTACTCTCGCAGTCTGTGTCTAACCATGGAGAAGTTTACTATTGCACGAGTGTTAATCGTCAAAACATTTTACCAGAGTGGAGAGAGTTATGCGGCTACTGTCAGGCGACTTCGCGGTACTCTAGGACGTAATGAAGCACCGAATGAATCAACAGTTCGCAGGCTCATGAAAAAGTTTTTTGAGACGGGTTCAACAGTCGACCTTAAAAGTTCTGGACGTCGTCGTTCTGGCCGAACTGAGCAGAACGTTGCGTTGGTTCGTGAGAGTGTGGCTGTTAGCCCAGCACAATCAATACGTCGCCGTTCTCAACAATTGGGTTTACGATGTTCTTCTGTACGGAGAATTCTTCGGTACGATCTCCAATATCACCCGTATAAAATTCAGTTTCTGCACGAGAAACAATGTTGTTGCTCCGTGAACGGTTCCAGGATCGCATCATTTCTCGTAATTCCGACCATCAATAGCCACCAAGGTCGTGTGACTTGACGCCTTGTGACTTTCATCTTTGGGGTCATCTGAAGTCATTGGTGTACGCCAATAAACCCCGAAACATCAATGACTTGAAGGAGGAAATTCGACGGGTTATCGGGCAAATGGAAGTCGAAACTTGTCGTGCAGTAATATCCAATTTCATGGACAGAGTTGATGCGTGCCAGCGCAGTAGAGGAGGACACATGCATGACATCATTTTTCATACATGAAATCGGAAGGTAAGATGAACTTGTTGATGTATTTATTTTCAGTTTTTCAATAAAATAAATCTCTTAATTTGATATATCAAAACCGGCGCTCTTTTTGAATCACCCTATACATATGTGGTGAAAACGCAATTTAAAAATAATCGATATAAAAACAATACTTTCCTTCCCTACATATCTATATGGGGCAAGAGAAAATAATAAATAATTGAAATTGAAATAAATTTGGAATCTGCAGAAGAAATTACAGACATAGGTTGCAGTTTAAAACTATTTAAAAAACATAAAATTTTGAGGATTGCAACACTCAATAGAGTATATTTGATATGGGATATTTAGTTCTTTAAAAAAATTACACGATAATATTGCTAATTAAACAGGTGGAAAAATAAAAATATCGTTTCATTCAGTAAGTATTCCATGCGATCTAATGAGTTTTACAAAAAAATACAGTGTGCAAAAATAAAAATATAAATTCATTCTGAAAGTATTCCACGCTATCTAGCGGATTTGGTAAAAATTAAAAAATAGTTTCAAAAAGTATTAGACGCCATCTATTGGTTTTACTGGAAAACACAGTTCGTAAAAAGTGCATTGTTACGCCATCTACCGGAGTTCTATAAACGGAATGAAAGTAACAATTTGTGAAATAATGAAAATAAAAGGGAAATTTTGTTTGGAAAAAATTCCCTAATTATCGTACGTACGGGAGAAAAATAGGTATATAAGAACGACAAATATTGGTGTGGAGGGTGGGCCCTTTCATTCCGTCTTCAGCTTTCGAGGAGACAACATCTCTGCCGTTATTAGTGTCTTATACCGACAATCTTAATATTGTTAGAATATTAAAATCGTAAAAGAAGGTATTTTGAATGAATTGTAATAATAGTAAAAGAAGGTATTTTGAATGAATCGTAAAATAGTAAACTATTTTCTATCGACGTTAGTTTCATCGAAATCCGTTAGATGGCGTAAGAATGCACTTTTTATGAACTGTGTTTTCCAGTAAAACCAATAGATGGCGTGCAATACTTTCTGAAACTATTTTTAGTTTTACCGAAATCCGCTAGATAGCGTGGAATACTTTTAGAATTAATTTATACTTTTATTTTTCCCATCACCTTTATAATATTATTAACATAATTGTCTATACGTTATTCTTTGAAACAACGATATTTTCTATAAAAGATAATACTAGAAAAACTTAATTGCAAACCAAGAGATTTTGTGTTTAATTCTCAATATGCAGATGTATTAATTTTACACTTATAAACGTTTTTTTTCTTTTATTTTTATTTATTTAACGTCGCATCAACTGCAACGGTCATTAGCGACGACGTTGGGGTGGAACTTTATGCAATGTAGGATGAAATGATTTTTTTGTAACGTATGAAAATATGCCGTGCCTGAGTGGGATTCGATCCCAGGACCACCGTTATGATGAGAGGCGAGCACGTTGCCAACTGCGCCAATGCGGCCGGCTTTTCTTATGTTGTTTAGAACTGTTTTACCACCCATTTTTATTGCAGTATTTTACCAAAGCTATATTATCAGGTGGTAATGAGACCAAAAGATCTAATTTTGATTTTCATTAAAATCATGAAAGGTAAAAGGTAAAAGCTAATAAGAAAAAAATTAAACTATGCTGTTGAATATTTTTAATATCTTTTCTAACAATACATATTAAACACATCAACATGGTATTTCCACAACAGATGCATGTGGTGAGCCACAAAATCACAAATGATGTTCTAAAAATTTGGTGTGAAACACTCGCACGACTTTTTCTTGCCAATGTCGATAATGACCAATGTAATAATCTATGTTCAATCAAGAGTAAACAATGTAAATAATTTAATCATGAGTAAATGATGCAAAAAAAATCAACCTCTGTAGAATTTAAAAATACAGAAAATCAGTAATGGCCGCTAACCTAGGCTCTGTAGAGAAACATGATTAAAATAAAAGTTGAAGGTTTTTTAATTTCCTATAATTTTGATTATAGACTTATGTCGTGAAATGCAAACTAAGGCTGCAATCTTAAAAAAAATTCCATTTTTTTTACCGATTTTGATGAAAAGTAAACCAAAAAAATGACTATTTGTCGCCAAAGTAAGAGTTGTAAAAAAAAATGTTTGAAATAAAAGTTGTAGGATTTTAATTGTTCTACAACTTTTATTATTTACGCTTTTGCCCTAGAATGCATATTAAGGCCACAATGTTAAAAAAAACCATTTTTTTCTACGAGAGCACAAAAAATATAGAAAATGAGTAAAAGTGATAAATCACATGAATAAACTACTACATTCGGTTGACCGATTTTGATGAAAATCTTTATGTCGGATTCACTAGTGGTTTAACTTTGTACGCTTTGTTCTTTGTTCTTGAGATCTTTTGTTTACTTACATACACACACACACACACAGACCAATCGTTAAAACAATGTTTTTTTTTTGGGTTTCAGTGGGCCTGAAGAAAACACGTATATCTGGTTAAAAATTAGTGACTGGTCAGTACTGCTTGAGTCCCAGCTCCGTGTAATTGCGGGGTGAGTGACGCATGCTGGGAGAACGATTGTTGTATTACTCTGATACAAAACATTCGTTTTCAAACTTTCCCTATTTAACATATTTGTCTGTATTTATTACAATTATTTATTTACATGTTTTGATATAAAATGGTAAGTTAAATATTACGAATCCAACCAAATTAATAACCCGGTAGAAATTTCTTAAATTAATAAACTGGATGATAAGAATATGTTTTTAGTCTAGTTAGTACACGCTACCACTACAAATGCATCAGCTGTGAAACACTACTAACACTCATTCATTCTCCCACTACTATAACAACGCACGCACTCCATTCCACAACAACTACACGCAGCTGGGACTCAAGCAGTTTGTGTACAGTTCAGTTCTTAGTTTGCTCCTACAGTCAACAAACAAAAGCCACCTACTACAGGGTGCACGCTCGAGTCCGCAACTTTACGGATGTCGTATTCCTATTAAGTTAACTATTTTTTAAATTATAGGTACTTAAAGTACTAAAAACATCAGTCATGATATGATTCAGGCCTAACAATTTCATTTATAAAAATACTTTTAAAAGTATTTTGTATTTAAATACTTTTGAAAGTATTTTGTTGTTACTTTTTAATCAGCGTGTATATACTTTGATATAATGCGCATGCTCAGTGACGTCATTATTTGTTTACATTAGGAGCAAACTAAAAGAGACTGGACTATATGTGTGTGTGTGTGTGTGAGAGAGAGTAAACAAAAGATCTTAAGATTAGAATAGCATACAAAAATTTTATACATGGAAAAAAGTAAAAAGATACGTATTGCAAACAGGTATACATAATATAACAAAGTAATACAAAATAATGCTTTAATAATTACTTATATTGTTTCATTTATTTATTTTTTTTATTTCATATAATTTGTTTATCTACCTACTTATCACCCATTTTAATTTATTAAATTATTTATTAATTTTTTTAATTACAGCAAAAATAAATAATCTGATAACAATCTAGACCATTCAAAATACATACATACAGTTCAGCCATTGTTAGTTTGCTCCTACTGTCAACAAACAAAAGCCACCTACTACAGGGTGTACGCTAGAGTCTGCGACTTTACGGATGTTGTATTCCTATTAAGTTAACTATTTTTTTAAAATATAAGTACTTAACCCTACAGCAGCACACTCTAAGTTTGTACCGGTAAATGCATACTGGGGTGTATTACACCCCATCAAGTTTCCCCATTTATTTTGACTAAAATAACTTTTTTTTTACTCAGATGTTGTTTTAAATGTTTATTACACTATTTCACATAATTTTATGAAGCGTGTTAAGGTTATCATTGTTTAAGTTCAAAAAAAAAAAATTTTTTCAATTTAATTCATTTTTTTAGTGTTTTAGAACACGAACAATTAATTATTGAAAAATGGACTTAGTTGATAATTTTGGAATGAAATCACTATACAGTGTTATTGATAATGAACTATATTTATTAGAAAGATACAAAGTTTTAAAATATATACAATGATTTACCTTACCTAGACCGTTCTTTAAGTGTGTTATTTAATCCAAACACTCGTAACAAAGTTCAACCCTATGCTCATCACATATTGCCCTGTTGCATGTAGTGCAAGAATATTTTGTTTTTCGGTCTTTCTTCCTTGGGCAAAGGTTACACCTTCTTTGCCTTCTTGATTCCGCTGTTGGTTGATTAATTTCTTGGACATTTTGAATACCCAAAATCGTGCAGATCATTACACGTAAGCTGCGACGTAGGGTTACAACTTCAAGTCTTGATTGTAAAAATGGCTTGACCATTGAAAACGATAAGTTTTGTAAAAATACTCGCCTTTTCATCTTCTGGTTACTATCTTTTAAATTGTAGAGCACCATGGCATTGATAGCACTCTGGTCCATAATTCCAAACCAAATTCTCATTGGCCACCGATTGGTTTTTCTGGAAACCGTGTAACTATGACACAATTGATCAAATGAATCAGTACCCCCTTTGGTTGAATTGTAGAAAAGGATAACTGTAGGTTTCTTTGTATGTTCATCTATATCTTTGTTGTAGTGCATTGTAGAAAGAGCTAGAACATTTCTGTTTTTCTGTTGTGAATAGGATACTATCATTTTGTTGTTGTCAAAAGCAAACAGTGAGGCATCTTTCTCTTTTTTTGCTAAAAATGATGCAGGAATTTCCGGTTTATTTGCTCTAAGTGTACCAACCATGGTTAGCTTGTGCTCTTGAAGCATTCTGTCAAACAGAGGTACTGAACTGAACCAGTTGTCTACTGTGATGTTCCTGTTGGTACCATGAATAGGTTCACTCAATTTTCGGACATAAAAGGATGCAACTGGTTCTCTGTTAGGGGGCTGAAACTTTCCAACATACGGAATAGCATTTAACATGTAAAATGTTTTAGCATCATTGAGCATTACAATTTTTAACCCATATTTATCGGGCTTACTTTTGATGTAAACCCGAAATGGGCATTTGCCTCGAAAATTCAGTAACTGCTCGTCAATTGTTACATATTCAAAAGGAGTATAAAGAGCTTTTGAATTTTCAATAAATCTACTCCAAATATCCCGAATAGGTGCAAATTTATCAGTGTGTTTCCTAACCTCTCTAGTCTCTTGGTCATCAAATCGCAGATTTATAGCTAAGAATCTAAATCGCTGTAGTGACATAGTGGCTCGATAAATAGAACAACCAAATGTAACAGACCACAGTTCTTCCAGGTTTCGATGACTGTTCCTTTGAGCACCTGCCAGATACAGCAGGCCAAAGAAAGCTAACAGTTCATTTCTTGTCGTTTCATTTTGGTAACTTTGTCTTACGTGCTCGAAAACCTGCTTTCTGATTTTTTCATTAGTTCGTAAGGTTATTTCATTTAAAATAAAATTATCTATTAATAATGACCATGATTCAAAAGGATTAGTTACCTCTCGGGCTTGACCTTTTGCTCCGGGGAGGTGAGTAACAAGATTTCTAGCTAATGGTCGTCCTCTTCTCACGGGTTCTTCCACACTCCATAGGTGACCGTTCTTCCCCTTAATAGCATTCACATTTCGAATCCTATTCGGAAGAATAGGAATGTCAAGATCAGATGCACAATCTGCGATCATTGGATCAACGTTTTCTGTAGTTGGTTCTGCTTGAGCATCTTCATCGCCAGAAGTTTCAGACTGCTCAGTAACATAATCGGGATCTTGATCTGTGTCATCACCACCGAATAAACTTTCATCACTGTCACTTTGAGCAAGAATTGCTCGTATGTCATCACTGCCTAAATCGTCCATAGTCTTACTAATCAATAATCAAACTTACAAACTAAAAATATGAAATAAAAAAATAAAAAAAATACTGGTCTTTAAAAGCAGATGCGAAAAAATATGTATACTACAAAGTGCACACTGGGGTATACGTAACCCCAAAACGATACTACACTGCACACAAGCAAGATCTGATAGAAACTAGTTTAGCTGTCAAACAACAGGGCTGCCAACATAATTTAGACAGGACACAAAATTTCCCTCATTGAAAGTTAATGCAACAATTAACAAAAATTATAACACTGGGGTAAAATACACCCCAGTGTGCCTCTCTAGGGTTAAAGTACTAAAAACATCAGTCATGATATGATGTAGGCCTAACAATTTCATTTAGAAAAATACTTTTAAAAGTATTTTGTATTTAAATACTTTTGAAAGTATTTTGTTATTACTTTTTAATCAGCGTGTACACATTTTGATATAATGCACATGCTCAGTGACGTCATTATTTGTTTACACAAGGAGCAAACTAAGGGAGGCTGGACTTTACATACATACACACACACATACAAAATAAAACAAACAAAACAACTATAACAGAAATGGAACAAGATATTATCAACACAATACATAATAATAATAAAATACATTCTTAAAGTTATACATCACAGAGATTTATTCTATTTATTTATTTATTTATTATAATATATTATACAAAAAATATATATGGTTGTCTCAATTAAAATAACTTCATCTATTTAATTTACAGTGTATATAATTGGTAGTAAATTGGATTGTAGCCTTACACCATAACGTCGATTATAAATAACAAGAATTTATAATCTGATAAAAATACAGGGTGATTATAAATGAAATAAAGACACTTTCAACAGCTTCTTAAAACATCAAACTAGTGTATTTGAATATAGTAAATGATATAGGTTCGTAGGGAATTTTTTAAAGTTTATGTTGGTACAACTGTTGCTAGCATTTTGTTGTCGGCTGCTGTTACAACGACCAATCTAGCAAAATGGCCGCTACTTAAGTGGAGAAAGCTTAATGTGTTCTTGAATTAGCCAAAACAAACTCGGTTACGGTTGTGCAACAAGATACGGTAAACCACCACCACCACCACCACCAAGGCAATCAATCTATGACTGGTATAAACATTTTGAAAACACGGATGTCTGTGTAAAAGGAAGAATACTGGAAGACCTTTTGTTACAGAAGAACAAATTGATAAAGTTCATGATATTTATGTACCAAGTCCAGGAAAATCAACTAGATCAGCAAGTTAAAAATTGCAAATTCCTCAACCGACTGTGTGGAAAATTCTGCAGAAACGTTTGAAAATGACACCTTATAAATTGCATTTAGTACACAATGTTTAAATACCAGTGATAAAGTCTTATGTAAAAATTTTTGTCTGAAGATGCATCATTGTGTTGAAAATGACGACGCATTCTTTAATCGCCTAATTTTCAGTGATAAATGTAATTTTCACATTAGTGGAAAAGTTAATAGACATAATGTTAGAATATTGGGCACAGAAAACCCAAAAATAACTTTACAGCATACACGCAATTTCCCTAAAGTAAACGTCTTTTGCACAATATCTCGTGAAAAGGTTTATGGGCCGTTCTTCTTTCACCACGAAGTGTCAGTAACCAGAGTAATTTATCTGGACATGTTAAACGAATGGTTAATGCCTCACTGGCACTTACAGGTCAGAAATTATCTTGATGAATGTCTTCCTAGATGATGGATCGGCCGTGCAAGTGAGGAAAACATTGTGTTTACGCCGTGGCCACCTCGTAGTCCAGACTTAACGCCCTGCGACTTTTTCTTATGGGGTTATGTAAAAGACAAAGTTTTTGTACCACCGCTTCCTGTAGATATCGATGATCTAAAACAACGTATCGCAAATGCTCTTGCAACAGTTGACCGTCATATGCTTAATCATAAGTGGGAAGAATTCGACTACCGTGTTGATATCTGTCGTGTTACAAATGGTGCACACCTGTAAATTGAACATCTGTAAATATTTTCAATAAAAAATTAATGAATTCTTCTATATAATCATGTAAGTTTGATAAAATTACTTTAACTTTTCAAAAATAAATTTTCTATAAGCTATCGAAACTGTCTATTTAATTTATAATCACCTTGTAAATCAAGTCAATGCTCTATTTAATGGACTTTAATTTTAACACAACATTTTTCTTAATTACGAAAGGGTATCCAAAGAAATCAAATTAGCACTGCCGTAGGCGAGACTACTATCGATTCCTTTGCCTTGTGTTATAGCCTTGATGGCAGGAGTTTTGAAATAAACCCAAAATATATTGGATAAAACGAGTTAAGCGGTAAGCCGACTTGTAACTGTAGGACATCAACCCACTATGCACGACACATGGCAGATTAATGTAAACTGAAGCATAAACGACTTATTCCGGAGGACCTAGTTTCATTTAATGGCGCCAGAAACCAACGGCGGAACGACTGAATAAGCAAGATACAACGATGGAAAGTACACTGAGGGCGACAAGGGAAAACGATAAGTAATTGCTGGAACAGCAGGACATCACTGGTCAACTCAAACACAAAATTAGAAAGCGTACAACAAAATAGACTAATTCGCTTACCTGTTGAATGGCCTGAAGTGTAGAAACGGCGTCTACGCGACCCGCGTCCGGGGTTCGATTCACACTGTAACTTTAATGTTTGATACGAAAACAAGAACAATTGTAAATGATTATAAATTACACACATAAGCAAAATCACACTTGAAATGATGTATGGTACATCAGAAACGAACGAAGCATAACGACAATTGCAGAAGCGACGCCATAGGATGGCCGGCGCAGAGAAGGCACGAACAGTCTACATGCCGCAGAATCCAACCAGTGAGTGAGTTGACCGGGAAGAATGGAATGTGAGTAGTGGGAGAATAATTACGTCATGAACTGAGATCACCATCGGAAATCAAGACAAGTATACAGACAGAGGCGGGAAAAAGGTTATTAATACAAAATCAGTGTATTTAACGACGATAATAATTAGCGGGGAAATATGAATTACTTAACGGGGGTGC
This sequence comes from Catonia carolina, assembly GCA_035578175.1. Lineage (NCBI taxonomy): Eukaryota > Metazoa > Arthropoda > Insecta > Hemiptera > Achilidae > Catonia > Catonia carolina. The sequence continues at coordinate 1,508,020 of JAQMRL010000019.1, read as the reverse complement.
GATTGGCCTTAACATACCGCCCGCCTAAATCGATGAAAGCGATTTACAGAAACAAAACTAGCAGAGAAGATCGAAGAACGAAGCCGCCCGCCCTGAAACAACCAGGGAGCGGTAAACGTAGCAAAAACGACGAGAACGAAGCAAAGAAGACGACGAAGAAGAATCGAATGAAGCGAAGAACGGAGCATCTTGAGGTGGCGTGACAAACGCACGGGTTTGCCCGGCCAACGACGTACGGAACATCTTCCACGGCTTGCGCGGAAGCCAACGAGTAACGGAACGATCTTGAGGTGATTGCCAACAAGGGTTGACAACCAGAAGCGACGCAGAAGAAGAATCGAATGAAGCGAAGAACAAAAAAATGAACGAAGAACAAAACGAATGGAGATGAGTTGAGCGTGGAACGAAGTGAAAACGGCGGAGAAGTTAGTTGCCCAAAGGCAGAGCTAACTGATAAGCGGGTTGCGAAACGAATTGACGAGCAGGCGAACAATGTTGGCGAGAATCGAGAATTGCGGTACGGCGAACTTCACTAACCAGTTGTGAGTGAATCCGTGATTGAGGTTGAGACGACGAACGAGAGTTGCGAAGATCACACCAAGCATTGAACGAGCGAAGAGAGTTGAAATTACAATTATTCACCGGTTGTGAATATTGTATACGATGTTTGGGGCCCCGCCCGCCAAGAGGGGCTAAAGGCGTGCGAAGAGAGTTAGCAGAACATGAAACGACTGAGGAGGGCCGGTTGCCCTTTAGCGAAGCGACTTGCAGAGGTTGATCGAGAGTGTTTGCGAGAGACGACGAGAAGCGATGATTTGAGATGAGTTGGTTAGCCGTAGAATCGACTGAGGCGAACGTAGTAGGTTTTATTGGCGAATTAGCGATGATGCAGCGAGATGCGAAGCGGTTTGGCGAAGAATTGACTGAAGACGACTCGGTGGAGGCCTTCAGTACAGACTTGAATCGAGGCGTTGACTTGAAGCGAGGCGCAGAGTTGAAGCGACGAATTGGCGTAGTACCAGCAGCAAGATCGGTCGAGATACTGGCGGAGTCAGTAGACGAAGCGAGACGAGGATCAACAGCGATGATCTCGGACGAAGCGGTGAAACGATTGGAAGGCGAAGAGACAGAAGTATGGTGAAGACGATTAGTTGAAGCAGAAGGGCGATTAGTTGAAACAGCGGCGTGATTCGAATTATTGTTGAATACAGGCGAAGCGAGTAGGCAGCTAGGCGGCTGGACGATAGAAGCGATAGATTCACTGATTACAGGGTTTGAGGTGACATCGAGGTTGATTGATGACTTAGCAGGAACGATAGTTTGTTGGTCAGCGACGATAATTTGAAGCGAAGATGAATTTTTATTTGACGAGTGATTTTGAACAGCAGGCGATGTGAGATTAACATCAGTAGCAGGCGACGAGACTTGAGCGTTGTTAGCGAAAACAGATGTTAAGAGCGAATCGTTACTTGAAGCAGAACTAAGTGGTTGTAGTTCGGGCAATTGTCCGAATACTACATAACCAAATACGGTTGATAAAGCGGATGGAGTACCTTTAATTAAAGGCGTTTTACTAAAATCGAGAATTTCTGAAAAACAATCAGCGCCAAGCAGTAAATCTACTGGATTGGGGCTGCGGAAGCGAAAATCAGCTAGCAGATGTTGTGAAAACTGTTCACCGACTGACTTATGAATTCGAGAAGCAGGTAGGCGGTCTGATATTTTGTTAATAACAGTAGCCTGAAGCGGAAGGCGAAAGTTAGAATTTTGCGGCGACAGAATTGTAAAATTTGTAATACCTTTAACTGAGGTGATTTCGGCTGAAATGCCTTGCAGGCGTTTAGAAGTAGGAACGATGTCGAGTTGCAGTGAACGAGCGGCGTTGTATGTTAAGATGCTGGACTGAGATCCATTGTCGATCACAGCGCGAAGCGGAACGATTTTGCCGGATGAATCGACAGCATGAACGATAGCAGTACCTAGCAGCGCAGTTTGGCCGTTAAGTCGACATGAAAGTGAATAATCGGCAGGTTGGTTAATAATAATAGACGAGGACGACGAGTTTGAAGTAACTACCGGCTTATCAGCACAGCAGGTAGTACAAGAATTAATTGGCGGAGTTGCGATAGTATTAGCTTGAACCGGCGGCGAAGAATTTACAAGTAGGCATCCAGTAGCCGGTGAATCGGTGTCCGGATGTACGGCAGGATGATACGGACTAGCAGTTGGCGAATTATGCGAATTAACAACAGAAGCGGTGGACGAATTAGATTTTTGAGGGCTGCGATCAATATGCAGCAACGTATTGTGCGATTTTGACTGGCAGATACGACAATGTTTATTTGAGCTACAATTGCGGCGATCGTGTCGCCCGAAGCAGGCAAAACAAAGTTTAAGACGAGAAATAATTTTGTAGCGATTATCTACATTTTGTGCAAGAAATTCACTACAGTTGTGAATTGAATGAAAGTGAGATTCGCACGACAGACATTTGAGTGAATTTGATTTGACGAAAAACGAAGGTATATTGTGAGAAACAGAAGACGGTGAAACAGAATTACGATTAATTTGTACAGAATTGGAATCAGCTGTGACCGAATGATAAGAGTCCGGTTGTTCGAGATTTGAATCGCCGGAGTGCGAAGAGCTGACATTATCGGTTGACGGTGAAGAATTTAATAATTCGAAAGAGTGCATGCGAGCAGTAACAAATGAAATTAAACTTTCGAATGTAGGTACAGTTGAAGCGGAGTTCGAGTCTTCGAAGGACTGCTTCGTGACCGAATCGAGATTGGAGTATGCTATTTCAAAAAGCAAATATTCAAGTAAATTTATATTTAGCAGACGTAAGGCTCCGATTGATGATTCGTGGATATTAAGAAAACCTTTTAACGATTGATAGGACGGAGTGTCAGATTTAACGAAATTGAATATCTGATTCAAGTGAACATTTGCTATGCGCCTTGAGTTGGAGTAGCGCTCAACAATTAAATTGTACGCTAACGTATAATTTTCAAGCGAGAGAGGCAGGTGTTCTATTAGACGCAGTGGTTCACCGACTAATGAGCACCTCAAATAATGAAGTTTTTGAACAAATGATAACTCAGAATTATTGTGAATTAAATCATTGAACAAGCTGATGAAATTCTGGAATTTTGCAACATCTCCGTCGAATGAAGGTAGGCGAATTCGAGGTAATTGTATTAATTGCGAATTAGAAGACTTGACTTGATTTTGTAAAACGATTGTATTGTCCAGAGATTCAATTAATTTCTGGGCGCGATCAATTAACTGGAAATAATGAGTTTCGAAAGCAGTGCGTTCTGATTCGAAATCTGCTTCGGGTTGAAGTAATTCGATATTCGTTTGTATTTGTTCGAAATCACACCAGAGGTCTAAGAATTTGTCAAGTCGTAATTTGACTTGGTTAACTTCAACGTCAGATTGAAGAAAATTATTAAAACGAGAAAGATGATTATTAACAACGTTGCGTTTTTTGATTAAAGATTGTAAATCGTCCATGTTGAAAATAATGAACGAAGACAACGAGCGAAAAAACAAATAATAGAATGTAAACAAAACACAGCTGTTTATTGAATCTAGGTTAGTTGCAACTATGATGTATACGTTGCAGACGACGCAAGTGAAGTGATTCTCTCAGCGCTAGCAGTATCGACGGACAACACGAGAGAGAGTGAATGAGAGAGAGGGCACGCATGCGCTGTAAGCTGCGTGAATCAGTTAACAAGAACGAAGGAAAAAATGGCGACTCTAGCCAAATTCTGGCCGTGTCGAAAGATATAGCACTGAACCGATCTACTGTGACGTCAGCATAGCGTTGGTTGCAACTTGTATTGAATGAACGCGTCACAACACTGATAATGCGTTGCATTTGTTATGCAACTTAACCCCGTATTTTTTAACTGAATAAATGAAATTGTTTTTAATATTAATATTTTTATTAATGTTTTTATTAATATATTGAACACATGTAAGACACGAAACACAATAAATGACACGATGAATGTAATGTAACACCATGTAACAACGAATTAAACAAAATACTGAAATTGTTGACGATTGAAAAAATTAAGACAATAGACTGTATTTCCAAATATGCACTGATAAATATCCTGCCCGGAACGGACCAAATGTTATAGCCTTGATGGCAGGAGTTTTGAAATAAACCCAAAATATATTGGATAAAACGAGTTAAGCGGTAAGCCGACTTGTAACTGTAGGACATCAACCCACTATGCACGACACATGGCAGATTAATGTAAACTGAAGCATAAACGACTTATTCCGGAGGACCTAGTTTCATTTAATGGCGCCAGAAACCAACGGCGGAACGACTGAATAAGCAAGATACAACGATGGAAAGTACACTGAGGGCGACAAGGGAAAACGATAAGTAATTGCTGGAACAGCAGGACATCACTGGTCAACTCAAACACAAAATTAGAAAGCGTACAACAAAATAGACTAATTCGCTTACCTGTTGAATGGCCTGAAGTGTAGAAACGGCGTCTACGCGACCCGCGTCCGGGGTTCGATTCACACTGTAACTTTAATGTTTGATACGAAAACAAGAACAATTGTAAATGATTATAAATTACACACATAAGCAAAATCACACTTGAAATGATGTATGGTACATCAGAAACGAACGAAGCATAACGACAATTGCAGAAGCGACGCCATAGGATGGCCGGCGCAGAGAAGGCACGAACAGTCTACATGCCGCAGAATCCAACCAGTGAGTGAGTTGACCGGGAAGAATGGAATGTGAGTAGTGGGAGAATAATTACGTCATGAACTGAGATCACCATCGGAAATCAAGACAAGTATACAGACAGAGGCGGGAAAAAGGTTATTAATACAAAATCAGTGTATTTAACGACGATAATAATTAGCGGGGAAATATGAATTACTTAACGGGGGTGCGATTGGCCTTAACACCTTGTTTTCACAAAATTGCTTGTTCAATTTTAACATTCTCTACACCAAAATTTAGCTGATTTCATCTGCATAGATTATATAAGTTTCATTTCACATTTTTTAATATTGCGATATCAGGATAAGAAGAAAAAAAGAGCCGGTGTTTTTGTTGCTGCAACAGATCGGATGCATTTACGAGGTTTACAACTCGAACAACGCTCGACCGATTTATTTCGGATTTTGCCAGAATATAAACTTGTATATTTTTATTGTACATGCAAAATTTCAAGATTCAAGGAAGATTCAAAATTAGAAAAATTCTGTTAAATTAGTGTCTTCTTTAATAGATAACAATTTTGTATAAGCGTTTTCTATTAGGAATAATTCATCATGACTGCTATTACTGAAAATCATGTTGAATGCCGACAACTGAATGAAGGTTAAGCGCGTAATTACATGCTCCCACTATGCGCGGTCGCCACCGTGAATCAGTACCTCCGACCAGCGTTCACTGTGCGCTTACTTTTACGTTGGAAGGCGACTTTAGCAGCTAGACAAAATAACCCAACTGAAACCGGATTATCGACGTTCTACACAAGTAGAACTTATTAACGTACGAGGTGTGATTGGAAAGTTTTAAGAATGGATTTGCTGTACTGCTTATTTCTTTGGCGGGTGGGTACATGGAGAGTGGAGAGTGAGTCATTGCCTTGTCCTTGAACGCCCTTTGACAGGAAACTGGATTTCCTTTATTCAGTTCACTGTGGCAGCTGGTTGAATGCGGGTCTGTTAGTGCTTGTTGCCGGATTCTGTCTGCGTGAAAATGGACGTAAAAACGGAGCAACGAGTTTGTGTGAAATTTTGTTTCAAAACCGGGAAATCAGCTTCTGAGACTTACGAACTATTAAAAACAGCTTTTGAAGATAATTGTATGAGCCAGTCAAATGTTTTTGCCTGGTTCAACAGGTTTAAAAATGGCCACGAATCATTTGAAGATGAACCACGGTCCAGTAACAATGTTGGTGATTTTTTTCGATTCTACCGGTATTGTGCATCATGAATTTACGCCTGAAGGACAGACAATTAACCAGGAATACTACAAATGTGTTCGTCCGCGTTTGCGCGAAAAGGTGCGGAAGAAAAGGCTTGCATTGTGGAAAGACAGGAGTTGGGTTCTACACCATGACAATGCTCCGGCTCATCGTGCCTTCTCCATCGTTAAATTTTTGACCAAATTCAACATTCCTGTGCTCCCACAACCGCCATATTCCCCTGATTTGGCCCCTAAGGACTTCTGCCTGTTTCCTAAACTGAAATTTTCACTGAAAGGGAAGCGATTTGACTCAATTTAACACATCCAGGCAAATACGGAGAGCGTTCTTAACACACTCCAGGAATGTTTCCAAAAATTGGAAACACCGTTGGAGTCGGTGTGTTCAGTTGGAAGGGGACTATTTTGAAGAAGGGAGATGCATCACAGCAGCATGTAAGTACCACCATCGTACCATTACAAGCCCATTCTTAAAACTTTCCAATCACACCTCGTAAGTGAATTCCATAACAACACTCATCAGCACCTTTTCCAATAGTCCTTTAATCTAGCATTGACTATATTATAAATGTAAATATAAGACAAAATTTTAATAAAAATATTAAATTAATAAATTTTTATTTTAAAAATATTCTACAAATAGAAAAATATTAATATTCCTCGTTAAGTTAATTACACATTTAATTTTTTTCATATAGTATCTTATATTGATATTTAAGTCCTATAAATTTGTACAATCTGTAGTAGGCTAATAACCAGAAAAATACTATCGCATATTTCACTGAACTGTTACAGCTGCTAAATCACTTGTTTTTTATACCGGGTGATTCACAACTATACAGCAATCTCTTGGGATCTCATTCTATAGCTAAAAATAAGAAAAAAAGTTCATATAAACATATGCCTGAAAATGCTTAGTTAGCGAATTACGGCTAGCGAAAAATTTCACCTCGAACTCTGTACCCTCGGTGAAGTAAGGCCTTTTGTGTTTTTTGCCCATAATAGACAAGTGGAGTGTCAAACTATTTACACTCAATCTATTTGTTGCAGGGCTAAAACAAATAAATAGTTCTGTTTCTTATCACATGGTCAGCCAATTACATGACTGAATCATTTAAGAACAGAAGAAGTACAGGTGTAAAAGACATTAATCAGAGTTATCTCCTCTGAAAGTAATGAATTTCATTATACAGCCAGACCCTGTGGCGAATGACGTAAAGGTATCATTTGCAGAGTGGAAAATATGTGCTTTTCATAGGGCCTGGCATGCTGATAAGCATACTTTTTCACGCAGTGAGGAAGGCAATGGTAAACCACCTCACTACTCGTTTTACTTCTAACCTCTACAGGTTCAAACCAGCCTTCCGGCTGATCACCTAAACAACAAAAAAGATAACAAACAACCAAGTAATATAAAAGCTAAGAGTGATTCATTTAAAAGTAGCCCGCCGCTCGAGTAATTTAATTTATAGCCGTATTGTAGGGCCCATATTTTTTCATGAAACTGTAAATAGCGATGTGTACGTCAGAATTTTTAATGAATTTCATGAACAGTTAACCGACGATGAACGCGAGTACAATTTTTTCTAGCAAGATGGTGCAACATGTCACACGTCTCGCCAGTCCCTATCTCATATCAATCAGGCTTTTCCCATGCGAGTTGTTAGTTAAGATTTGTGGCCTCCTCGTTCACCCGATTTGAGTATGTGCAATTTTTTTCTATAAGGTTATTTAAAAGGAACTGTTTACCAAACAAACCCCCGCAGTATACATGAGCTAAAGAATAACATTGTGGCAGCCATTCAAGCTATAGACGTTTCCGTATTGCGTCGTGTGTGCATTAAAAACATTGAACGAGCGCAAAAATGTGTAAGTGTTCAAGGACGCCACTTTCAGCATCTACTGTAAAGGTGAAGTTGAAATTTGTATATAAATTTCAAATAAATATGTAAAATTATGTATTAAGTAATTCTATTTATTCATTTACTATTTGAATCCAAATGAGTGCCGAAGGCCGCTGTTAAATGCAGCGGGCTACTTTTAAATGAATCACCCTGTATAACAGCTCAGTGAAAAATTAAATATTTTCACAATAGAATTGAATAAATGGTGCAGGATACTATAAAGACTTACTTATTTATATATTATATTTAAATAAATTTTCTATTATTTAAAAAATAAATTGTAAAATTTTAAAGGTTAATACTTTTTGATTCCTATTATATATTAATAAAATTGAAAATACATTTTCAAGAATATTAAAAAATTTTAAATCGGTTAAGGCTGTCAAGAATTATATAGTCTATTACTCATAAATTCACAAAAAAAATTAAAAATAAAATTTGAATATCACTATTTAACAATTTGTTAATTACTTTAATAATAAGTACATTATTATTAAATTTTTTATTTTTCCTATCGATATTAAGTATTAAATTTAAGTGCAACTAAAATATATATATATATATATATATATATATTTTTAATAAACAATTTGTGCTCGATAAATAGTTGAACCTTGTACAAATTAATTAATTCTGTTGGACTGAAGGTGATCCAAGTAATTAAAATTTACATTAACTAGAGAAAAATGAAAAAATTAATAAAAGATGTTATACAATTACTCAAGTCACAAGTTTACTATTGGTTTTAATAAGAAGTGAAAGGGGGAAAGCATCAGTGCGCATGTGCGGCGACTGCTTTGCTATTAGTTCACCACCACACCATAAACTACGCGGTCTGTCCAATAAATACGCGAACTTGTGCAAGCTAGCGCCCATGACGCGGACTATAGTCCCACCCACTGGCGGCGCTAGTTGCCCGATTCCCAATGAGCCGTCAGTGCTTGGCGGATCGTCGGACTGTGCCTATAGTGCTAGTTACGTTAGTTTCTGTTGTCCTTGTTTTTACTGTTTGTCGAAAATGGAAACTGACGAAATCACGAAGCAACGAATCAATATAAAATTTTTGGTGAAGTGCAGTAAAAGTTATAAAGAAATTACTGAAATGTTGACACCTGTTTACGGTGATAATGCTCTGAAGAAAACATCAGTTTTCACGTGGATTAAGTGTTTTAAAGATGGTCGACAACATTGATCATGTGTGGTCCCATGTCCTTACTGATCGTCGAAAAACTGTCTGAATGATAGCTGATGAACTGAATCTAGGAAAATCAACAGTGCACACTATTTTAACCGAACATTTGTCAAGGTGATGGATGGATCCTTCACCATGATAATGCACCTGCACATTCAGCATTGATTGTTCGCCAGTTTCTGGCAAAAAATTCAATCACCATCCTTGATCATCCTTCTTCTTCGCCAGATATCACCCCTTGCGACTTTTTCTTATTCCCAAAATGCAAAAATGTGATGAGGGGACATCACTGAAAAGATTTGGATACAATAAAGCAAGAAATGACGAGAACACTAAAAAGCCTAACTACTGAGGACTTCCAAGAGTGCTTTAAACAGTGAAAAAGAAAATGGAATAAGTGCATAGCAACAAATGGAGAGTACTTTGAAGGGGACAAAATTGATGTAGACTAAATTTTGCAAAATAAAGTTTTTATGGGCTCAGTTCGCGTATTTATTGGACAGACCTCGTATACTTAGGGTAAGAGCACAGTGAACGCTGGTCGCTTACAAGCGGGAGTCTGCTAGTACGAATATGCCATTATATTTTAATCGGACGTCTCACAGTAAACGCTGGAGGAAAACGATGTGCACTGGTCATCTGCACATATCAGCTCACTGGTTTGTTTTGAATTGAAGGGGGTCTGAAAACGTGTAGATCCGATGTAGAGTGTATTTGTTAAAATCGACATGAAAACAATACTTTCCTTATTATATATTCGTATAGGCAAGAGAAAGTAAAAAATGGGCAAAGAAGCCTGAACAGATTGGAAGGCCTAATCCATGACAGGACGAAGAAGAAAAATACTTCTTATAAAAACAAAAAATACATTCATTATACACATATTACCTTATAATGCCAGTCCTTATTCTCCACATTGTCAAGTTTATTAGTTCAGCTAGCATCTCGTCCAGCTAATCGAAGTAAATATTCCCCAAACTTACCCTCAGAGATTACCTAGTCATTAAGTTCATACCATATAACATATCAATTCATTTTATCACAAAACTTTGTACAGGTATCAGACGAACTAATGTCCCATAGTCGAGTGAGAGGGAGATATGTGGCCATAACTACGCATGCGCTCAAAGGTCTTTACCGTTATAATCCAAATCTGAAAACATACTACTGTCATTATCTTGCTTGTTAATTTACTGCATGCATAAACGCTAGCTCACAACAATGAGTAATATTATACGACAATGTTATTGGAACGGCGCGTATGGCTTGTGCGAGTGAGAGCGTTATGCATTCTCTCACTCCCACGGCTAGGGGACTGCAGTTCATCTGAATACTGTACTTAACATGACCAAATTAAACAAATTCTACTGGATACAAAATATTTCTTTTAAATCGGTTGAATTTCTTTTAAGATCCAAATTTATAAAAAAAAAACAAGGTTCTACTATAAATTTAAAATATAGATCTACAAGGAATTTGTAATATTAATAAATAAATTAGTAAATAAACAATAATTAATATGAGTTTTTTAAAAAAAAAACTTTTAATATTTACCTTTTTTCTTTAACTTCTTACGAGAACTAATCTGGTGCACACCACTTTATCAGGTAATATCAAAAAGGTTCCAGAAATTATTGTGAAGAGAATACATCCTCCTGTGTTAAAGTCTGAATTCAAACTTTGCGGTGAACACCGTGAAAGTGCTTGTAAGAAATTAACAAAAAAAAAAAGGGTAAAAAAACTCATTATATACACTAATCCCTCAGTATCCACGGGGGTTACGTTCCAGAAGGTTACCACGGTTCGTAAAACTGCGGATAACGATACCTTACATGAGCGTAAAGATGGGGGTTAGGTTCGGAAGGAAAAGTCCTGTAGTCGTTTTAAATGTTTAATAGTTTTAGAAACATTTAAACATTATTATAATTTATGAATATTTAATACATACAGTACTGTACGCATAAAAAATTTAAGTTGCTTTAAAATACTTAGTTATGGCTGTTTGCTTCTTCTTCTTTTCAAACTTCTAGTGGATTTCTTCGTATGGTATAATCAGCTCATGGAGTCCTCTTTTCAAATGAAGGGCTATTTCCATGACGAGATCCGTCTCCAACACATTTGCCACGATGAGGATCTCGTTGATGGTTTGTGAAGAAATGTTTGGCTTCGTTTCAGGATCATCAAACAAACAAAGAACTGTACGTACGTACAAAGAAGTTAGACTGATACATGGAGGAAAACGTACGGAGAAATTACAGTATGGTGTGCCTGGGCGTAACTATGGTGATTGGGGTGGGGGGTTGTACTGGCAGGGCCCGGTACCCAGTGATGCGCTCACTATGTACAGTACATGGAAATCTAGCTTGGCTCATGGCGGCTGTCGCCATACTAGTGTGTCACTCAACATGATACGAATGCCAAAAGATTTATTTCACATGTTTTCGAAATTGTATGACTTCTCCATCTCCCACCAAGTACACAAGGTGAGATTACGCACGTATTTAAACCCTTTCCACTCGTATTATGTTAGCACTGAGATTCCCCTCCACTTGTATCCCCCTATTACAATAATAATACGCATAATGTGTTGTTAATAATAAATTATTTACACTCGATCTGTTAGTTGCAGGGCTAAAATAAATAGTTCTGTTTCTTATCACATGGTCAGCCAATTAAATGACTGAATCATTTAAGAACAGAAGAGGTAGAGGTGTAAAAGACACTAATCAGAGTTATCTTATCTGAAAGTAATGAATTTCATTATACAGCCAGACCCTGTGGTGAATGAAGTGAAGGTGTCATTTGCAGAGTGGAAAATATGTGCTTTTCAGAGGGCTCGGCATGCTGATAAGCGTACTTTTCCACTCAGTGAGGAAGGCAATGGTAAACCACCTCACTCCTTGTTTTACTTAGTAAAACCTCTAGAGGTTCAAACCAGCCTTTTGGCTGATGACCTAAACAACAACAACATACTGTGTTGTAATTAGTTTTAAGAGCGTGCTATACTTATTATGTTTGTTATTACTTAAATGTTAATAATGATACATAAAAAATGCTTTTTCTAACCTAAAAACTTCTAAAATATAACCTGCAAAACATACACTGCTGTTGTAAAAACTAAGATAAAATAAACTGTGTAACTAGAAATTGATACCTAAAACCTAATAAAAACACGCAAAATAATCTGAATATTATTTTTGTGTGAATTAGTTACCTAAAAACATTAAACTGATCTTAAAGTGACACAGAATACCTCAAACTAAACAACGCATGATCACAATTAGATTAGTTTGTTTACTAGTTTGGTATGGCGACATCGATTCAATTAATTCTGTTTATATCGATAATCGGTGGAAGTCAACTATCGAAAACTAAAAGAATTAATTTTTAAAACATCCTGTAGAGGCCAGCACATTACAACAGCTTTGTTAAACGCGTATTTTCATACAAAATCAGCTGCAAAAACGGCAGTGGCGGATCCAGACTTTGCGGGGCCCTGGGCAATTGACTTTGGTGGGGCCCTACTTACCGGGGGGGGGGGGGGTCCCCCCAGGATTTACCTTATCAGCACTTATGAATCAGCTTTCTTTAGACCTCTGCGGCTCGAATTTTCTATAGATTAAAAATATTCCATTCTCTATTCAATCCGAGCCACTTTAGATCCCGGAGAGTACAACAACCATTTGTCAACAAATGATAACAAGAAATATCTGATTTTGGTTTTATTTAAGTATTTCAAATTGATTCACTATTTGCTTGCTTCTGGGTCTGGTTTAAGGGGTCACGATTCTAACTGACCTGTGTTTTTTTCGGTTAGGTCCGAATTGCAGGGCCCCGCTGACTCGCCCGGCCCATTTCTTCAAGTTCTTCTCTAAGTATTCTCTAAGCTTCTCTAAGTATTTCACACTGATGCAATAACTTCGGAGTGATAAATTTCAATATAAAAGATTTCTATCACTCTTTTACTCTTTACTCGCTTATGGGCTGGTTGAGCTTAAAAGGGCCTCGCGCTTTTAACCGACCGACCTGACCTGCGTTCTGTTAGGTCCAGGCCGCGCCGCGGGGCCCCGGCTCACCCGGCCCTGGATCCGCCCCTGGAAAATGGAGTTGGATAGGATCCGACATACAAGTGGAATGGTAATATTATCGTGTCGGATCAGATCCGACAGTCGAGTGGAAAGGGTTAAGAATTTAGACCCACGGACAAAGTCCGCGGATAACCAAAACCCGAGGATACAAATGGATTACTGTATATGGAGGAGTCTGCTGCTATCATGATAACTTATAAATTACATAATTATAATAAATAATTTTTTAACATTCTAACTTGACAGAAATAAACTTGGAGAAAATTGTTAAAAATTACTAAAATAAATAAATAAACGAATAAATAAGATAAATATAATAATACTAATTATTGCATTGAGCTAATTAAATAACAAGTTAATATACATTATTAATTTTTTTATCTATAATATAGTTTATATATATACATACATAAGTGAAGAAAATAACAATTAATAAACTTCCCTTTGTAAACTAACGCAACTTAATTTTAGAAACAATAAAATAATTAAAATATAGAAGACTCTCAAAAGATTTATCTAAAAACAATAATGAGTAACACAACTTCTGCAGATAATAACTTTCATGGATAATAAATATTTTTGTATTTCAATGTAAATATTTGTTTTAGCGATGAATGCGCTAGCCTTCAAAACGGAAGGTCCCTGCTTTGATTCCCAGCTAGAATCTGTAAATTTTAATACGTTAAAACCCACAATAGTTGCTAATGACCAAGTTGTGGACGCAATGAATTGTTTTGTACTATTGGTGGCCTTACAGTTGGGTTTAAATTTGAATAAAATGACACTATATTGTAAATAGACAATAACTTTTTTTTCTTTTAACCAATTCTCTTAATTTTTTTTTTCATTTTTTTTAGACCAAAGAATTACTTTTATTGTCTTTGAAATAATTTTATTTCTTGTAAATGAAATTTTTTTTAGTTTCTTTAATTGTAACTTAGAAATTTATAATTTTCTATAAAAAAATTTATAAGGGCAATCTAGAGAATTCTTTTATCTACAAATTTTTTTAAATTGGTTAACTTAAAAACAAGTTATGCCCTATTTTCTAATCACCGGTGACTGCATTTTTCACTTATTTACGCATGAATATCCTGCCGGTAATGAAATTAATGTGTTAGCATGCAGAGAATTTATTTAATAGTTAAAAATTATTGAATTAATAATACAGAATATTATTACTTGATATAAAACACCAAAAAATACGATAAATAACTAAAAAAACTCTTAACAAACACGCACTTACAGAACGTAAACAAACGCCATTTTTCAACACATGGTGTACTTTCATGGTTGGGGTTCAATTAACCGTATTCTCTCAAGAATGGTCAGCTTGAGTCTGTACAACACGACACGTCATGAACATCATCCTCATCTCACTGGGTCATAGAGTTGCTTATTTTTCTTAAATCGAACAGATTTCAACAACGTTCACATGTTATGAATTTTAAAAAAAATGTTAAAATTCTTTAATCTAATGAAAGTTTTTCATCTGCAGATAATTATAAAATTTATTAAAAAATGGATAGATTAATAAATGATCCCAAACCGGTTATAAACCATTTGTAACAATTTTTTTAAAACTCATTTTTAAAAATAAATAACAATTATTTAATACAACTAACCTATAAGTATGCATTATATAATTCATTAAATAGTCCTTTTCACAAAAATATAATAATTTTAATTTTAATAATAATTATAATTATAATTAACATAACTTATAAAATATAATTATTATTTTACGTGATCATCTCATAAAAATAATTGGTGATAAATTTAAATAATTATATAATTTGTAAGGCGAAATCCGAAACGGGACCTCTTGTCAGAAAAAAAATGTTATACTGGGTGATTCATTTAAAAGTAGCCCGCCGCTCGAGTAATTTCCATATGCTGTATTGGCAGCACTGATCACGATGTGATCGACTGGCCTTTACAGTACAATTTATATTATTATTAAATTATTATATTATTATAGAGTATACCTTTTTCCAGCAAGATGGTGCAACATGTCACACATCTCGCCAGTCCCTATCTCATATCAATCAGGCTTTTCCCATGCGAGTTGTAAGTAAAGATTTGTGGCCTCCTTGTTCACCCGATTTGAGTAAGTGCAATTTTTTTCTATTGGGTTATTTAAAAGGAACCGTTTACTAAACAAACCCCCGCAGTATACATGAGCTAAAGAATAACATCGTGGCAGCCATTCAAGCTATAGACGTTTCCGTATTGCGTCGTGTGTGCAGTAATAACATTGAACGAGCGCAAAAATGTGTATGCGTTCAAGGACGCCACTTTCAGCATCTACTGTAAAAGTGAAGTTGAAATTTGTATATAAATTTTAAATGAATTTGTAAAATTATGTATTAAGTAATTCTATTTATTCATTTACTATTTGAATCCAATTGAGTGCTGAAGGCCGCTGTTAAATGCAGTGGGCTACTTATAAATGAATCATCCTTTATAACTTGTTTCTTTTGTACGTAAAATTAAAAAAGTGATGTTGTAAGGTTTAAAATACTTTTAAGACCAATTTTCTACAAAAATATTTCAAGCAATTATAAGGCGCCATTCATACTACGGCAATATACGATATATCGTAAGCGATATAAGATACGCGACACGCACAGACGGTTACTTAAAATCTAAATGGAGGCAATAAAAAAAGTTCAAAGGCGCACGATTGCACAACATATCACAAGTGACATATCTCTCAAAGTGCTACTTGCCAGTCTCTTCAGCGTTTAGTATCGTACAATATTTCGAGCTGTGAGCATGACGGGAAGAAGAGAATAGAATTCTGTAATTTCTTTCATTTTTCATCTGGAGTAATAGCCTTCCTGAAATGTGTATCTTTTTTTTCAACAATTCGTGACACTAGGTTTTTAAGAAAATGAAAGTTTTTAGGTAAAACTTCATTTCGTAAAACTCCCTGAATTTTGTTTGATTCTTGTTGAGACAGCTCTCAAGAAAGAACACTCGAGCTAAGGTGCACATTGGTAATATTGTAGAGATAAACTCAGTACTTCCTTTTTCTTCTCATCCTACGCCTGAACCAATAATAAGCCCCACTAACAACATCTTCCTCTTTTGAGCTCATATTTGTAACTGAAGCGGTGAGAATTGTATTCCCACCAAATTTTTATCGCCCGCAGTTATGAACCTTCCTAGCAATATATCGCTGCTTATCGTATGTCACCTTAGTATGAACGGCGCCTAACACATAATTTCTAAAATAAAATATAAATTTTGTATCAAATTGTTCAGAATTTAGAGCTAAATTTGAAAATGTTAATAATGTAAGGTTAAAAAAATTTTGACAAAAAGTCCTCCTTTTCAGATTCCGACTCACATTATTTTTTTTTATTATAATAATATATAATTATATGCATAGCTACCAACACGATAAATTTAAATGAAATATTTATTTATTTATTTATTTATTACAGGTGTGTGTAAGAACACATGTTGAACTGAAGTAATTTCTGTTTGTATTTATACAGTGATATACCTTGGAAAAATTTGAATTGGCACAAGCAGCCTCTGTGTTTATCTACTCCACTCTTCGCCACTCACCATGCAACGACGGTACACTCATAAAAGTATACAATCACTACTGTAATGTGCGACTCACGCACGGTCACTACTCTTTTTTTTTCACTGTTGTTATTAACCCCTTACTAGTTTTTGCCGGAATATTCCGGCGTACGAGAAGTGCATAAAAAGGGCCACTGACGGAATATTCCGACGATAGATTTTGTCCAGTTTTAAAACGTCAGTTGTCGAACTATTCCGTCGTAACTATTGCGTATCTCTTTGTATAGCAATTTTAGTTCTATATTCTAACACATATAGCGCTAGTAAATATTTTTGTAGAAGTCTATCTTCGAAATAACGTTGCTATTCTGCTACCGGTTCTTGGACAGTTTTAGGTTAGTGTTAGCCAGCCCACATGTTTACTATTGTAAAGAGTTAGTGTAGTTTTGTTGAGTATTATATGTATTGTTAAGAGTTTAGTGTTTAGTTTAGTTTAGTGTAAAACAGTGTAGTGTAATTATTATAATTTCTAATATAGGGAAAATGACACATGACTTCAAAATGACGCAAAACTTCAGTCACCAAAAGCAGTTATGACAGGTTAGGTATCCATTTCTTATTATTGTAATAACATCTAAACTGCATGCAAAATACCAGTGTTTGTTACCTAATAAGTCATAACTAGGATATACAAAACTTACTATGCAATAAAAAAAATAGAGCAACTTAGTATCATTTTCTAAAAAAAAAAGAAACCGGTAAGGGGTTAATAATCTGTCAGACATAATGAGGTGACTAATTTGTTTTCATACATGATTTTCTGTTCATTATATATTTAAATTTGTTTAGTTAGTTGCGTGCGTCTGTAGAAGTATAGTTTAGTGAGTTTTTGCGGTTTAGTTCTTGTAATTTATACTTTAAATTTTTACTGGGACAAAATAATTACATATTTTAAAATGAAATAAATATTTGTATGTCTGTACATTGAAATAAGGTTGTAGGTATTTGCGAACATTAAAATTTGTAGATCTTATTGAAAAAGAATAGGTTATGGATATAGTTTATGTGGAACTGTGTGTACACGTTGAGCAACAGTTGTGCCAGTTCTAATAGTACACAGTATACAGTGGTGCGTTTGTGCACCTATCACTATATTATCACCAATGTTTGTAATTTTATTTAAATTTAAAAAATTTAAAATACACCTTTGACTTTTACTTTACTATCACCAATGTTTATAATTTTATTTAAATTTAAAAATTTTTAAATATACCTTTGACTTTTACTTTATTATCACCAATGTTTGTCATTTTATTTAAATTTAAAAAAATTTAAATATACCTTTGACTTTTACTTTACTATCACCAATGTTTGTAATTTTATTTAAATTTAAAATTTTTTAAATATACCTTTAACTTTTACTTTACTATTACCAATGTTTGTAATTTTATTTAAATTTAAAAATTTTAAAATATACCTTTGACTTTTACTTTACTATTACCAATGTTTGTAATTTTATTTAAATTTAAAAATTTTTAAATATACCTTTGACTTTTACTTTACTATTACCAATGTTTGTAATTTTATTTAAATTTGTAAAAATACCCAATTAAATGTAAAAAACAAGAGAATAATATATAAAAATACGATAAAATCATAATACTTTTTTTTTGTTTTCATGATCTGTTTATTAAAACTTATTTTCACCAGCAAATCGCCAACACCTTGCAAACTCTTTGGGAACCACTGCCATAGCTAATAAAATGTTAAGAATTATACAAAAAAAAAAAAAGAGTGACAATTACTTCAGTTCCATCATGTACGTAATCTGTTCAAAAAGTTCTCGAATTTTTTTTATAGCATTCCTACAGTTAGTTCTTGAGAGATCCACTAGGAGTCAATAGTGTTGATAGAAACATCACGCCTCTCATCATGCAGTCTTGGGTTCGAATCCCATTCAGACATGGCATATTTTCATACGTAACAAAAAATTCATTTCATCCTTCACCGTCTGCATTAGCAGTAACTGCAGAACAATCAGACGTTAAAAAAAATAAAATAAAAAAAAACATCACGAGTAACCTCCATTTTATAGTTTGTTAATATCTTGCTTATTTGTAAAGAAACAGCTATTTTAATGAAGGTGTTTTCTATGCGTTTGTCAAAGTTAAAAATGAGTAATTTACGTTAACAGCGTTGTGCCATAAAATTTTGCGTAAAACTTGGAAAATTTTTCACGGAAACTCGTGAATTCCTTGTCAAGGCTTGTGTTGTTTAGGTCAACAGCCGAAAGACTGGTTTAAACCTGTAGAGGTTTTACTAAGTAAAACGAGGAGTGAGTTAGTTTACCATTGCTTTCCTTACTGAGTGGAAAAGTACACTTACCAGCATGCCGGGCCCTCTGAAAAGCACATATTTTCCACTCTGCAAATGACAGCTTCACTTCATTCACCACAGTGTCTGGCTGTATAGTGAAATTCATTACTTTCAGAGGAGATAACTCTGACTAGTGTCTTTTACACCTCTACCTCTTCTGTTCTTAAATGATTCAGTCATTTGATTGGCTGACCATGTGATAAGAAACAGAACTATTTATTTTAGCCCTGCAACGAACAGATCGAGTGTAAATAATCTGACACTCCACCTGTCCGTTATGGGCATTTCAAGGCTTATAGTGATGAATTTATGAAAAGAACGACTTGCTAAAATTGATTCAAACGGTTTAATAAAAATTCTCCAAGACCCAAAAAAATTATCAAGTTCGCTGTAATGTGTAAGTCAAGCTGACAGTTTTTTCCACCAGGCTCTGCACTACAGTTAACCAGTATTACTACATTAAGTTTCTGAAAATTAACGTTAAAATTAAAGTTAACCCACCGGGTTGGTCTAGAGGTAAAGTCGTCGCCAAACTCAGCTGTTTAACAGCTGATTTTCGAAGACGAAGGTTCATGGTTCAAATCGTAGTAAAGGTAGTTACTTTTATACGGATTTGAGTGCTAGACAGTGGTGGTTACCGGTGTACTTTAATGGTTGGGGTTCAATTAACCATACTCTCTCAGGAATGGTTGGCCTGGGTCTGTAGAAGACTACACCTCATTTACACGTCATACACATCATCCTCATCTCATTGGGTCATGGGGTTGCTTATTGTTCTGAATTGAACAGATTGCAACGTACACACATTAGGAATTTTAAAAAAAACGTTTCTGAAAAGCCTACAACAAAAAAAATCGTACAAAAACATCCCGAACTTTGGGCGAGCGGAGGCTCAGATCATTCAGGACTTGTACCGACGCCCACATCCGCCCGAAGTCTTTATGCCATTACCATTCCACGACTTTATCTAAATTCCAGTATGACCCACTTATCAAAATTTTGAGTTGCCACATTTTTATTCCGCCCTGTATTCCTCTTATAGGGCCATGCCCCTTCATCTACTTGTATGACTCACGCCCCCCAGTTGGTAGTAGTCCCCATGTTCCTATGCATAATCACTCCACTACGGTGAAAAGAGCCGCCATTTTAAATTATTAAACACTTAGAAAATAAAAGGCCGGTGATTATGCCAAACTCTACCCTTTCCGTCTCCCCTAAAATCATAAACTAACCCCTACCTAAAATTGTACCATTTGTCCACGTTAAGTACGGTGCGTGCCTTCCCCTCCTCAAGACAATAAAACTCCCACATAACTGAAAAAGGCCACTGAAAAACAAAAAAAAAGAAAAGAGCCGCTCTTAAACCCACTTGTCCCTTAATATAAATTTTCATCCACGAGTAACTTCTTAAAATACATTACCTCCTTTGAAGTCCCAGTCCCAATCCCGCAAGAGCCAGAATCCTATTTCCTAATTTTAAACTATAAAATTCCCCCTAAATTTCATGAGGTTGCAATTATTCGGTAAAATTGTTCCCCGAGCGACCAGGTGTTCCTTAACACGATGTCGCCATCATAGGGCTTCTCAGCCCTCTCAACCAGGATTCAGGATTCAGGCTGGTTCTTCCACCACCTTCAACGCACCAGCCCATTCAACCCTCAAAACTCATATGGTTTTGGCCAACAATTTGATTACCATGCTTCCCTACCCACCCTACTCACCTGATTTAGCACCCTGTGACTACTTCTTGTTCCCTAAACTTAAAGAAAAACCTTCAAATGAAAACAATTAGTCACGATTCCTGAGATTCAAAAGAATGTGACACAACAGCTTAAGACCATTCCAGAAGAAGCGTTCCAGGATTGGTTCAGAAAGTGGAAACACCGATAGTACAAGTATGTACATTAGAGAACAGATTACTTTGAAGGCAATCCTCACCCCTAAGCTATAAGTCTAGAATTGTTTTAATAAAAAAAAATTTGGGAACTTTTTGAACAGACCTCATATATTACTTTTTCAATAATAATCAATAATAATAATAATAATAATAATAATAATAATAATAACAATACTGAAAAACATGCCAAGAGAATGGTTCATTTTCGATAAAAACAGCTATTTATATATTTTTTCAAAATAAAATAAATAATTATAATATATATATTTTAAATAATATTTACACAATTGTTATATATTATTAATAATTAACTGTATATAAGTCCAATTGATTTAATTCATTAATTAAAATAAATAATGTTTGTTTTGTTTAATTAATTGTTTTAAGTACAGTATTTATAATTCGTTTAATTAATTAACCAGGTAGAAGTGATTCTGCGTAGAAATCAGGTTCATCTTCTCTATCATCGACGTCAGGTTCATCGCTGTCCAGCTGAAGAAAGAAACAAAAGAAAAAAAATCTCTCTTAATTTTATAATATAATCAATATCAAGTCAATTTAAATACAATCAAATAAAAATTTTTAAAAAAATTATGCTATTAGAAATAATGAAAATATGACACATAAAACAAATACAGTAAAACCCTAATTCAGACTTCACTAATTCGGAATTCACGATATTTCGGACTACTCCAAGAAGAGCAGCTTTTTTTAAGTAAAACCCTAATTCAGACTTCACTAATTCGGAATTCACGATATTTCGGACTACTCCAAGAAGAGCAGCTTTTTTTAAGTAAAACCCTAATTCAGACTTCACTAATTCGGAATTCACGATATTTCGGACTACTCCAAGAAGAGCAGCTTTTTTTAATTTTATTAGAAGTTTTTTAGTTAAAAATTAATAAAGTGCTACTTCAAAAATTAATAGCTTTTAATTGTCTAATAAAAATTGTTTCATCCTGTAATACATTATTGGTTACTCAGTGAAGAAAACGTTCCACAATTTAAGCTAGTGAAGTGAGAAACCACATAGACGAACTTATTGAATTTGCAGACTTCAATCCGGAATACAATGACTATTATCTTGTCCTAAAAGAGATGCGCCAACAAGTTATAAGAAAACAGTGTAGCAAAGAATCACAGAAAAAAATAACAAGTTTTTTTCTAAGCAACCTCAAATGATCCCTGAGGATATTTGTCAACCCTCTACTTCAACAAGTGCCAAATAATCGGTACGTAAGTACCGTGTTTTAATTAAATATCATTTTACACTGGCCATTTATTATTTAACAATATTTTTACTGGCGTAAATATTTTTATTTCTATACTTTTAACTTTGTTGTTTTTCAATATACTGTACTGTAAATTCATTAAACATCGATATTTCAGACAAGTAACGTTTATTTTTTAATTTTAATACCCTAAATTATTCAATTTTTAGATGTAAACAAATATTTGTGATAATTCGGACTTTCAATAATTCGGACTTCACTTCCCCCCCCCCAAATAGTCCGAATTAGTGAGGTTTTACTGTATTAAATTTTTTCAGAAGTCATTTCTCTATCTTGAGGGGTGGTTCATTAACGTACAGTACATTAATGAAACGAACGTTAGCGAAACGGTAGCTATGGCTGTGCATGCTGGAGCGTGAAATTACCGGGTGACTAAGAGAGTGTTACTGTACTTACATTTGACAATACATAATAAATAAATTGTTTGTAACTCAAAAATATTTCATTAAAATATTATTATTTAAACGTCAGAGAGACAGTACTGTTAATGATTTAAAAAATTTACGTATCTTGCCCATTAAAAACTTATTTATTTTTAAAGTTTTAAAACTATTTTATAAAAAAAGTGGCAACAGAGGTACTGAAAACTTATATCACAGAACTAGAGGTTCAAGCCAACAACTTTTTGTAAGACCGAAAGTTAATAAATCCTTTTTTTTTTGCTAAAACTTTTGTTTTTTTTGGGTCCGAAGTGTTTTAATCTGTTGCCTATTGAAATTAAAAATAGCTTAAACGTGTTAATATTTTCAAGAAAGGTTAAAGATTGGCTCAATAAGATAATTGATGTTGATTCACTTGTAAGAATTGTTGGTTAGTGTTGGTGTTTTACCGTTGCTGACTTGCAGTGCTTGCTATTCAGTCTTTGTAGGAATTTACTGATCTTGGTAAACAATATAACAATAATAACTGATTTTAGTGTTAGTCATGTACAGGTGAATATCTGCTCTGAAGATTGAGGCTGGGTTAATATTGTTGTTGGAGGCGAAGCAAGTCAGTGATCGGCTGGCTTGCATGTGCCGAAGCATCACGTCCAAGAGAGCACACCTGCTCCCTTACTTTTTGTAGCAGTTTTTCGTGCCCGTGCCTCTGGAAACTCCTCGGCTTTTTATGGCTACTTTTCAGCCACGCATTGGTCTTGCCGAGGTGAGCTGAGATGCTGGGCTTCAGTCTGTCTATCCCTATCCTTGTCCTCGGCATCTAGCACTTTTTCTATCCGTGCTAGAGGCAACTTCTCCTACTTTAGCTTTTGCCCAACCCAAGTGGTGTTAGTCGTACCGTGCCCAAGGGTGGATGGCACTGGGGCTTTTAATCAGTGTCTTAACGGTGCCTGTAGGATACCTGGCTCCTCCTACAGTATGTTGCCTTACCTCTGTACGCGGGGCTATGCAGGGGCGGACCTATTATCTCCCTAGCTGCAAGTGGGGACCAGATGGTACCCATTTCATTTGAAATTATGAAAAACAGCTATGGATGCTGTGACTCTGGAAGGAGTGGATTTAAACTACTCCCCTGAGTTAGAGTATCTGGGGGCTGTCATGGATGGTGGCCTAACCTGGTAAGGCCACAGGTCCAGGACTGTGGAGAAGGCTATAAAGGCCTTATGGATATGTGAGAGTCTGCTGGGAGGACTCCGGGGCTTGGGCCTCGTATGGTGGAATGGGCTTATGTGGGCATCATTCTGCCAATGGTCACGTACGAAGTTGCTGTATGGTGGCCAACAACAGATCTAGGACGGCGCAGGATCGGCTGAGGAGCTAGAGACTGGCCTGCCTAGGGATATGTGGTGCAATGTGCACTGGTCCAACGGCCGCTATGGAGGCGATGGTTGATTTGCCTCCTTTTCATGTGCAGTGAGGGGAGAGGCGATTGGAACTGCCTTGAGGCTGGAGGACGGGATCGGGGTCCCATCAGTGGAGATGGGCCACACTGAGATCTTCAAGGTTTGAAGGGATGGGTGTGGTATGTGGTCCTTGGGACCGTATGAGCAGATCATACAAATTCTCCGACACACTGAGGATGAAAATTTTTGATCGTCAGGAGTGGGCGGAGGGTAGGCCGGTGAGGCCGGAAGGGGCTACCTTTTGGTATATTGAAGGCCCTGTGATGAGTGGAAGAGCGGGATTGGGGGCCTGGGGGTCCGGGGGAATGACTTCCCTGGCCCTTGGGTGTAACATGACCGTCTTCCAAGATGAAATATGGGCCATGGAGGTCTGTGCGGAGAGGCGTATTGTAGGGCGCCTCAGTGGGTCGCACATTTATATTTTTGCAGTTGCATTGTGGGTGGCTGCAAAGGTATAGCACTGTTGGGTGGGGATGTGTTAACACCTGCTCAGGTAAGTGCATTAAATCCTAGGCAGACCCTGCGCTTTATCGAAGGTGCGGGCCTTGCATAAACTAGGAATGGGGGCAATCACAAAAGATCTTTTAGGTCGCGGTGAGGAGGGGCTGGAGAAGCCCGAACGCCCTTGTTATAATGAATGAATGAATAATATTGTTGTTAAAAAATATAGTTAACATGCGCTGTAGCTGCCGCTAAAATTTGAATTGTCATTTGTAGTGGATGACGACATTTGATGTATAATTTATTTCTATAATTCATTTGATTTGTAATTCATTTGTAAACTTGTTTTTATGTATTTTGTTTTTATATATATATAACCACCGTTTACTTGAGTTGGTGGTTATTTATTCCTAGTAGATAAGATATAATTTTGTATTTGTATAAAGTGGAATAAATAAATATTATTATTATTAAACATTATTATTATTTACTACAGTACTACCTACAATACATCTACATTTATTACCTACATATAAATCGCCTTACTTCATGATTAACATTTTTATTGTGCAAATCTGAAATAGTTATATACAATTAATACTAACCCCTTAACCGTTTATGACGAGATATCTCGCAACGTAAATGTCGTAGAAAAGTGCCTCTGACAAGATAACTCGCAACTGAATTTGTCTCGATTTATTCCGTTTTCTGTCGAAATATCTCACCGTAACATTAAAAATAGTTTATCTTATATCCGTAACTTTAATATTAGCGCTAGTAAAGGTTCCTTTCTATAGGTTAGATGACTCTATGTTATTTGTTTACGTCGTACTCTCCAATGTAATGTTGCGTAAAAGGTTATGTTTTGGTTAGTTCGGTGCGTTTCATTGTAAACTTATAAGTTCGTTATAAGTGTTTACGAAAAGAAATTGTAAGCTATTCGATATTGTTTATAGTTTTTTAGTAGTAGGTTTCATTACATACATAGTATTTAGTCCGGTATTTCAATTCCGTTTATTGTAGTAGGATTGTTTATTATTTATTCGTAAGTGATGGCCAGTACCTCTTTTTTTTAAAAAAATGATGTTTTTGAGCATGGAAATTGATCTATATGTCTATTCAGTCATATTATACAAAATTATGAAAAAAAAATTGAGCAGGATATGAACATTTTTGGCCAAAAAAAGGAACCGTTAAGGGGTTAAATTTCAAAATCAATAGCTTTTCTTTAATATTGCTTTAATTGTAGCCAAATTAGGCAACATCTTTTCATTTTGGTAAAATTTTTGTACTACCCGCTGCCTAACAAAACACTTATCAAAGTCGTTTATCTCAGTAAATGGGCGTTTCCTCTTTTTCTTAACTTGAGTTCGAAATGACGCCTCTCCTTTACCAGAAATAATTTCTTGATTTCTTTGCGAATGTTTTTAACAGTAGCCACAGAAACTCCACAAGCTGCCGCTGTGTTGTTATCACACTGATGAACAGACATAACAAATTCACCCGATTGTAGTGTTCAGATTCTTTTACAATAAAGCTATATACTTTTGAAATAATTTCTTGCGCCTGACTATGTAGTTTTTTACCAAGTTTGGACCTAACAGCTTGTGTTTCCATAATTTTTTTTAACAACGGCACTAACTTTTACAACAAAAAAACAAACTAAAACAGAAAACAAAATGAAACGTGTAGACTCAAAAGGTTTAGCATAAATGCAAAAAGAGGAAGTGAAATAATGGTTTGCTTGCTTCTTTTATCGAATTCAAACACAGACTAATACAGAGTGATTTTTCAGTCCTGTTACCTAATTGTTAATGTCTGGTAATATTTTTCTAAAAAAAATAAATTTTGTTTTGTGACACTAAGTTGGTAGCCCTACTCAACCAGTATGGATATGGCAGTGTGAGTTGATTCTCCTTGAGCTGTGTAAAATTTTGTGCCATTTCCGGTCGTGCTACGAACAGAATGTCTTTTATCCTAAAACAATCTCTTGTTTAAATCTGGAGGCTGAAGCTCTAGAACTAATCGTATGTGATACGGATACAATTTCAATTTTTTAGCAGCTTTCTGAGCACTCGAACATGACAAATCAACATGCGAGGAAAGTTTTTGTAAACTTTTTTATGGAAAATTGAGCAATCTTGTTTTCACATTCTCTTAACGTCATCTGTCTAGAGAGTTGGTCGACCACTACGTTTTCTGCTGCAAACAATACCTGCCTCTAAAAATCAGTTAGTTAGCCTAGAAATTGACTAGAATAGAATGGAGGAACACCAAAAAATTTAATTTGAAATGATTCTTTTACACTGGCATACGATTTTGTAGCAAAATATTGTTCAAGAATGAAAACCCGTTGTTCTAGGGTAAAAGACATTCTGTTCGTAACACAACTGGAAACAGCACAAAATTTTACGCAACTCAAGGAGAATCAACTCAAACTGTCGTATCTATACCGGTTGAGTAGGGCTACCAACTTTGTGTCACAAAACAAAATATCCCTTTCTTAGAAAAAAATTACCAGACATTAACAATTGGGTAACAGGACTAAAAAATCACCCGGTATTATTTATCAAGTTGAATGCACGCATGAAGAAGTTACATAACAGGACGTGTGTCACAGTAAACAAGAGATTAATCGGTGACTAATTGTTTTAAAACTACACCTGGTGGACAATATTGTCCCCCACGAGCGTCCTCTCCGACGACGGCCATAGCTATCATTCCAACAAAACAACTGTACTTCCTTCAAAAATAAATCTTTATAATGCATCCTGCAGTTTGAAATTATTTCTATTTCATATAATGAATTAATATAATAATTTCACTAACCTTCTTTTTAAACTGCGTCACCTTTATTGTAATTTCTACTTACACGTGTTTCGGTGGATCCACCATCATCAGAGTAAATGAAAAATTGAAACTAAAAATTTTTTTCACATTTATTTAAAATTTACAGAAGATGGTACATCTTCAGTCACTTGTATAAAACTGATTTAAAATTAATTTATTTTAATTTATCCCTTCTCATATTTACTGTAGATAGCAGCAGCAGTCAATATCACTTCATCATTCCTAAATTTTATTTGTTCATTCAAAATGTCCTGCTTTTGCTCTTTCAAATATTTATAAATATGGAACATCTCATATTTCTCAATTTTATTTTTATTCTCTATATTACATTGTTCTATTATATTGAAATGTTCATCTATTTTACCAAATTTATGTCTTTCTTCTTTTATATGATTGGTATAGTTAGATATAATGTAGTCACATTTCAGTGCTTTTTTATGTTCATTATACCTCACTTGAAAATTACGACTAGTCATACCAATGTAAAATGATGATATGATGATATTGACTGCTGCTGCTATCTACAGTAAATATGAGAAGGGATAAATTAAAATAAATTAATTTTAAATCAGTTTTATACAAGTGACTGAAGATGTACCATCTTCTGTAAATTTTAAATAAATGTGAAAAAATTTTTTAGTTTCAATTTTTCATTTACTCTGATGATGGTGGATCCACCGAAACACGTGTAAGTAGAAATTACAATAAAGGTGACGCAGTTTAAAAAGAAGGTTAGTGAAATTATTATATTAATTCATTATATGAAATAGAAACTGTACTTCCATCGTACATACACAGTATATCTGTGTAAAAATCCCTAGATTGGATATTTTGTATACACACACACACACAGACCAATCGCTAAAAACATGTGTTGTGTGGGTTGAGGGGGTCTGTTTAGGAGTATATTCGGGTGACGACTGTATTTGTTAAAATCGACATGAAAACAATACTTTCCTTCCTATATATTCATACAGGCAAGAGAAAGTAAAAACAACAACATATGATGACGAGCAGTGTGGTTTGCAAGATGTGTTGTAAACAGGGAGATAGAAAATTTTCTTTTTAAAACGTTATGGTAGATTTGCTGTTGATGGCAGTTAGATACTCCAGAGGGGGGAAAAATTTTCTTTTCATAGTGAACAGCCTGTTATGTAATATTAAGGATATCGGTAGAACGAATGCTTCGTGGCGCCAAAATTCAAACTGCATGCCGCGTGTAAACATGTACATGGCACATAACAAAGGAAACTCATTGCGCATAACGCATCCATGGCATTGAAAAGGTTAAACAACATCATTATCTTACTTACACAAACATGACACAATATTTTTCTTTTAAGAATAAGTATGGATCAACTTACTGCTCTGAGTTCAAGTTGACTGAACAGACATGTGAGTTGTGCTCTCAATGGAACCATCAGAATCAGAAAGAAAGGAAAAGCCAATGAGACAGGAGATGATTTCACGATCCATAATACAGCCAGACATAACAATTGGATTATTGTAAATAAATGCATCTTGTACGTTTGTATCTGAAACCAAAACAACTCAATTACACTATAACATAAATATAAAAAATCTGATGTAAAATACTCACATAACCTTATCTTCTGCCCATAACAGACAGGTGGAGTGTCAAATTATTTACACTCACTCTGTTCGCTGCAGGGCTAAAATAAATAGTTCTGTTTTTTATCACACGGTCAACCAATTAAATGACCGAATCATTTAAGAACAGAAGAGGCAGAAGTGTAAAAGACACTAATCAGAGTTATCTCCTCTGAAAGTAATGAATTTCATTATACAGTTGGACCCTGTGGTGAATGAAGTGAAAATGTCGTTTGCAGTATGAAAAATATGCGCTTTTCAGACGGCCTGGTATGCTGATAAGCGTACTTTTCCACTCAGTGAGTTGTGGCAACGGTAAACCACCTCACTCCTCGTTTTACTTAGTAAAACCTCTACACATTCAAACCAGCCTTTTGGCTGATGACCTAAACGACAACCTTATCTTGCCAATGCAAATAACAAACAATATAATCTAACATTAGTAATAAAACATTAGAAATAAACAAAAAAACTAACCACAAAAAACATAACTTTTTTTTAATCATGAGTGAATGATCCAAAATGAAACCCAACCTTTAGTTAGGCTTAATAATACGGTGTGACGTTTCTACTTAGTCCTTTTTTTTTTTGCGGCATGCGTTCGGTCGGTTTTCTCGCACATGCGTGTTTTTATTATCTCGTTCTTTTTCGTTTGCGGGTTTTTCGACAGTCCCGCAATATCCGTGGAGATGAGCGAGTGTAAGTGTGTAACAAAAATGTTATAGTTTAAAAATATGTTAATGTTAGTTTGAAATCGCCGGAGCCTATTTTGGTAATATGATTTAAAGCATGTTTTCAGTGTTATATAAGATTGTCATTAAATTCATTTTTGTTTAATAATGTATTATTATTTTTTTGATGCATTATAATATATTTAGTCTTCTCTCTTAAATTGTTTATTTGTTTTTTATAACATTTTATGTTTTATTTTTTTACTTTCTCTTGCCTATATGAATATATAGGAAGGAAAGTATTGTTTTCATGTCGATTTTTAGAAATCGAGTTTTCACCGGATCTATACGAGGGGGTACCCAAAAGTATCCGGAATAGCTCTGCTGTGGGCGGAGCTTGTGCAGTACAAATTCCCGCCACTAGGCTGCTTGTAGCGCTACTCACTGCCAGTTCAATGCCATTTTGTTCGTTGATCTAGCTTGTTCTGTTCTCGTGCAGTGATTGTTCTCGCTAGTGCTGTTTTGTGCTCGTGTCGTTTTTCATGATGGCAAGTTTTAATGAACAACGTGCGGCTGTGAAATTTTGCTTCTTGCTCGGTAAAAACGCCGCGGAAACAGTTGTAATGTTGAACACAGCTTACAAAGACGACGCTATTGGAAAAACCCAAGTGTACGAGTGGTTTTTGCGCTTTAAAAATGGCGACATGTCGATTGAGAACAAACCTCGTTCTGGACGACTGTCGACTTCTCGAACAGACGAAAATGTTGTGAAAGTGAAAGAAATTGTACGAACAGACCGACGACAGACCATTGACCAAATATCACAGGTTAGTGGGTTATCTAGGAGCTCAGTCCAACGCATTTTAACAGAAGACTTGACAATGAAAAGAGTCGCTGCCAAGTTTGTGCCTCGGGTTCTGACAGACACTCAAAAGGAACGTCGAATTGAAACGTGTAGTGATTTGAAACAACAGCTTGAAACTGATCCAGATTTCATGTCAAAGATCATTACGGGTGACGAGTCTTGGTGCTATGGGTACGACCCAGAAACCAAACAACAATCCAGTCAATGGAAGACTTCATTATCACCCCGACCAAAAAAAAGTCGTCAAGTCAGATCGAACATCAAAACAATGCTGATTTGTTTTTTTGATGTGAGGGGAATTGTCCATTCAGAGTTCGTTCCACCAGGCCAGACGGTAAATCAAGCTTTTTATCTTGAAGTGTTAAGAAGACTACGAAACAGCATTCGTCGTAAAAGACCTAATTTGTGGCAGACAGGGGACTGGTTTTTCCACCACGACAACGCGCCTGCACACACGGCAATCTCGGTTACCCAGTTTTTGACGAAAAACGGCATGGTTTTGCTACCACACGCACCGTACTCACCCGATCTGGCTCCGTGTGATTTTTTCTTGTTCCCACGCATGAAAAGGGGCATGAAAGGTCTCCGATTTAACAACGTTGATGATGTCAAGAAAAAAACGACGGATGAGCTGGCAGCCATCACTGAAGAGGAGTACAAAAAATGTTTTGAACAGTGGAAGCACCGGTGGGACAAATGTATTAGTTGTAATGGAGAGTATTTTGAAGGGGATAAGGTTCTTTTGTAAAAAAATTAAAAATAAATAGTTTTAAAAAATAATTCCGGTTTCTTTTGGGTACCCCCTCGTACGTTTCCAGACCCCCTGAACCCAAAAAACATGTTTTTAGCGATTGGTCTGTGTGTGTGTGTGTGTGAACAGAATATCTCAAGAACGGAACATCGTACGAACTTGAAACTTAAGTTACATACCACTACCGAACCCAACACGAACATTTTCATCAAAATCGGTCAACCGGAAGTAGTAGTTTATTCGTATAATTTTTCACTTTTTTGCGATTTTCTCAAAACTGGTCCTACGATTTTTTTTTAAATCGCCTGGTTTACTCAATTTTTTAATCTCTACAAGATAGGGTAGGCGCTATGTTTGCTGAAATTCTGCGCGAGGCTGTTTTTACATAAAAACATTTCCTTTTTAAGATTGCGGCTTTAATATGCATTTTAGCGCAAAACGTTATATAACAAAAGTTGTAGAGAATTTAAAATTCTACAACTTTTATTTCAAACATTCTTTTGTTTAACGCTTAGTTTAGCAGTAATTAGCGATTTTCTGTTTTATTCTCACGAACACGTGAGAAAAATCGATTTTTTAAGATTTCGGCCTTAGTATGCATTTTATAATAAAAGTGTATATAATCGAATTTATAGAAAATTAACAGATATGCAACTTTTATTTAGAACATTTTTCTCTACAGAGCCTAGTTTAGCGTAAAAAGAGTGTTTTCCGTACTTTTAAGCCAAACTGAGTTTGTTTTTCATTTTGCGTCTTTCACTCATGATTAAAATAAGGTTATGTTTATTGAGGTTAGTTTTTTGTTTATTTCTTATGTTTTATTACTAATGTTAGGTTTATTGTTAATTATTTGTACTGGCAAGAGAAAGCTGTGTGAGTGTTTCACACCAGATTTTTTTTTTTTGATGCATTATAATATACTTAGTCTTCTCTCTTATAATTGTTTATTTGTTTTTTATAACATTTTATGTTTTATTTTTATTTTTTGTTGTAAAAAATACATCTTTGTTTTCATCTATAAAGTGTATATCTTTCTATTTAATGACACCTATTTCCCTGATTTTATCATTACTCACTGAGTCACTACCAAGAAGTAAATTCTATTTTGTTAAAATTTGTTTTAAATCTTTCGTGCATGTCACAACGGAAAAT
Organism: Catonia carolina; assembly: GCA_035578175.1. NCBI lineage: Eukaryota > Metazoa > Arthropoda > Insecta > Hemiptera > Achilidae > Catonia > Catonia carolina. The sequence goes on along the minus strand of JAQMRL010000019.1, from coordinate 1,475,558 downwards.
CACTCTTTCACGCTAAACAAGGCTATGTAGAGAAAACTGCTTGGAATAAAAATTAAAGATCTTTTAATTTCCTATAAATCTGATTACATACACTTTTGTCGTTAAATGCATACAAGGCTAATATCTTATATCTTAAAAAATACATTTTTCTTACGGATTTTCATGAAAACAAAACAATAACAAAACAAAACATAACAGAAAATCACGAATTATTGCTAAACTAAGCGTTATACAAAGAAACGTTTGAAATAAAAGTTGTAGGTTTTTTAAATTTTCTACAACTTTTACGTAGACTTTTGCCATAAAATGCATATTAAGGTCGCAATCTTAAAAAAAAAAAAACATTTTTTTCTACAACAGAACAGCCTCCCCAAAAATTTCAGTAGACATGGGGCCAACCCTATCTTGTAGAACATAAAAAATGTACTAAATGAGATTTTTTTTAAAAAATCGTACGAGCCGTTTTTGAGAAAATCGTCAAAAGTTAAAAATTACACAAATAAACTACTACTTCCAGTTGACCAATTTTCATGAAAATTTTCGTGTCAGGTCCTCTAGTGATACCAAACTTTACGTTTCCAGTTTCAACTTCATACGATGGTCTGTTTTTCAGATATTTTGTTCACACACAAACCAATCGCTAAAAATATGTTTTTTTGAGTTCAGGGGGTCTGAAAACATGTATAGCCGGTGAAAACTCAATTTTGAAAGAAAAGTACGAAAAAAAAAAATTAGACTTACCCTTCGTACGTATGGGACCTGAGGATGATGTTTGACGGGCATAAAAAACAATCTGAGACGATCGAAAAATTGTATACCGTCCATTGATGAAATACCCATGTATAAGAATACGCCGAACAGTACAGCCATTGGTACAAGACGAAGTAATGGCGCCATTGACACAGACGCACCAACCAGTATACTCACCAACAATGCACTCACTCTTTGTTCTAGAATTACAAAACAAATAAAAACATTATGTAAAGATCAAGTCACGAGAATGGCTTTTGCGTGTACATGGGCTATGAGGAAGGGAAGAGAAATCTGACAGTGCTGCCAACCTCAATGGTGAGACACTATATTTTACTACCGTGCAATAGCACCGTTAGACAACCACATGTTGCCTCCCTTGGCAATTAGTAACAAGATTTATAAGCAAAGTACGCTTCAAGAATAAACATGTAAGGCTTAGGTGAATGACACAATAATTGACAAAATAGAGAAGAATTGATATCGGAATAGCATGGTGCATAATAACGACATTTCAATTGTTACAAGCTATTAACCTTGAATACAGTGTTGCCAACTGACAAGTAAGGAGACATGAAATTTACCTATGCGTTACTTTTACCTTCTTAATGTTACAGTTGTGTCCTTTTTGAAACATGCATTACATGTATTTTAGTCGTTCAGTAATAAAATAATAAAAAAAAAAAGCCGCCTCTGTAGCGTAGTGGTTAGTGCGCTAGCCTATAAAACAGGTCTCGGGTTCAATTCCCGAGACGATTCTGGAAATTTTCACAAGTTAAAACCCACTGTTCTAGATACATAACCGACCACAGTTGCTAATAACAAACCAGTTGATGCAACTTTAAATAAACTAAACTAAAAAAAAAGTATAAAATTAAAAGAAACAGACATACCTTTAACATCAATAATGTGAGGCTTTTCACCAGGTGCATGAGTTCGAGACATAATGGTGACAGCTGAGACATGAGTCACTGAACGTACCGTCGCGGCACAGACGAAAGGAGCTCCCATTAAACCACACCCAATATTGCACATGCAAATCAATACGATGTCTAAATGGAACCCAGAACCTTTTTTTAATTTCCTTTCTTTTTTATCGATTATCAATCTGAAAAAAATTAAACAACATATAAATGATTTCACCAAGAGCTCTGAGACACTAATGGCCTATTCCCACACAGCTAGTTAATTAATGCCAATGATCTGTAGACTCTAGCATTAAAATTTAAATTATTAACATATAAGGTTACCCACCGGGTTGGTCTAGAGGTAAAGTCGTCACCAAAATCAGCTGCTTAACAGCTGATTTTCGGAGACAAGGTTCCTGGTTCAAATCCTCGTAAAGGTAGCTACTTTTATATGGATTTGAATGCCAGACAGTGGTTACCGGTGTACTTCGATGGTTGGGGTTCAATTAACCATACACTCTCAGGAATGGTCGACCTGAGTCTGTACAAGACTACACCTCATTCACACGTAATACATATCATCCTCATCTCATTGGGTCATGGGGTTGCTAATTGTTCTGAATTGAACAGATTGCAACATACACATATTAGGAATTAAAAAAAAAAAAAAAAAAAAGAATATATAAGGCCTATCTACGACCGATTTGGAATTACTGTATAGAAATTTTTGAGACGGCAATAAAAACTCACATACAAAAAATTCAAACCCATCAGTCAAAAATACTTCGCGTGATAACGAACGCTCCATATTACGTAACAAATCTAACATTGCATTCTGACTTAAAAATTCCTTTTGTATCAGAAACTGCTAAAATAAAATACTCAAAATTTAAAAGAAAGTTAACAGACCACATTAATCCCCTAATACAGCAAATGTCAAGACAAAACTTAACCCACCAACAACACCTATGAAGAAAATGGGAGTAGAGATCTACTGATTGAATAATAAAATATGTAAATAAAATGCTTAAAAGATAATACAAATTATTTCACAGATTTGATAATTCCTTAACATTTCATTCTTCATTCATTCCTTTTGTAATTATAATTTATTACGAGTCGTTCAGATCTTTATTATTCTTGTAATGTGTATATTATTTGTTTTTCCTGTGTTTGTTTTCTTTTTTTCTTAATTTCTTTCTATTGTAAAACTTTTGAATTATCCACTGGGATATATCTTTAAAAAAAATATTAATATTTATTTTTCACGTCGTTTGTTTATTCTAAATTTTGTTAAGCTTTTGGATGGTTGTACTGTACTGTCTAGTTTCTAAATAAAGAATCAAAATTAAAAAAAAAAAGATCTGTAGACGAAGGTGAGTTGTTTTGTGTATTGCTGTACAGTGTAAATGTTACTTAATAAATAAGTCTTCAGTTGGCATAAACCTTAAAACTTTTCGACAAATCTTGAGGATAGGAGTACACAAAGCATACCAGAGAAAAATTAAAAAGAAAAACACAACAAGTCGGTGAGGAAGTGGGTCATTACAAAAGGTGAGTTCAGGGGTTCTAAAAAAAACTTGTGAGAGAACTCGCTTTGGAAGATTCAAAAGAATATACGAGTTACTAGAATAACAGCTTACTAGCAACTAGCAACGTTTCAAAACCCGTTTCAAGAACCCGTTTTTGAGAAAATCGCAAAAAAGCAAAAAATTACACTAATAAACTACTACTTCCGGATGACCAATTTTGATGAAAATGTTCGTGTTGAGCGGTAGTGGTGTCTAACTTAAGTTTCAAGTTCATACGAGGTTCTGTTCTTGAGATATTCTGTTCACACACACGCACGCACGCACGCACGCACACACACCAATCGCTAAAAACATGTTTGTGTGGGTTCAGGGGGTCTGCTTACGTGTAGATCCGGTGAAAACTCGATTTCGAAAAATCGACATGAAAACAATACTTTCCTTCCTATATATTCATATAGGCAAGAGAAAGTAAAAAACCTGTTAAACCTGAAGTTCACATTGTACTATCAATAATAAGCTTGTTAATAAACATAAATGTGAAACTATTATAATATTAATATTAATAATTCGGGCCGGCCCGTGGTGTAGTGGTCAGCACAACTGGCTACTATGCCGGGGTCCTGGGTTCAATTCCCTATCAGGTCTTGCATTTTTTCCATCTGTAAATTACCACATATCATTACCTACGCACAAGCCCAAGGCTTATGTAGGCATCGCATCATCACTGAATAATTTTTTTTTTTTTTTTGTAATCTCTAATATGGTGTACGTTGCAATCTGTTCAATTGAGAACAATAAGCAACCCCATGACCCAATGAGATGAGGATGATGTGTATGACGTGTAAATGAGACTGTGTAGTCTTGTACAGACTCAGGTCGACCATTCCTGAGAGAGTAATGGTTAATTGAACCCCAACCATCAAAGTACACCGGTAACCACTGTCTAGCATGCAAATCCGTATAAAAGTAATTACCTTTACTAGGATTTGAACCAGGAACCTTCGTCTGCAAAAATCAGCTTGTTAAACAGCTGATTTTGGCGACGACTTTACCTCTAGACCAACCCGGTGGGTAAATAAATAAATTCAATAAATAAATAAATTTACTTACTCGCAAATATGAGTTTCCATAAAAAGTAGAATGTAAACCAGAAGAGCCGGCACAGCGGAAGCTATCATAACCCACGGTTGAATCGGTTGGAACAGCCCCCACGGTGAGATCACCCAACCTCTTACCGTTGAATCCGATGGCGCTAAACCTTCCGGTACTTTCAGTTTTTCTGTATAGGTGCCTGGTACAACGTAATCTAAACCGACCATCACAACTATGGCGATTGGTACACCAAAATCACCTAAAGCTCGCCGTGCCTACAACACAAACAATACGGAAAATCAATAATTGTCGCGCAAAAAAAAAAAATATGCTACAAATAATATTGTAGATTTTATAATTTCTATAACTTTGATTTTTTTTTTTGACTACAACAGGCAGGTGGAGTATTAAATAATTTGCACTCAATCTGCTAGTTGCAGGGCGACAAAAAAAATCTGGTGTGAAACACACACACAACTGTATGAGGGCGAGCGTTGTCATGCACAAACACAACACCTTACTCATCTTACTCGTTGATTTTATGGAACTTGGAATGACCATCACTTCTGCTGTCTACTGTGAAACTTTAAACAGACTTAGAAGAAGAGAGATCCAAAACAAGCGTCGTGGCCTTCTGACAACACGTCGTGTTGTGTTTGTACATGACAACGCTCGCCCTCATACAGCTCGAAGAACAAATGAACTTTTGGCCAACTTTAAATGGGATATTTACGATCATCCCCCATATAGCCCGGACTTGGCTCCTAGTGACTTTTACCCGTTTCCGAACATGAAGCGGTGGCTTGCATCTCAGCAGTTCGCCAATGACGAAGAGCTTCAAAACGCCGTGAATGGTTGGCTACATTCACAGGCGGCAGATTTATATGCAGAGGGTATTTCAAAGACTGTTCCAAGGCAAGACAAGTGCATGAATCTGTTTGGCGACTATGTCGAAAAATAGAGAAAAACTGTAGTTTTAATATAAAAGTATATAATAAAGTTTTTGTATCTTCACTAGTTTATTTTTTATTTCATAACGGAGGTTATTTTCTGGATAACCCTCGTACATTGGCTTTGAATTAGGGCGTTATAAAGTGACAGCTAAGAGGGTGTTATAAAGTGACAGCTAACAGGGTGTTATAAAGTGACAGCTAACAGGGCGTTATAAAGTAACAGCTAACAGGGTGTTATAAAGTGAAAGCTAACAGGGCGTTATAAAGTGACAGCTAACAGGGTGTTATAAAGTGAAAGCTAACAGGGCGTTATAAAGTGACAGCTAACAGGGCGTTATAAAGTGACAGCTAACAGGGCGTTATAAAGTGACAGCTAACAGGGAGTTTATAATAACCTGTTATCATGATAACTGACTCTAACCAGTAACCATGTTATTAATCCTGTTACGCTAAATACGCCCCATCACTAGCGCACACACAAACTTCTAATCAAAACAAAATCACACGATATAATATATAAATACAAACTTACACTTCTGCCAAGAAACTTGCTGTTACGAAAATGTCTTAAATAATAAGCAATAAAGAAAGTTCCTAATGCAAGTGTCGTACAAAACAGTGCAGTGTTCGGTTGATTTCTCGGAGAATTGTCCGGCGGTAACCGAACTGCCGATGAAATTAACGAGGAGTTTAGCAGAGAATCGTTCTGGTGAAATCTGGAAACAATACAATCAATTAAAAAAAAAAAAAATTGATGTGAAAAAAACTCACACGACTTTCTCTTGCCAGTGCAAATAATTAACAATAAACCTAACATTAGTAATAAAACATAAGAAATAAACAAAAACCTAACCTCAATAAACATAACCTAATTTTTATCATATATGTAAGATGCAAAATGAAAATCGATCTCAGTTTGCCTTAAAAATACGGAAAATCACTCTTTCACGCTAAACTAGGCTCTGTAGAGAAAAATCCTAAAAATAAAAGTTGTAGATCTTTTAATTTTCTATAAATTCGATTATATACACTTTTGTCATAAAATGCATACTAAGGCCGAAATCTTAAAAGACTTTTTACGCGTTTTTGTGAGAAAAAACAGAAAATCGCTAATTTCCGCTAAGCTAAGCGTTATACAAAAAATGTTTGAAATAGAAATTGTAGAATTTTAAATTCTCTACATGTTTTATTATACCGGGTGAGCATAAAGTCTTGCCCTGATTATAAAAATTTATTGCAGAATAACTGTTTGACATAATAATTTAAATTTGATGCTGTTACATAGGTTAGTGTTAATAGTTTTTTTTAAGATTACTTACATTAGTAAACTTCAACGTGTGCCCCCTTGGTAGCTCGGAGAATGTCGAAGCGGTATTCCAGTTCCTGCCAGGTGTTTTGTAACATGTGTTCTGTCACAGTACCCACAGCAGCTTGTATCCTAGCCTTCAGTTCGTCAACGTCACCAACTGGTGTGGCGAAGACTCTATCCTTGATATAGCCCCAGAAAAAAAAGTCAAGGGGAGTAATGTCTGGAGAGCGGGGTGGCCAGGGTGTTGGACCATCCCTTCCAATCCACCGATTTGGAACTGGAATACCGCTTCGACATTCTCCGAGCTACCAAAGGGGCACACGTTGAAGTTTACTAATGTAAGTAATCTTAAAAAAAACTATTAACACTAACCTATGTAACAGCATCAAATTTAAATTATTATGTCAAACAGTTATTCTGCAATAAATTTTTATAATCAGGGCAAGACTTTATGCTCACCCGGTATAAATTTTTGCGCTATAATACATATTAAAGCCGTAATCTTAAAAAAAAAAAACACTATTTACGTGAAAACAGCCTCACCAAGAATTTCAGCAAACATGGCGCCTACCCTATCTTGTAGAGCATAAAAAAATTTAGTAAACCAGGCGATTTTTAAAAAAAAACTTAAGACCAGTTTTTGAGAAAATCGCAAAAAAGTGAAAAATGACACGAATAAACTACTACTTCCGGTTGACCGATTTTGATGAAAATGTTCATGTCAAGTCCGGTAGTGGTATGTAACTTAAGTTTCAAGTTCGTACGATGTTCCGTTCTTGAGATATTTTGTACTCACACACACACACACACACAGACCAATCGCTAAAAACATGTTTTTTGGGTCAAGGGGTCTGAAAACGTGTAATACGGTGAAAACTCGATTTTGAAAAATCGACATGAAAACAATACTTTCCTTCCTATATATTCATAAAGGCAAGAGAAAGTAAAAATTGATGTGAAAAAATCACACGACTTTCTCTTGCCAATAAAAATACCTAATAAAACTTATAGTTAACACGTTCAGCGCCATGGACGCATACATGGCGCCAAGCAGTACCTCATCTGCTGCGCCGAGAGTGCCCCACGTGTGCGTCCCATACAGTATTAATTTTCTGGCGTTCTTACATCATCGGTTTTTCAGTTGTGCTCTTTATATTTTATTGGCGTGAAGATTGAACTACAGTGAACGTGTTATCGGATCGTGGTTTCAGGTTTTTTGTTTTAATAAGTGTTTATAATGGCTGATGACATTATAAGTGTTTATAATGGTTATGATGACTATAACCAATCATTATTACATCATCAATGATATTTTCTATGTAACTTACTCCATATTTTTGTAAACAGAAATATTTATAGTGTACTACTACTCATTAAAATCAACATTGTTCTTAATTTTTCTAATGAACACAAAACAAGTAAAACATTCTTTGTTTATTAGTCAAACCCCTTCCACTACTGTACTAGGGTACAATTTTAATAGAACCAGCGGATTTTGTGCAGTAAAAGGTTTACAATTTATGAATCATATCCGGTGCCATTCCTGCTTACTGCTGTCAAAACAATTGTATTTATAGAAAAATGTTTCACAAGATGTCGTCGTAAGGTAATAAATTTTCTTTGTTGATTTTACCAAGGATCTTTTGTTATGTAACTTACAGTTTTCTCGAATATTAGACTAATAATACAATAAATTTTCGATTAATACGTAAACAATAAAACATTAACAAAACTGAAAATGCATGCGCTAGTTGTGTATAAATACAAAACACAAAGTGGATGCCACAAGTGCATCCAGCGGCCCCTCAGTCAGATAATTCAATTGCAGGGCCACTTGCGCCACTTATGCGTCTTTTTATTTTTTGCTGTAAAATTGCACAATATAATCCCTACTAAGAATAAATATCATTTTTATTATTTAACCTAATTACTTATAAAAAGTATGTTGGGGTTACTAAGTCTTCTAGTCATTTCTAGGTGGTACTCAACATGTTAACCTATGTTTAATCTTAGTAAACAATGTAAACGATGTAAAACGAAAACGAAAAAAAAAAAAAAAAACGAAAGTGTTGTGCAGCAGCAAGAGTGGTTTAGAAGAGATGGGAAATTTAAAAGTAGGCAACGAAAACATACAGGAAGTTGGGGAATTCTGCTATCTAGGGAGTAAAATAACAAAGGATGGTAGAAGCACGAGTGATATCAAGAGTAGAATATTGCTCAAGCTAGAAAAGCCTTTGAAATGAAAAACAGCTTACTGACTACAAACATTGATTTACAGATTAGGAAAAATTTCTTAAAACATTATGTTTGGAGTGTAGCATTATACGGAAGTGAAACGTGGGTGATAGAGGCTGTAGAACGGAAGAGGATAGAAGTTTTTGAAATGTGGTGTTATAGGAAAATGTTAAAGATTAGGTGGGTGGACAAAATAAGTAATTTAGAGGTTCTTAGGCGAGTGGATGAAAAAAGAAGTATATGGAAGCATGTTACCAAAAGAAGGGATAGGCTAGTGGGGCATATCCTAAGACATCCAGGTATTGGGCTATCAATAATGGAGGGTAACATTGAGGGAGTAAATTGTAGAGGGAGTCAACGATTAGAATATATAAAGCAAATTACAAAAGATGTAGGGTGTTACAGGTATGTAGATATGAAACGACTTGCGCAAGATAGAACAGGTTGGAGAACTGCATCAAACCAGTCGAGAGACTGATGACAAAAAAATAAAAACAATGTAAAAAAACCCTTTCACATGAATAACAGAAATAAAATGTAATTATCAATATACTTATTTTAGGGGAGACTGTACTTTGTATCCGGCCAATTTTAAATTTACTATTTTTAGGTACACTTTTCATAGAATCGGTGAAAGTTACGAAAATGAAACTTTACACACTTATAGTTGTCGGGTACAACTGTTAATGAAAACAATGACAGCTCTCAGGAAATTCGCATCAGAATAGAACAGGCCAGAAAAACATTTATAAAGATGAAGAAACTGTTCTTCTGCCGAGATTTAAGCCTTGAATTAAAAACACGTCTCCTAAGATGCTATGTCCTATTCGTACTGTACTATGGGATGGAGGCTTGGACAATGAAGAAGATTGATGAAAGGAGACTGGATGCATTTGAAATGTGGCTGTACCGGCGAATTCTGAGGATTTCATGGGTGGAAAAGATGACGAATGTGGAGGTGTTGAGACGTATGCATAAAGAAAGAGAAGTACTATTAACAGTGAAGAAAATAAAATTATTGTATATGGGACATGTCATGAGGGGAGAAAAATATAAAATTTTACAAGTGATTGTCCAGGGGAAAATCCAAGGAAAGAGATCCTTGGTAAGAAGGCGAAAATCCTGGCTGAAAAACCTAAGAGATTGGTATGGTTGCAGCAACAACGAATTGTTTAGGGCTGTGACATCAAAGATAAAAATCGCTCTGATGATTGCCAACCTTCGAAGCGGAGATGGCACCTGAAGAAGAAGTTGTCGGGTGGTTTTAGCTACTGACATTTTTTCAATTTAACCGGTTGGACCATAACATTTTTAAAAGAATACCGAATAACATAAAATTTTTTATATATGTTTTTTCTACGTTTTCTGCATATTACTTTTTTTGAGCACCTGAGGAAGTAAAAACAATGTCTGTGAATGTGCAAGTACATGATAATTAACTTGTGAAAATTTCAGCCCGGTAGGTTAAATGGTTTTTGAGAAAAACGTACCTAAGTGTTAAAAATATAAATTTACGAGAAAAGGCACAAATGAGAAAAATGTACACAAACAAGTTTAATTTCCCATCAACAGTTGGTTAGAAAGGTGCACCAACAGCTTAGAATATTAAAAATATGAAAAACATTTGTTCTTTGCAACATGTTAATTTTTTAGGATAAACCTGATAAAAACTTACAATTTTTTTCTTTAAGTAATTTTTTTTGTAATTTAATGTTTTTGTAGTAGATCTAGGTCTAAACTACTGAAAAACATAAAAAACCGAAAATCAAAATTTTTAGTCAAAACCATCATACAGTCTCCCCCTTAAGACGAATGACTGAAAAACACAAAAATCCAAATACATACCCGAACAAAGAAGAATTATTTGCAATCGCTGAAAATATATCCGTTGAATTATCGACAAGGTTTTCCGCAACATTCATATTTGCATTAGATAGTAAATTCGGGCTACTATAAGGAGACCATGTTTCATTATTTTCAGCGCAATATTCAGCCAGCGACATCAACGGATGCTTTTTAAATAACTGTAAATAAAAATCATACAAGAAAAATACCGTTTAATTTATGATGTTGATAATAATTCAAAAGAAAATTGTTTTTGTAAAACAATTTTTTTATAATTGTTTGCAACAAGGGGTAAAGGGGGAAAGCATCAGTGCGCATGCGCGAGTGCTTTAATTTCAGTGCAACAAACATAATAACTTAGCCTATACCCAGAGCATATGCAGTATATCGCGGAACCTTTTATAGGTTAACTAAACGAATGTAACTGTTTGTTACCTGAAAAAAGAAATGTTAATTTCTCAAAACGTGGTCGAACTATTCACAGTGCTGAACGAAATCTATTATGCAATGTAATAAAATGCTGTGAAGTTGAAGCTAAACAAAAATACTTTTCCGTGCCTCTTAATAAAAGCTATGAGCGAGTGGCTAACTACTGTGATGTTTTTCTTTCCACAATTCGAAAAATAAAGAAGGAAATAAAAGACGTGAAGAAGCTATTCTTTAACAGTGTTATTGACAACTGGTAAAAAAAGGAAACAGTTAGGTAGAGATACTAGTGAGACTGATAGTGAAGACGCCAGTGAAAGCGATAGTAAAGAAGGCCATTCATTCGTAGAAAATTTTGTTCCAATGGAATAAGATAGCTGGTAATTACAGTAAATAAAACATTTCTAGTCATGTAATTAAGCTATAAGCAATATTACGGGTCACATTTATTTCTTATAAGGTTTATGAAGAAAACATTTTCTCGGAATAAACTACAGCTTACAAAATGTACGTAGAAACTGCAAGGTAGTGAAATGTACGAGAAGTGTCTCACTGTTGATGTTGGCAGCACTGTTTAATTTTCACTTCCCTTCTTCACAGCCCATCATACGCAAAAGTCAATCTCGTGACTTCAGTATCTATACTTACAAATTCATTTATTACCACTACAACTTGGTAACTTCAATAAGCGTGTCATCCAACCATTTGTATCAAATAATACACTTTAATGCTTTTCACGGTTAATAAGCTCTGCTGTTCCACATCAATAAGCGTGTCATCCAACCATTTGTATCAAATAATACACTTTAATGCTTTTCACGGTTAATAAGCTCTGCTGTTCCACATCAATAAGCGTGTCATCCAACCATTTGTATCAAATGATACACTTTAATGCTTTTCACGGTTAATAAGCTCTGCTGTTCCACATCAATAAGCGTGTCATCCAACCATTTGTATCAAATAATACACTTTAATGCTTTTCACGGTTAATAAGCTCTGCTGTTCCACATCAATAAGCGTGTCATCCAACCATTTGTATCAAATAATACACTTTAATGCTTTTCACGGTTAATAAGCTCTGCTGTTCCACATCAATAAGCGTGTCATCCAACCATTTGTATCAAATAATACACTTTAATGCTTTTCACGGTTAATAAGCTCTGCTGTTCCACATCAATAAGCGTGTCATCCAACCATTTGTATCAAATAATACACTTTAATGCTTTTCACGGTTAATAAGCTCTGCTGTTCCACACGTTTACACCAATCAAAATGTTTACCAGCGTTGTCAGATTGTACGAATGTATCAACAGTAAGTATTAAAATCAGTACTGTTTTATACAATAAATTTTAGTATTTTTTTTAAAGTTGCCTTTATTTTCTATTGATCACTTACACATGTTTCGGTGGATCTACCATCATCGAAGTATATTATACTATTCGAAACTAAAAATGTTAAATATTTATAGAAGATGTTACGTCTTCAGTCATTGGTATAAAAACATCTTCTATAAATTTTAAAAACTTTTAGTTTTAAATGGTAATTTGTACTCTTGATGATGGTGGATCCACCGAAACGTGTGTAAGTGATTAATAAATATAAAGGCAGCTCAACACGGACTGTTTCTTGTAAAGCAAAAGAATTGCGAAAATCAAAAGGCGCTCTCAAAACAACTGTTTTATCTAACATCATTACTGATGAAAATTTCTGAAAAAAATACTGCTGAATCATATAATACGTTCGCCCCTTTTGAATATAAGATGAAAATCGCGTCATTCTTTACGTTAGGGACGTGAAATTTTCATCCGTGAAAATTTTTGTGTTTACTTTAGATTTTTTACTATAACGGGCTTAAATTACAGTTTAGCAAAAAAAATTATTTAACACGTTTTGTAAAAAAAGAGTTTACTGAATAAATGTATATTTTTCATTTAAATTTCCGTAAATATTTGACGAAGTTACAGAATGTTAAAAATAAGTCCATTTTGGAAGGTGAGCGATTGTATTTTACATTCTTTACGGTGATGTCACAGACCCATTATTACAACGTAATAATGCTGCAACCAACATGTCATGTTGGTTGCAGATGTAAGCAAATAAATGTAGGAAATTCTTTTCTGTGCAACAACGTTTTTTGAAAAATTCTGTATGTGCCGTAAGAGGTAAACCATTACAAATACCGTGCAACCTTGTAAGTGATGAATCTTTGATCAGTGATGGTAAACCCCCTCCTGATCAGTAAAATGAACTCATCTTACACAATCAAGGGCAAATTCCATAACAGAATCGTCATAGCTTGAACACAAACTAAAGAACATGCATGTAGGTTGACACAAGCTGCAAAGATTTCCATTCTAATCAAACAATCAATGCTACCTACACACTATAGAGAGAATAAAAAATTTCCCTTTTATGATATACTATTTCTGAAAACACTATCAGATGCGTTAAAAAATTCCCTACAAGAAAAGTGCAATATTTACTGGTCTCCGATTTATACTGACCTTGCAGAAACACGTTTTATCCCCCCCCCACCCTCAATCCATTCAGCATCACCTACAATTAGATCAACAGTGTGAACAGGGTTATAAAAAGGTAATTGAAATTTATTGTATAAAATAGTACATATTTCTGTTTTCATTTAATCCATGTTCAAAACCCCACCATTATTTTTCAACCAAAACTATTTAGAGTTGTGATTAGCAACATAGTACTCAATTCTGTTTCTTGTGTAATGATTGTGAACATTCAAATTCTACCAAAAGGTATTTTACTTTATGTACATTATCACTTCAAAAAAAAAGAAGAAAAGTAAATAATTAAGTAGTAACAATACTTACATCATACAACTTGAGACAACTTTCAACAATATATAACAACGATATAAGGGCAGCGAATATGTCTTCAGTGAAACGAGTGAACATTTTTATGAAAACACTTCCTTCGAAGAAACTGATGAACAGAGCTATGAAACCTAACCAGAAACCTATGTACACTCTCATCGTTAAATACTCTATACCATTCTCCTGACAAAACTGAAAACAAACAAAACAATCCATATAAATACATTATTGATTAACACCATTAAATAAATTACTTTAACATAATTTATCATTCCAACGTTATAAAAATAATTCTGTTGTTTCTTTTTGAACAATAAACAAAACAGACTTTCATTTTCCTTTTCAGAATTTCATTCATGCTGAATAGCAATAAGAATAATAATAAGTAGTCACTTGAGTCACGAGCCCATATAGTCACTTGAGTCGTGAGCCCATATAGTCACTTGAGTCGTGAGCCCATATTGTTACTTGAGTCGCGAGCCCATACAGTCACTTGAGTCGCGAGCCCACATAGTCACTTGAATCGCGAGCCCATATAGTCATTTGAGTCGCGAGCCCATACAGTCACTAGAGTCACAAGCCCATACAGTCACTTGAGTCGCGAGCCCATACAGTCACTTGAGTCGCGAGCCCATACAGTCACTTGTGTCGCGAGCCCATACAGTCACTTGAGTCGCGAGCCCACACAGTCACTTGAATCGCGAGCCCATATAGTCATTTGAGTCGCGAGCCCATACAGTCACTTGAGTCACAAGCCCATACAGTCACTTGAGCCGCGAGCCCATACAGTCACTTGAGTCGCGAGCCCACATAGTCACTTGAATCGCGAGCCCATATAGTCATTTGAGTCGCGAGCCCATACAGTCACTTGAGTCACAAGCCCATACAGTCACTTGAGTCACGAGCCCATACAATCACTTGAATCGCGAGTCCATATAGTCACTTGAGTCGCGAGCCCATATAGTCACTTGAATCGCGAGTCCATACAGTCACTTGAGTCACGAGCCCATATAGTCACTTGAGGGGAACAGCATCAGTGCACATGCTCGACTGCTTTAATTTCAGTACGACAAATATAACAACTTATACTACACCCAGAGCATATACAGTATATTGCGGAACCTTTTGTAGGTTAACTGTACGAATATCACTATTTGTTACCGTAAACTTAAATGTTGGTTTCTCGAAAACGTGGTCGAACTACTCACAGTGCTGAACGCAATGTAATAAAATGTCATCAAGTTAAAGCTAAACAAAAATGCCTATCCGTGCCTCTTAACAAAAGCCGTGAGCGAGCGGCTAACTACTGTGATGTTTCTCTTACTACAATTTGAAAAATAAAGAAAGAAATTAAGGATGTAAAGAAGCTATTCTTTAACATTTTCACTGACACCTGCTAAAAAAAGAGAACGGTTAGGTAGATACTAGAGAGACTGATAATGAAAACGCCGATGACAGTGATAGTAAAGAAGGTGATTCATTCGTAATTAGAGTAAATCAAACATTTCTAGTCATGTAATTAAGCTATAGGCAATATTAAAGGTCATGTTTATTTCTTATAAGGTTTACAAAAAAAAAAAATTTCTCGGAATAAACTACAGCTTACAAAATGTATCTAGAAACTGCAGGGTAGTGTCGAGTAGTGTTGAGGTTGGCAGCCCTGCAAATATTTCACTTCCCTTCCTCACAGCCCATCCGTACGCAAAAGGCAATTTTATGACTTCAGTATCTATTTCATTTGCAGGGTGGAAAATAGATGATTTTCAGAGGTCCTGGCATGCTGATAAGCATACTATTCCACTCAGTAAACCACCTGACTTCTAGTTTTACTTAGTAAAGCCTCTAAAGTCCAGCCTCTCATAGTTTGCTCCTAATGTAAACAAATAATGACGTCACTGAGCATGCGCATTATATCAAAATGTGTACACGCTGATTAAAAAGTAACAACAAAATACTTTCAAAAGTATTTAAATACAAAATACTTTTAAAAGTATTTTTATAAATGAAATTGTTAGGCCTACATCATATCATGACTCATGTTTTTAATACTTTAAGTACTTATAATTTAAAAAATGCCCATAACAGGAAGGTGGAGTGTTAAACTAATTGCACTCGATCTGTTTGTTGAAGGGCTATAAAAAATACTTCTGTTTCTTATCACATGGTCAGCCAATTATATGACTGAACTATTTAAGAACAGAAGAGGTAGAGGTGTAAAAGACACTAATCAGAGTTATCTCTGCCGAGAGTAATGAATTTCACTATACAGCCAGACTCTGTGGTGAATGAAGTGAAGGTGTCATTTGCAGGATGGAAAGTGGGTGCTTTTCGGAGGGCCTGGCATGCTGATAAGCATACTCTTTCAACTCAGTGAGGAAGGCAATAGTAAACCACCTCACTCCTCGTTTTTACTTAGTAAAACCTCTAGAGGTTCAAACCAGCCTTTCGGCTGTCGACCTAAACAACAACAATTTAAAAAATAGTTAACCCTTTTCACTCGAATTATGTTTCCACTGTGATTCCTCTCAACTTGTATTTATTTTATGATCTGTTTATACCCTATTACAGTAATCATACGCGTAATGTGTTGTTATAGTTTTAAGAGCATCCAATACTTTTCACGTTTGTAATTACTTTAATGTTAATAATGATACATCAAAAATGCTTTTTCTCACCTAAAAACTTTTAAAATATAACCAGCAAAACATACACTGTCGTTGTAAAAACTAAGATAAAATAAACTATGTAACTAGAAATTGATACTTAAAACCTAATAAAAGCATGAAAAATAATCTGAATATTATTTTTGTGTGAATTAGTTACCGAAAACCATTAACCGATCTTAAAGCGACACGAAATACCGCAAACTAAACGAAGTTCGTTCACAATTAGGTTAGTTTGTTTACTAGTTCGGTACGGCGACCTCAATTCAATTAATTTCGTTTATATCGGTAATCGGTAGTAGTCAACTATCGAAAACTACAAGAATTAATTTTTAAAACATCCCGTAGAGGCCAGCACATTACAGCAACATTGTTAACTGCGTATTTTCATACAAAATCAGCTGTGAAAGTGGAGTCGGATGGGGTCCGACATACGAGTGGAACGGTAAAACTATCGTGTCGGATCATCCGACAGTCGAGTGGAAAGGGTTAACTTAAAAGGAATACGACATCCGTAAAGTAGCAGACTCTAGCGTGCACCCTGTAGTAGGTGGCTTTTGTTTGTTGACAGTAGGAGCAAACTAAGAACGGCTGAACTGTAGCGGTTCAAACCAGCTTTTCAGCTGATGACCTAAACAACAACAATAATTAATAAAATGATTGGAAAGCCATACTTGAAATAGGGACTCATCGAAAAGTAATAAAGGCCCAGTCGCTCCAACAATGACCAGCGGTTGACCGGCGACCAAGCTGAACAAAATACCGAAGACTGATGTAGCGACCAATGTTTCTGATATACCGATTAAGTTGTGAGTTTTATCAGCTGAAAGAAAACAAAAACAATAACGATAAGATATTTTTACTATTACTACAAAACATATTAGCGAAATGAAATTTTATATTTCTGTGTCATTTCACAAATGGTCCAGTTAATGTTGACGGGTTTCCTGAACCAAGGATTGTGTTAACACTTACCGTGCTAAAGATGTAATATTACGGTTTTGGAAATCTAGAAGTAAATACGGGAGACGTAATAGGAGGGTTTTGTATTTTCCGCGCTGTGTAATGTACAAAGACATAGTATTACGTTCCTTGATGTTTTAGAATACTTTTCCATCATATTTGTTAACTTTTAACACTGTTGGTAGCATCCGTGTACCATTTTTGTAAAGTAATTTTAGAAGCAACGAGATCGTGTTGTTGTGGTTTGTTCGTGTTATTGTTTATTTTGTTCACCATGGCGTCTTCTGGTAAGGCTTTAGATGATAGTGATATTTTGTATTGTTTAGAAGAAGTAATTCTAATTTATTTGTAATTTATCACTCAATTTTTATCGTAATTGAATAAGTAAATTAAGATTTTTACCTTCATGGTATCATCTTTCATTTTTTTTTTTTTGACAAAAACGTAGTTTTTGGTTAAACAAATATAAAAATGTGGTGTGAAACACTCACACAACTTTCTCTTGCCAGTGAAAATAATTAACAATAAACCTAACATTAGCAATAAAACATAAGAAATAAACAACAAAACTAACCTCAAAAAACATAACCTAATTTTAATCATGAGTGAAAGACGCAAAATGAAAATCAACCTCATTTTGGCTTAGAAATACGGAAAATCACTCTTTCTCTCTAAACTAGGCTCTGTAGAGAAAAATGCTCTAAATAAAAGGTGTAGATCTTTTAATTTTCTATAAATTTAATTACATACACTTTTGTCGTAAAATGCATACTAAGGCCGAAATGTTTAAAAAATCAATTTTTCTCACGTTTTCGTGAGAAAAAAACAGCGTTATACAAAAAAATGTTTGAAATAAAAGTTGTAGAATTTTAAATTCTCTACAACTTTTGTTATATAACGTTTTGCGCTAAAATGCATATTAAAGCCGCAATCTTAAAAAGAAAATGTTTTTACGTAAAAACAGCCTCACGCAGAATTTCAGCAAACATGGCGCCTACCCTATCTTGTAGAGCAAAAAAAATGTAGTAAACCAGGCGATTTTTAAAAAAATCGTAGGACCAGTTTTTGAGAAAATCGCAAAAAAGTGAAAAATTATACGAATAAACTACTACTTCCGGTTGACCGATTTTGATGAAAATGTTCGTGTCGGGTCCGGTAGTGGTATGTAACTTAAGTTTTAAGTTTCAAGTTCGTACGATGTTCCGTTCTTGAGATATTCTGTTCACACACAGACACACACACACACACACAGACCAATCGCTAAAAACATGTTTTTTGGGTTCAGGGGGTCTGAAAATGTATAGATCCGGTGAAAACTCGATTTCGAAAAATCGACATGAAAACAATACTTTCCTTCCTATATATTCATATAGGCAAGAGAAAGTAAAAATAAGTGTAAAACCAACATTTATTATATGCCCCATTGATTTTTTTCACAAAGAATTGAATATTAAAATGCAAAAACAATCACATTGGTAACTTAAAATGCAAAAATTGTTGTGTCACAATTTACAAAAAAAATTGGCTAGCACTGGATAGTAGGCATCATGTCCGAGCACCAGCATGTTAAGTGTTAATATATAAAATAAAAATCTACTAGCACAGTGGACCCGTGCTAATAAATTCACACAATCTTTTTGGGTTTCAAACCCCTATCATTAACCCTCTAAGTGCCGAAAAAATATTTAAAAGTTTGATCCCAAAGTGCCATTTAATTTGCATAAGGGTGTACAAAAAGTGCCAGCCCTATTTCTAAAACTTGCAGGTGTAAGCCTGCCATTGCCAACGAAAATTTCAACATTACAGAAAAATAAAATTTCCTATAAAAAATTATTTTTATTGAGTTCATAAAAAACAAGATCTGCCCTTAACAGACAGGTGGAGTGTCAAATTATTTACACTTAATCTGTTGGTTGCAGGGCTAAAATAAATAGTTCTGTTTCTTATTACATGGTCAGCCAATTAAATGACTGAATTATTTAAGAACAGAAGATGTATTGGTGTAAAAGACACTAATCAGAGTTATCTCCTCTGAAAGTAATGAATTTTACTATACAGCCAGACCCTGTGGTGAATAAAATGAAGGTGTCATTTGCAGAGTGGAAAATATGTGCTTTTCAGAGGGCCCGGCATGCTGATAAGTATACTTTTCCACTCAGTGAGGAAGGCAATGGTAAACCACCTCACTCCTTGATTTACTTAGTAAAACCTCTACATGTTCAAACCAGCCTTTTGGCTGATGACCTTAACAACAAAAAACAAGAAATCATTATAACACTAAAAATATTCAAAATATTTTTTTAGTTTATTTAAAGTCTCATCGACAGCTGCTAGGTCGTTAGAAACTACTGTGGGTTTTGGTACCTTAACAGTGGTTTTAACGTATTAAAATGTCAAGACCCTAGCCAGGAATTGAAACCAAAACCTTTCGCTTTGTAGGCTATCGCGCTAGTCACTACGCCACTGAGGCGGTTTCAAAATACATTATTCCATTAATTTTTGTTTAAAAGTTTTTTTGTAAATGTTCGGTTATCCGGCCGTTGCACTTTATGCATAACTTATGGGCGTTCGCTTAACAGGATGTTATTTTACAAAGTAAAATACACGGGGGTTATAAATGAAATAGACACTTTCGACAGCTTCTTAAACATCAAACTGGTGTATTTGAATACAGTAAATGATATAGGTTTGTAGGAAATTTTTTAAAGTTTATGTTGGTACAACTGTTGCTAGCATTTTGTTGTCGGCTCCTGTTACAACGACCAGTCTAGCAAAATGGCCGCTACTCAAGTGGAGAAAGCTTATTGTGTTCTTGAATTAGCCAAAACAAACTTGGTTACGGTTGTGCAACATCATTTCAGAACCAAGATACGGTAAACCACCACCAACAAGGCAATCAATCTATGACTGGTATAAACATTTTGAAAACAGCGGATGTCTGTGTAAAAGGAAGAGTACTGGAAGACCTTCTGTTACAGAAAAACAAATTGATAGTGTCCGTGATGTTTATGAACCGAGTCCAGGAAAATGAGCTAGATCAGCAAGTTAAGAATTGCTAATTCCTCAACCGACTGTGTGGAAAATTCTGCGGAAACGTTTGAAAATGACACCTTATAAATTGCAGTTAGTACAAAGTTTAGACACCACTGATAAAGTCGTATGTAAAAATTTTTCTCTGGAGATGCAACATTGTGTTGAAAATAACGACGCATTCTTTAATCGCCTAATTTTCAGTGATGAATGTAATTTTCATATTAGTGGAAAAGTTAATAGACATAATGTTAGAATAAGGGGCACAGAAAACCCAAAAATAACTTTACAGCATACACATGATTCCCCTAAAGTAAACGTCTTTTGTGCATTATCTCATGAAAAGGTTTATGGGCCGTTCTTCTTTCACGAAGTTTTCAGTAACCGGAGTAATTTATCTGGACATGTTAAACAAATGGTTAATGCCTCAACTCCAGGAAGATAGTGATAACTTCATTTTTGTACAAGACAGAGCTCCGCCACACTGGCACTTACACGTCAGAAATTATCTTGATGAACGTCTTCCTAGATGATGGATCGGTCGTGCAAGTGAGGAAAATATTGGGTTTACGCCGTGCCCACCTCGTAGTCCAGACTTAAAACCCTGCAACTTTTTCTTATAGGGTAATGTAAAAGACAATGTTTTTGTACCACTGGTTCCAGTAGATATCGATGATCTAAAACAACGTATCGCAAATGCTCTTGCCACAGTTGACCGTCATATGCTTAATCAAGTGTGGGAAGATTCGACTACCGAGTTGATATCTGTCGTGTTATAAATTGTGCACATTGTGCACACATTGAACATCTGTAAATATTTTCAATAAAAACTTAATGAATTCTTCTATATAATCATGTAAGTTAAATACCTTAACTTTTCAAAAATAAATTTTCTATAAGCTATCGAAACTGTCTATTTCATTTATAATCACCCAGTATATCGATGTCCTATTTTCCAGTCATTGGTACTCATAGGGTTAAAACTCTATAGGGTGATTCAAAAAGAGCGCCGGTTTTGATATATCAAATTAAGAGATCTATTTTATTGAAAAACTGAAAATAAATACATCAACAAGTTCATCTTATCTTCCGATTTCATGTATGAAAAATGATGTCATGCATGTGTCCTCCTCTACTGCGCTGGCACGCATCAACTCTGTCCATGAAATTGGATATCACTGCACGACAAATTTCGACTTCCATTTGCCCGATAACCCGTCGAATTAAACCCCACATACGGCAGTTCTGTTTATTAACAAAACCGTTTAAGTGGAAGTGCGCCTCATCACTGAAAATGATTTTGTTTGCGAAGGTGTCATCATCCTGCCGTTTTCTCAATACCCAGTCAACAAACTGTCGTCTCTTCTGGTGGTCTGCCACTTTCAAATGTTGCGTCAACTGAATTTTATACCGGTGATATTGGAGATCGTACCGAAGAATTCTCCGTACAGAAGAACATCTTAAACCCAATTGTTGAGAACGGCGACGTATTGATTTTGCTGGGCTAACAGCCACACTGTCACGAACCAACGCAATGTTCTGCTTAGTTTGGCCAGAACGACGACGTCCAGAACTTTTAAGGTCGACTGTTGAACCCATCTCAAAAAACTTTTTCATGAGCCTGCGAACTGTTGATTCATTCGGTGCGTCATTACGTCCTAGAGTACCGCGAAGTCGCCTGACAGTAGCCGCATAACTCTCTCCACTCTGGTAAAATGTTTTGACGATTAAAACTCGTTGCACAATAGTAAACTTCTCCATGGTTAGACACAGACTGCGAGAGTACTACACTGCGAACAAGAGAAACTACAACTGAATCGTCAATCGGAATGTTCTCCGAAATAGAAATGAGGTCAAACAATGTTGCCAACCGATAAACAAAAATTTACCAGCCGTTTAAAACCTGGCGCTCTTTTTGAATCACCCTATATTAACACCTAATAGCTAATTAACATTATAATAATACGGGTATTAACAGGTTGAGTGCCGTGAGATGCGCATCCGATCCTCACGTATTCCGTCAATATAGGCCGTGAGGATGGCTGGCGATACACACGGGTCTGTCCGCATAGGCTGTGAGAATCCATGCTGGTTCCTCAGACACTATTGTCATTATTTCATCAGAACTTTTGTAGGCCTGCTGGGAATGCTTTGAAATTTTTGCAGGCCTATAAGGATAGTGTAATTTACATCTGTGCGGAGGCGCCATCTCCGTGCGGCAAAATTAGGGACTACTACACATAACCTAAAGTTACTAAAACCCGACTGTTTTCCAGTGATACGTTTATTCGTGTTATTGTTATTCGTAATGATATTTTCTTGTTTATTAGTGATTGTATGTGTTAATGTTTTTAATAATATTGTAAATTATTTATAATACAGTTTATTTGTTTTTAATCGTGTTTATTTTTTAAAAACAATATATTTTCGGACAGGGGTTTTTTTTATTGTGCTTGAAATTAGTAAGATAAGTATCTAATTCACTACAGTTTTCAGTTTTTTATTACAAAAACTTTAGTTTTATTATAAAAATATGAATTCCCAACCAGCCGTTGCGAGAATTTTTTCCCTTGTAGGCCGTGAAGATCACATGTGTACCTCACCATTTTTTCAATTATCTGACATTGTATTAGCTTTTTACTAATAAATACTCAAAATAAGATGTGTTATTGGGGATATTTTGCAATTTCTCCTTGCGGCGGCCCCTGGTGAAAGTTTACCCATTATTATACGGCTTACCCTTATACATTGCGGCATTCAACCTGTTAAGGTGCCATTATAGGTTAGTTAGTAAGGGGGCGCACCACAAAAAAAAATTGTGCACCGCTGCTCTAGAGGTTGAAACCAGACTTTCATCTGATCACCAAAACAACAACAACAATAAATTAATAAGAATGCAAATAATTACCCATAAGACCACCAAATGTGATAGCACCGGATAACGCAGCAAAATACATGAAAATTGCAGCAGCCAAACATTGGCAGTTTAAGCCATCAAACACGTCTGATTTATACATCGGCAATCGTCTTTTAATATCATTGAATAAACCGCCAAACGGCTTTTTTGTTCTTCTTAATGGATCGTGTTTCGGTTTTTTTATTTCTTCCGGTAACAGAGCTAAAAAAAACAATTAAACAAACACAATTAATTAAAAAAATAAGCACTTTAAATTACATTAAATGTAGATAAAAAATTAACAGTTTATCATCACCTGGAGTTTAAAGGTTTAGGCATTGCATACATTCCCCAAAAATCTGGTGTAAAACACCAGACACTTTTATTGTAAAATGCATACTAAGGCCGAAATCTTAAAAAAATTGATTTTTCACACGTTTTCGTGAGAAAAAACAGAAAATCGCTAATTACACTGGTCTGCAAAAATAAAGTAAGTTTTTCCCCTTGGACTTTGATGGGTGATCATTAGGTATCTTGACCCCCTGAATCCAAATCTGACCTCCGTTTCTCTCTATCACCCACCGTTATTGAGGGCCCCCCCACCCCCGAAATTCTCGAAAAAAACACCTAAAAGCGGTTATTCCTAATAAAGCGAAGGGCGGGGGGAGAGGTTGTAAGTACCCCATCCTCCCCTCCATAGAAAATGTTATCTCAGTGCACGCACATTTATGCATGAAGACTGAAGGGGGAGGGGTGATATCACCATTAGTTCAGAAGTGTGTGGCAGGGTGGGAAGCCGACCACGTGTTAAGCTTAGCTCAGTGAAAATAATGTTGAACTTGTCGAAGAATTGATATCTGCATACGAGTCGATGAGTTGCAACATGTTATTAAAATTGCACCTTTTATACGCGCATTTGGACTTTTTCCCAGAAAACTTGGGAGAAGTTTACGATGCACACAGAGAAGGTTTCATCAACGCATTGCACTCTTCGAAAAACTGTTCTCTGGGAAGTGGAACTCAAGTATGTTAGTAGACTATTGCTGGTCACTCTTGCGTGAAACTCTTGGAGAAGTAGACACACGCCAACTAGTGTAAAACTTTCGTTTACAACCTATAGGCGCTTGCCTCGCGCAGAACACTCTTACAGTAGATAGACTATACTAGGCGCGTATGGAGAAAAGCTTTCATGAAATCCTATAGCACTCATTTTGCTCATTTTACAAACAGCCTTCCATTTACAGTATTATATAATTCAAAACCAATCTCTTTTACAATTACTTTGTTTGGACTTGTTTCATTTCAGACAAGGATTCAGTCCCGAGGTGTCCGAACTACAGCAAGTCTCCTGTCATCATCATCATCATCATTATCTGGGTATCCTTCCAGCAGGCCGGGTAGGATTTGAGTGGACGATATGCCTCCATCTATCTCTATCTTGATATACCTTTTGTATTCTGATATCCTGTAGTGTCATTCCTTTTGTTAGGAGATCATCCCTTATTTGGTCAGTCCATCTTCTTCTGGGACGTCCAACGGGTCTCTTTCCAGATACCTCCATGTCCAAGTACTGTCTGGGGATACGTGCCTCTGGCATCCTTTGTACATGTCCAAACCATTTGAGTCTTGCGGTACGTAATCTTTCTTCCATCGTTAAGGTCACCTGCATATCTCTTCTTATATATTCATTTCTGACCTTGTCTCTTCTGGTCTTCTGCAAGGCTGATCTTAAAAATTTCATCTCACATGCCTGTAATTTGCTAATGTCCCCTTTCAATAAGACACAGCTTTCTAGGCCATATGTCATTATTGGAAGAAGATATGTTTTAAACATGGTCTGTTTGGCTCTTATGGGAACTGTATTATCCCAGACTAAGTTCCGCACTTGGTAAAAGAAGGAGGATCCTTTATTCACTCTATTTAGAACTTCTAGCTTAGCACTCCCATCATTTGAGACGACGACGCTTCCAAGATATCCAAAACCTCCCACACATTCAATCCTTTCTCCATCAAGTTTTATGTTACACTGCGCAGGTGTTCTGCTGACTTTCATTGCTACTGTTTTCTGCTTACTAACGGTTAGTTTGAACTCCTTAAATTTCTTGTTCCAGCAATCCAACTTTTCCTGCACCTCCTGCTCTGTCTCTCCCCAGATGGCCACATCATCTGCAAACACTAATGCATTCAAATTTCCAGGATTTACAGCTTTAATTTCTTTAATAATTACATCCATGAGAGCAATGAAAAGAAGTGGGGAGAGTGCGCTTCCTTGTTGAACACCTCTTTTAGTTCGAAACCATTCCGATCTACCATTTCCAATTTGAATACAGCTTTCACATTCCACATACGTTTTAATTTTACGAATTAAAGAAATTGGGGCTTCCAGTTTTTGTAAAGATTCCCATATTTTACTTCTTGGCACACTATCATATGCTTTTTCTAAGTCCAAGAACACAACAATCAAATCCTTTCCTTTTTCCCAGTGCTTCTCCGTCAGTTGCCTTATGGCAAAAACAAGATCTACTGTTCCTCTATTGCATCGAAAACCATGTTGTTCTTCCTCGAATCGATGTTCTATATGTGTTCTTAGTCTTTTTTCTATGATCTTTTCCATTATTTTTAGACAGTGTGACAGCAAAGTAATTCCTCTATAATTCGCACACTTTCTTCTACTCCCTTTCTTGAACAGTGGCATGATCAGTCCCGTCCTCCATTCTTCTGGTATCCTATTTTCTTTCCAGATAACTCCCAGTGTTCGATGTAACCACTGTAGGCCCGGTATACCTGCCGCTTTGATCATATCTGTACAGGGTGATTCATTTAAAAGTAGCCCGCTGCATTTAACAGCGGCCTTCGGCACTCAATTAGATTCAAATAGTAAATGAATAAATAGAATTACTTAATACATAATTTTACATATTTATTTAGAAATTTATATACAAATTTCAACTTCACCTTTACAGTAGATGCTGAAAGTGGTGTCCTTGAACGCTTACACATTTTTGCGCTCGTTCAATGTTTTCAATGCACACACGACACAATACGGAAACGTCTATAGCTTGAATGGCTGCCACGATGTTATTCTTTAGCTCATGTATACTGCGGGGGTTTGCTTGGTAAACAGTTCCTTTTAAATAACACCATAGAAAATATCGCACATACTCAAATCAGGTGAACGAGGAGGCCACAAATCTTTCCTAACAACTCGCATGGGAAAAGCCTGATTGATATGAGATAGGGACTGGCTTTTGATACAAAAAGGTGAAGTTGAAATTTGTATACAAATTTTAAATAAATATGTAAAATTATGTATTAAGTAATTCTATTTATTCATTTACTATTTGAATCAAATTGAGTGCCGAAGGCCGCTGTTAAATGCACCGGGCTACTTTTAAATGAATCACCCGGTAGTTTGAAATTTGAAGTGATGAAAGTTTATATAAAGTATTTTGTAACAGAATGTTACTGTACCTTTTTTCTCCATGCCAGCTGCAATACTTTTTCCGCGACTTTGTCGCCGTTTGATCGCTTCATTTTTCTCTTTTAATTCGCTGAATTGTAATAAAGCTTGATTTTCCCAATCGCCAGGCGGCAATACAATACTGTAATCTAAGAATTCATTAATTGCGGATAATAATTCTTTACGGTCAGTTGCTCTGTATGCCACTTCATGAAAACCCTAAACAGAAAAAAAATTAAAACATTTAATTTCATAAAAATTGAAAGGAGGTAAGACAGGGACACAGATTAATTCTACATGGTAACGTTCTGGAGGAAATTAAAGAATTCGGATACTTACGAAAAGTTTTCTCATCAGACGGAAAACTGGAAAAAGGGTGCAGAAAGCAAGTGGTTTCTTCAAAAGTGTGAGAGGCTTAGTCTGGAATCAACAAGTTCCTACGCATTGTAAAAAAGTTATACATAATGCAAACTTTGTACCACTGAGAAACTCCCCTTTAGATAGCGAATATGTGAAAATCGCTAAGTTGATGTAGTGATAAGATAATTGTGAATCGTCGGTTTTCAAGAATCTTTTTGCATCCACAGCATAAACCGAATCTTCTATGATCTTCTGTGATGGTCAGCCTGATCCCAGTCTCTCCTTGAAAGCTCTCACCCATTTACGTACTTTGCAATGACTCATAACATTGTGGCCATACACGTTACTTATCTGTTGACGAATTTCTGTGGCTGGAATGTTCGTTGCTGTCAAAAACCGACTCACTGATAATATTTCACAATTGTCGGGCTGAACAATCGTTTTAAACATTTTGAACTGGCAATATAAACAACCCACTGCAACAATACCAATGCAAATGGCGTCATTTGATGAGCAAGGCACGCCGGGAATTTAAGCGCATGCATGTTTCCATGTTCGTGTGACATTCGTTTAGCCACAGCGATTCAAATCTTCCTTTTCGAAAAACCATTGTAACTTTTTATAATGGTAGCATGGAAATGACACATCCCTCCTCTTTACCTGATACAGACAATTTTATCAACATTACACAATACTGGAAGCATTATTTTGTAAAATTAGAATATTTACATATGCCATAACAATATGCCCAAAACAAACAGGTCGAGTGTCAAATTATCTACACTCAATCTGTTCGTTGCAGGGCAAAAATAAATAGTTCTGTTTCTTATCACATGGTCAGCCAATTAAATGACTGAATCGTTTTAAGAACAGAAGAGGTAGAGGTGTATTGTGACACTAGTCAAGAGTTATCTTCTCTGAAAATAATGAATTTCACTATAGAGGCAGACCTTGTGGTGAATGAAGTGAAGTTGTCATTTACAGAGTGGAAAATATGTGCTTTTCAGAGGGCCCGGGATGCTGATAAGCAAACTTTTCCACTCAGTGAGTTGTGGCAATGGTAAACCACCTCACTCCTCGTTTTACTTAGTAAAACCTCTACACGTTCAAACCAGCCTAAAGGGGCTGATCACCTAAACAACACAGAATATATACTAAAAATTCCTGAAGACCAACTCGAATTATTGAAACTACAGATTTCTAGTATAAGATAAGATATCCTAAATCGAACCATCAAAGAGCTACTCATTGAGAGATAAGTAAAGACAAAATTTAAACAGAACAAGAAAACATGTAGATGGAAACTTACTGAATTAGACATTAGAGTAGAAATAGAACGACCGATTTCATGGTAATCTAAATCGGCATCATTTGGTCCTAGTAAAATGAACAGAAATCTCACTGGAATTGTCACCTGTAATCACAAACACACAAATAAAACATTAAAACATTAATTCACACAAAATAGAAAATTCTTCTATTATACTACAGAATGATTCACGAAGATATGCAGAAACTTTAGGAGCTCATTGTACATGCAAAAATAATGAAAAAAAGTTTATATAAACATGGGTCCGGAAATGCTTCGTTACCGAGTTACGGCTAGCGAAAGATTTCGCCCAGATTTCAGCTCACCAGGTGAAATGAGGTCTTCCTGGAATTCTTGTAAGGTAGATTAAGGGGCGAATTCAATCGTTTCTTGTGGTTTTTGACCTGATAAATTGAATAAAACAGGTCCCAGAACTGTAAGTTAAATAGTTTTTAAGAAAACCAGTGTCAAATGCAAAAAATGGAGTGGAAAACACATTTTTTCATTTTGGGCAAGAAGAACTTTGTTATTTCATCAAGAAACAGTTAAAATTTTTGAATAAAACATGTAGAAAATTTTATTCTGAACAAACCGGTATAAATTAAGTACACAGAAAGCGAATAGATGTTTGATTAAATGAATTTTTATTCATAAGAGTACAAAGTAAAATTAACCGGAAAAACAAAGATGAAAAATTGTGTTTTTTTCACTCCATTTTTTGCATTTGACATTGGTTTTCTCAAGAACTATTTAACTTACAGTTCTGGTACCTGTTTTATTCAATTTATCAGATCAAAAACCATAAGAAATGATTGAATTCGCCCCTTAATCTACCTTACCAGAATTTCAGGAAGACCTCATTTTACCTGGTGAGCTGAAATCCGGGCGAAATCTTTTGCTAGCTGTAACTCGGTAACGAAGCATTTCCGGACCCATATTTATATAAACTTTTTTCATTATTTTTACATGTACAATGGGCTGCCAAAGTTTCTGCATATCTTCGTGAATCACCCTGTATGAATACAATACCACATTATATTCTTCTACTTCTTTTCCATACAGTGATATAATTAAAAAACAGCAAAATGAAAATCAACCTCAGTTTGGCTTAAAAGGACGGAAAATCGCTCTTTCACGCTAAACTAAGCACTGTACAAAAAATGCTACAAATAAAAGTTGTAGATCTTTTAATTTCCTATAAACTTTATTATATACACTTTTGTCATAAAATGCATACTAAGGGCAAAATCTTAAAAAAATCGATTTTTCACACGTTATCGTGAGAAAAAAAAGAAGAAAATTGCTAATTACCGCTACACTAAGCGTTATACAAAATAACGTTTGAAATAATTAATTATATACATTTTTGCGGTAAAATGCATAATAAAGCCGCAATCTTAAAAAAAACAATTCTTTTACGTGAAAAGAGCCTCACCAAGAATTTCAGCAAACATGGCGCCTATCCTATCTTGTAGAGCATAAAAAAATAAGTAAATGAGGCGATTTTAAAAAATATCGTAGGACCAGTTTTTGAGAAAATCGCAAAAAAGTGAAAAATTACACGAGTAAACTACTACTTCCGGTTGATTGATTTTGATGAAAATATTTGTGTTGGGTCCGGTAGTGGTATGTAACTTAAGTTTCAAGTTCGCACGATGTTTCGTTCTTGAGATATTTTGTATATACACAAACACAGACCAATCGCTAAAAACATGTTTTTTGGGTTCAGGGGGTCTGAAAACGGCTAGATCCAGTGAAGAGTGTATTTGTTAAAAATCGACATGAAAACAATACTTTCCTTCCTATATATTCATATAGACAAGAGAAAGTAAAAACATAATTTAATTTTAATCATGAGTGAATGACGCAAAAATTAAAATCAACCTCTGTTCTTAAAAATACAGAAAATCAGTAATCCCCTCTAAACTAGCCTCTAAAGCAACGGTTCCCAAAGTGGGGGGCGCGCCCCCCAAGGGAGGCGTGAAGACACGTCAAGGGGGCACAGGACTTCGAGATATCTTTACCCTCCATAACGGATCCTTTCAGTGTCAACATAGACTTCCTGCTTGAATTACTTAAAAAAAAAGTTTTAAAAATAAAAAATGTTTCTGCTGCGAAAAACGATTTCGATAAAATTGACAAAACATCACTTTGGGTTAAGTATTACCAAGTTTACCCCAGTATATAACAACAAGCGGAACCAATTGTAATTATCTTTATCAAGCACCTATCTGTGCAAAAAAGTGTTTTCAGCACTTGTTACAATAAAACCAAAGCATCGGTGCAATGTTGGTTTTATCAATGATTTACGTTGTGCACTTTCTAATAATCAACCTTTTTTTAAAAAAAAACATGCGAGGTCATCCATACACTGATTTATTTTGTCTCTTGTTAAAATTAAATTGCAACTTCTAAAGCTACAAAATATAAAAAAATAAATGTATGGTTATTTTAATGTAATACGTGATTTTTCATTGCCCAATAAAATTGTGTAAGGGGGCGTGAGAAGTTTTCTTTTTGGCAAAAGGGGGCGTAAAAGATAGAAGTTTGGGAACCGCTGCTCTAAAGAGAAAAATACTTTAACCCTTTTAAGGTTAGTGTTCTAATATCAGACCACCATAAAAAGTACCTAAACGGGAAAATTTATTTTTATTTTCCTTTTTAACTTTTATGATATTTATGTTACTTAATATGCACTTGATACACTTTAAAACAATTTTGAGTATGTTTTGTGTTGGGAGAGGGTGTCCTTTTATTTAGCCATCAAGCTTCTCTGCAGTTGACAGTTGCAAAGTAATTTGTGTATTACAATTCACTCACTAATGCTAGTGCCATTAATATCAAATGAATTATTATTATTGTAAATATAAATATAAATATCATCCAACAAAATGGATCGGATGCTCTGGCATTACGGAGAAGAATTAGAAAATTAGAGATGGCGTATGTACAAATAAAAGGATTTTACAACAAAAAGTGTATCTCCCGCAACACCAAGTTAAGACACTTAAACACGGTGGTCCTCACACAGGTTTTGTACCCGGCTGAGACTCTGACATGTTACAGAAAGGGAGAACTTACAAAGCTGGATAAGGTACACAGAAGATTTGCCCAGACAATATTGGGAACAGTCTATGACCCGGACACTAACGTACATAAAAAACGATCAAACGAAGTAATAATGAATTTTCTGGGGGAATCCTTGACAACAAAGTGTCGGAAAAGACGACTGCAATATTACGGACATCTAATGAGGTTTAGGGATATAGAAAATGAGACCTACAAATTGATCAGAAGCCAGGAAGGACTTAAAACCAGAGACAGATGGTTGAAGGAAGTGGAGGAAGACCTCATAACGTTGGACATCTCGGGCAACGACATTATGAACAGAGACATTTTTAGGCACAAGATTAAGACTTTCGGGAATTTCCATTCTGCTGAGTCCAAGACTAGAATCTGGACAGAGGAGGAGAGACAGGTGGTAAGTAGGAGGATGAGGGAGTACCACGCAAGGAGGCGACAGCTCCCAAAACAGCTTAAGGGAAAATGAATTTAATTACATAACTAGTGCGCTCTTAAAAGGGCTATACAATAAAAAAAGAAAAATATATATATATATAAATATCATATAAATGGGGATACTGACCTCAGTTAATGAAGGAATTAAAATACCCTCGCCGAGCCGCACAAACGCAATCGTAGGCTGTTCAAGGAATTCCACAGCACCGACTAACACAGTAGTTGCCTCCGCACCACACGGTATCCTCTTCAATATGCTTTCATTGGCTGCTTTACGGGTTAGATCTTCAGACGACGACATGTACGTCTCTTCCTTCATGTCTACCTTCACAAACAACAAACATCTCAGATTATCTTGTATTTTAAAAAACAATCAACTCTAGCCGACTTTCATATACTATTTAATAATTAAATTATGTAACGAAATCACGCGTTTCTTATTTTAATTATAACAAAATTCATACAGCTTTCTAAAACGTTAAAGATCAGATATTTTAATACGACAAGATCCAGTTTATTCAAACCCGGCCCATCAGAACTTTAGGATTAACTGCAGAATTGAAATCATATGTAGGTGACTAATTGTAAAAGTAACGCCCGTTTCCTGACTGTTGCAGCTAATACTGCTCTTATATTATACAATGGAAGTGGTAGAAAACCTCTTTTGTTCTAAATTGAAAAATCTGGTGTGAAACACTCACACAACTTTCTCTTGCCAATGCAAATAATTTACAATATAATTTAACATTAGTAATAAAATATCAGAAATAAACAAAAAACTAACCTCAATAAACATAACCTTATTTTAATCATGAGTGAAACACTCAAAATGAAAATCAACCTCAGTCTGGCTTAAAAATACGGAAAATCACTATTTCACGCTCAACTAGGCTCTGTAGAGAAAACTACGTTAAATCAAAGTTGTAGATCTTAAAAATTTCCAATAAATTTGGTTATATACACTTTTGTCGTAAAATGCATACTAAGGCCAAAATCTTAAAAAAATCGATTTTTCACACGTTTTCATGAGAAAAAATCAGAAAATCGCTAATTACTGCTAAACTAAGCGTCATACAAAAAAATGTTTGAAACAGAAGTTGTAGGTTTTTAAATTCTCTACAACTTTTATTATATAAGTTTTTGCGCTAAAATTTATATTAAAGCCGTAATCTTAAAAAAACAACGTTTTTACGTGAAAACAGCCTCACCGAGAATTTCAGCAAACATGGCGCCTACCCTATCTTGTAGAGAATAAAAAATTGAGTAAAATAGGCGATTTTAAAAAAAATCGTAGCACCAGTTTTTGAGAAAATCGCAAAAAACTGAAAAATTATACGAATAAACTACTACTTCCGGTTGACCGATTTTGATGAAAATGTTCGTGTCGCGTCCGGTAGTGGTATGTAACTTAAGTTTCAAGTTTCAAGTTCGTACGATGTTCCGTTCTTGAGATATTCTGTTCACACACACACACACACACACCAATCGCTAAAAACATGTTATTTGGGTTCAGGGGGTCTGAAAACGTATAGATCCGGTGAAAACTCGATTTCGAAAAATCGACATGAAAACAATACTTTCCTTCCTATATATTCATATAAGCAAGAGAAAGTAAAAAGCTGTCGTAGATCTCGATCGAATTGTTCAGAACAAGACAGCTCCTCTCTATCAATTTACATCCAGGAAATTTTTGGAACCAATTTTTTATTTTTTTTAGAACCAAAACAAATGAAAGCAACCGATATTCACAAAAATGTTAACCATTACAAAATTACTCGTAAAATTTCATCATGCATTTGACAAAGATCGCCAAGTAACCTTCCACACACGTCAGCTCAGGAAAGAGGTCCTTGACGGAAAAAGAAAACAATAAATGATCACTCCCTACCTACATAGACACTGAACTGTTGTGTGCTTAACTATGGACCGTCACCAAGAGAAGCAAAGCACGGCTCTCACAGCAGCTGGCACCACAGCCTTGTGTTACCGAAAATACTGATCTCTTTTAAGACCAGCACAGGGGTTCTTCTCAAGACCAGCTTCTTAAGGTTTTTACCAGCCCTTTTCAGGGCCATAAACCATCCCTGTCCACTCCAGCAGAAACACACATAAACGACCCTTCTCAGAACTACCACAAATATTTAAGGTTTTTCCCATGCCACTTGATTACAATAGTTTTGATCAATGAAACAGTAGAATCCAATTACCTCAAAGAATAATCATAAAAAAAAAATTCTTAACATAAACAGCTTCATTATGTTTCTTAAAATACTAAACAAATTACTGCAACTTGGTACGTTCGAGTAATTTCAACCAATTTTAAAACAAATAAGTTAAGTCCCTCTTCTAGTATTTATTCTCCTGCTTCAATCATTACAGTTAATAAGTCACAGCAACAAATTAGATAATTAGTGGATGCATTGGAATACTATAAATTACGTAAGATCACAGCATTAGAAAGTACGGTAGTGCAACTCTCATCCCCTTGTACATACAAGCAGTGAGGATAATATCCAAGAACTTACCCTTTCTGGCAGCTTCAATCACTGTGGACGGAGAATATATTTCTACTAAGTATACGGTGAGGAAGAATAACGAGTCAATGAAAAATAAGAGAAAAAATCTGGTGTGAAACACTCACACAACTTTCTCTTGCCAATGCAAATAATTAACAATATAATTTAACATTAGTAATAAAATATTAGAAATAAACAAAAAACTAACCTCAATAAACATAACCTTATTTTAATCATGAGTGAAACACTCAAAATGAAAATCAACCTCAGTCTGGCTTAAAAATACGGAAAATCACGCTTTCACGCTAAACTAGGCTCTGTAGAGAAAAATGCTCTAAACAAATTTGTAGATCTTTTAATTTTCTATAACTTTTATTATATACACTTTTGTCGTAAAATGCATACTAAGACCGAAATGTTAAAAAAATCGATTTTTCACACGTTTTCGTGAGAAAAAAAACAGAAAATCGCAAATTACCGCTAAACTAAGCGTTATACAAAAAAATGTTTGAAACAGAAGTTGTAGGTTTTTAAATTCTCTACAACTTTTATTATATAAGTTTTTGCGCTAAAATTTATATTAAAGCCGTAATCTTAAAAAACCAACGTTTTTACGTGAAAACAGCCTCACCGAGAATTTCAGCAAACATGGCGCCTACCCTATCTTGTAGAGAATAAAAAATTGAGTAAAATAGGCGATTTTAAAAAAAAATCGTAGGACCAGTTTTTGAGAAAATCGCAAAAAACTGAAAAATTATACGAATAAACTACTACTTCCGGTTGACCGATTTTGATGAAAATGTTCGTGTTGCGTCCGGTAGTGGTATGTAACTTAAGTTTCAAGTTTCAAGTTCGTACGATGTTCCGTTCTTGAGATATTCTGTTCACACACAGACACACAGACACAGACCAATCGCTAAAAACATGTTATTTGGGTTCAGGGGGTCTGAAAACGTATAGATCCGGTGAAAACTCGATTTCGAAAAATCGACATGAAAACAATACTTTCCTTCCTATATATTCATATAGGCAAGAGAAAGTAATAATTCCGAGACTTATTCAATCAACATAACAATAAAGAACAAGAAAATAATTTCAATCCTAAATTTTTTTTTATTCCTAATTTATGTACGTTGCAATCTGTCAATTAAGAACAATAAGCAACCCCATGACCCAATCAGATGAGGATGATGTGTATGATGTGTAAATGAGACTGTGTAGTCTTGTACAGACCCAGGCCGACCATTCCTGAGAGAGTATGGTTAATTAAACCCCAACCATCAAAGTACACCAATAACCACTGTCTAGTATTCAAATACTAGCCAGATCAACATTTGTACGGATGAAGAAGTTATTTGCAAGTCGGGATATCAACATGGAACTTAGGATGAGGAGGCTGCGTTGTTACGTTTTTTCCACGCTCTTATATGGGGTTGAAGCATGGACCCTCAGGAAAGACCACATCGACAAACTACAAGCATTCGAGATGTGGTGTTATCGTAGAATGTGGCGTATTCCCTGGACGGATAAAGTTAGTAATGCCGAAGTGCTGATCCGGATGCAGAAGAAATGCGAAATCATTAACACCATAAAAAGAAGAAAGCTTCAATATCTGGGTCATTTAATGAGAGAACAGAAATACAAGCTTCTTCAACTGATAGTCCAGGGAAAGATTAGTGGAAGGCGGAGCATCGGAAGACGCCGTGTGTCCTGGCTAAAGAACCTGAGGGATTGGTTTAACTGTGGCAGTGTTCAACTGTTCAGAGCTGCAGTCGACAAGGTCCGGATTGCTGTGATGATAGCAAACCTTCGATAGGAGATGCACTATAAGAAGAAGAAGTATTCAAATCCATATAAAAGTAACTACCTTTACTAGGATTTGAACCAGGAACCATCGTCTCCGAAAATCAGCTGTTAAACAGCTGATTTTGGCAACAACTTTACCTCTAGACCAACCCGGTGGGTCAACAATGAAAAATAAGAGAATAATTATTTTAATAATAATAATTCCGTGACTTATTCAATCAACACAACAATAGAGAATTGGAAAATAATTTCAATCATAATAATAATAATTAAATTATTTTTTTTTTTTAATATAATTTTCTTCCTGAACGATAGCCAGTGCCTTTTAAAGAACTCACCATGAGTACCAGAAGAAATCACTCTCAAGAGAAGCCAAGATTAGATATAATACTGTGAGTCTTTACGTGAGCAAGTGTCGTAGAATTTTTTTTTTTTTTTTTTGTTTAACGTCCGACTGTTCTGCAATTACTGCTAATGCAGACGGTGAAGGATGGAATGAATTTTTGTTACGTATGAAAATATGCCGTGCCTAAATGGGATTCGAACGCAAGACCGCATGATGAAAGGCGAGCACGTTACCAACTACGCCAATGCGGCCAGCTGAGTGTCGTAGAATGATCAGGAAGGCTGGTCTAAGAGAAATAGAGAAATATGAGAGAAAGATCTTCCACAAGATAATATAAGTCCGAATATAGTAGATGGACAATACAGACTACGAAGATGAGAACAACTGTACAAGGATAATTTAAGTGATTAGAAAAAGAAGATTAAAATTTTATGGACACCCGTATAGAATAGATGACAACACATAGACATCTGTTGAGATCAATTTCTAAGACAGTAAACAATAGACCTAAGCTAAGGTGTTGGATAAATGATTTAAAGCAGTAAGACAGTGTAAACAATAGACCTAAGGTGTTGGATAAATGATTTAAAGCAATAAGACAGTAAACAATAGACCTAAGTTGTTGGATAAATGATTTAAAGCAGTAAGACAGTAAACAATAGACCTAAGGTGTTGGATAAATGATTTAAAGCAGTAAGACAGTAAACAATAGACCTAAGGTGTTGGATAAATGATTTAAAGCAGTAAGACAGTAAACAATAGACCTAAGTTGTTGGATAAATGATTTAAAGCAGTAAGACAGTAAACAATAGACCTAAGGTGTTGGATAAATGATTTAAAGCAGTAAGACAGTAAACAATAGACCTAAGTTGTTGGATAAATGATTTAAAGCAGTAAGACAGTAAACAATAGACCTAAGGTGTTGGATAAATGATTTAAAGCAGTAAGACAGTAAACAATAGACCTAAGGTGTTGGATAAATGATTTAAAGCCGTCAGAAAGGATATTAAGAAAACGTCAGAAAGGATATTGAGAATAAACTAAAAAAAAAAACCAAATGAACCGAACTAAATTCAGACAACTAATTATGGACTTTTAAAAGCTTCTTCAAGAGCAAAAACTGAACACCGCGTGGAGAGAAGAAAGTAGAAAAGCCTACAGTGAGCAAATACTGAGAATGTGGGATGCGAAGAAAGCTTCTAGAAATGTTTAAAGTCACCTCACATGATCTAAAATTGGCCTTACGCGTCGAAATTTTTTTTACTTCTTTTCACTAAAATTTATAAGTAAACCCTGAAACAATTTTTTTTGTACGAGGGTTATCCAGAAAATAATTTGTTCTTCGAGCTGTAAGAGGGCGAGAAAACAAATGAACTTTTGGTCAAGTTTAAATGAGACATTTTCGATCATCCCCCATACAGCCTGGACTTGGCTCTTAGTGACTTTCACCTGTTCCCGAACATGAAGCGGTGGCTTGCATCTCAGCGGTTCGCCAATGACGAAGAGCTTTAAAATGCCGTGAATAGTTGGCTACATTCACAGGCAGCAGATTTTTATGCAGAGGGTATTTCAAAGACTGTTCCAAGGTACGACAAGTGCTTGAATCTGTTTGGCGACTATGTCGAAAAATAGAGAAAAACTGTAGTTTTAATATGTATAAAAAAAAAGTTTTTGTATTTTCACTCGTTTACTTTTTATTTCAAAACGGAGGTTATTTTATGGATAACCCTCGTACTTTTACAACACAAGAATCGTTTTATAATTTGGTTTTTTTGTATTTTCACACCATCACCAAGTTAATTTTGTTGGTTTGAAAACTGCTTTATTCATATCAATATTTATAAAAATGGGTACAAGAACTAATCGTTTCTAATTTGCGGTCATCACCAAGAATGTATTTCGATCATAGCTAATATTTTCTTAATACTGCGATTTTAACTCGCATTACGCATAGCGTAAATCTATTCTCCGTCCACAGCGATTGAAGCGGCCAAAAGGAGAAGTTTCTAGATATTTTCCTCACTACTTAAATATGTAAGGGGATGGAAGTTACACTACCATACTTTCTTAAAATATGGTTAAAATCCTCTAAATTCTAGTTGGGAATCAAATTTAGAACACTGAGTCCAGTAAACAAACATTCTACCACAATACCGTCAACGTGGTCTAATTTAAAATCACATATTAACAAAACATAAGAAAGAGCATACTATATTTATGTTAGTACTATTTTTTATAACGGAGAAAATCAAACTAAACAAAATTCGAAAAAATTTAAAAAAATTACAAAGATTAACTTCCTGTGCATGAAATTTTATTTACATAGTTAGGCAAATTGTAGGAAGAGCATCTGATCAAACAAATTTTGTCACAATTTTTTTTAATGTTGAATCATGCTTCTCCATATTTAATTGCACATTTACATGCTTTAATGCTGAAATATTTCGCTTCTGGAGAAATTTTCAGACATTTTGATTAACAAATTAATTACCATGTTATTAAATTTTAGGATTAAGGCCAGCATTACACTATAAAAGATACTTCAAAAATATATTTTATAAAAGATTTTAAAACACACAAAAAAATGGCAACACTTTTCAGAATAATAAAAATGTTGTATTTTAGAAACAACCAACATGTTTAATTACGGATAACATGAATCACATGAGATGTTCTACCAACCAAAACACAATGATAACGAAAGAAATAAAATGTTTCGTAAAAGAAACCTTTCATAAAGTTTGCTTACAGCTCAATTAAGAAACCATTGTACAGAAACACTTAAAAAATTTCTCTTCCTATGTACCCTACGCAAAAAATTCATAAGAAATAAACATTTTTTTCATCCCTAATGTCTTATGTTACTTATGTTGTCTTGTGACCAAGAATTAAATAAAACTGATTCTGCAATAAAAACTAACTAATCATAAATAATAATGTATGAGGGCAGTCCAGAGAGTCTGTCACGTTTTGCGTTGCAGTCGCTAGGGGCAGAGCTATCACGGCCATTTTGGTGCCACGGCATTTCTCCGTTCAATGGCTATCCAGCCGTGCTAGCGAGAGGTCTGTGCTGCTCTTGTTGTTGTTCAACAACAATTTAAAATGTTTGCCGCAATTCAAAATCCCGCCAGTTGTGAAGTTTGGTCGGTACAGGAAAGGAGTTCTTCTTATCGATTTCTTGGAACGTGGCACAACAATAACCTCTGCGAGGTATTGTGAAACACTTGAAAAGTTAAGAAGATCCAAAACAAGCACAGAGGTGAGTTGACTGGAAAAATTCTCTTTTTGCATGACAACGCCCGACCACACACCGCAAATCGAACACGAGAAGTCCTGGGTGCTTTCAAATGGGAGGTTTTCCCACATCCGCCATACAGTCCGGACCTTACGCCCAGCTATTATCACTTGTTCCCGACAATGAAGACATGGCTTGCAACACAGCGCTTTGACGACAACGCGGAGCTGCTGGAGGGTGTGACTAACTGGTTAAAATCACAGGCGGTAGACTTTTATGACGCCGGCATTTCAAAATTAGTTCACCGCTATGATAAGTTTCTTAATTTGTTTGGTGATTATGTAGAAAAGTAGCATTTTAGTTGCACTTTCAAATGTATTTAATACATTTTTTTTCTTGTACTTAGTTTCTTTATTATATCAAAACGTGACAGACTTTCTGGACTGCCTTCGTAATAGTAGTAAATAATGTAATGAACAATAAAAATAATATAAGAAAACAATAGTAAAATTTCAGTTATTAATGGTAAACTAATGTTCGATTTATAAAACATTTTCTAACAAATGAATTGAACATGTTTTTATTATATTAAGCTTAGAGCGAATCAGAGTTGTATGAAATTTCGTTTTTGATCAAGCTATGCGTATTTTTAATTAATGCGCATGCTCACGTGTATTGCTGGTTGCCTTCGTCGGAGTACTCTTAGCGAAGACAGACTCTAGGTAATATTGCAGTGTTATGGTACCAGTGTATCAAATTATGGTATTTATCATATTTGACTATCAAGACAGCTCTAGTCCCAATTAGTTCAGAAAACTGACGCAACACTGTATTTCAAATTGTGAAAATTTTTTATAAAACATATTTATCTTTATTTTTAATATCTTTTATAGTTTAATACTGGTCCCTGAGGCAAAATTGTGTAAATTTATATTCAAAATTTCACATAATAATAAACACTACCTGAAAAACAATTCAAATCATTTAGTACAAAAACTTTTAATAATTTCCAAAAAAAAAAAAAAAAAACGAACCACACAACAGCATATAAAACTAATTCAAAATTTCAAAAAAAAAAAAACAATTCACAAACCCAAACAATGAAAAGTAAAATTAATAAATCATTAAGAAAACAAAACACGTTCATGAAAAAAAAACGTCAGGCCTAACAATTGAAAGCATTTCCCAACTCACCACGCAGAAACGCAGCGGCTGGTGCACTATGCCGACGGATAATATCGAGATCGAATAACCGGTCTATAATCTTTTCACTTTGCCCTTTGGTGCTTTGATTGTAATTTGGATCTTCCATTTCCAATTCGAACAGCATTTCATCCAGCACCAGCTAACAACCCACACTCTTATCATTTCAAAGAAATTTTCATAAACACGGCGGCTACCAATCTGCCGGATACTAGTGATGAGCATCGACAGCCGATGTTTTAAAAACATCGATGTTTTCGCTTGGATGTCGATGTTTTTACCATCGATGGTAATAGTTCGATGTTTATTGGGCATCGATGTTTTCTTGTACCGATGTAGGGAATTTTACTTGTTGCTCAGAACATGTTGGCTATCCTGATTAATTTTTTTCTTTTTCTTTTTTTGGGTTTACGTCCGACTGTTCTGCAATTACTGCTAATGCAGACGGTGAAAGATGAAATGATTTTTTTGTAACGTATGAAAATATGCTATGCCTGAATGGGATTCGAACCCAAGACCGCTGATGAGAGGCGAGCACGTTACCAACTACGCCAATGCAGCCGGCATTATCCTGATTAAGAGCGTTTGAGGGAATTACCCGCCATCCAGCCTTAACGTTTTGTTTTAAGACCCAACCTAACTTAAAACGTTTGAAATTAGAATATTATTATCTATTTATAAGCTTTTTCACTCGTAGAGCATTAACTTTTCTAAAAAAAAAATTTATTTAAAACAATATGTTTAAATAATTTGTTGTTAATTTCATTAATACCATAAGTTTTAAACGTTGTAGATCAAAACATCGATGTTTT
Source organism: Catonia carolina (assembly GCA_035578175.1). Taxonomy (NCBI): domain Eukaryota; kingdom Metazoa; phylum Arthropoda; class Insecta; order Hemiptera; family Achilidae; genus Catonia; species Catonia carolina. The sequence continues at coordinate 1,433,546 of JAQMRL010000019.1, read as the reverse complement.
TCACCAGAAAACATCGACGTTTGATGTTTTTGACACATCGATGGTCTTGGTCGATGTAGACATCGATGGTAAACATCGATGTTTTCCTTTCGATGCTCATCACTACCGGGTACTGGTTTGTGGCCCCTTCAGAAGAGCACCCTATATCTTTCACTCACCGTCCCTCACCCATCACGTATAGTCACTTTACAATAGTACCGGTGACACAATATAAGTTGACTATCGTCAGCGAGAGAAAGACTGGTCTAGTCATGAGACAGCACAGTAAAATAGGTGAACTAACACACCCAGCTCCGTACACTTGAGTGAACGGCACAGAGCGTGCCATAAAATTGAACGATGAGACGGGGTGATAATAATATTCCTAATAATCAGGTACAATCTGTCAATGTTTTGTAAGCGTAGTTCACACAGAAATGAGAAGTGAGTGGGGAGAATACTGCCGGCTGTAGAAGGGATGACATACGTTCGATGCATGCGTGAATTGTCTCATTCTACTGAAGCGGTCGCAGAGAACAGATTGTAGCTCGAACGGTTGACTATTTTGTCTTATTGTTTGTGGTCGGTGGACATTTGTGAAAAGCCCCCAAGGAAACGTCAACCCTTCCACCATGTTGGAGGTCGCTCTTTTAGGAAAAAGAGGCTCCCGTAGGCCTAGACCATATAAACCTACGGTACGGTACGTTATGCATTCCAGCGAGTCGGCTGTGAATTCCCTCCCCCCTCTACTGCTGTACTACTCACTCCATTATTTCTCCCTTCATCGTACCTCAACCAAATCTGTCTACTACGCATACGCTTACATAACTTTGAAGGCCTGTACCTGATAATATTTTCAGGACATATTTAATTTAATAAGAAAATAATGGTATTAATAATTATATGATTGTTTACAAATATGATTTTATTTAAATTGTCTCGTTATGGCTACTGTGTTTTGAGACGCTCATGGAGTGATTTTCGTTGATTTTCTTGAATGAGGCCAAACAATCAGAGAGGTATTGCGAAACATTCAGAAAATTAAAACGCGCGATACAAAACAAGTGTCGGGGAAAACTTAGTGGGAAAGTTTTGTTTTTCCACGACAACGCCTATCCACACACGGCCAAACATACTCAATCAAGAGCTCTTGGAAGGTTTTGGATGGGAAGTTTTAAATCATCCACCGTACAGCCCGGATTTGGCGCCGAGCGATTACTATCTGTTCCCAGCGATGAAGACATGGCTCGCTGCGCAACGCTTCGACACTGAACTCCATGCCGGTGTAAACCAGTGGTTGAACTCGCAGGCGGCAGATTACTACAAAGAAGGCATTGAAAAGCGTGTACCACGTTACCATAAATGCCTTAATTTACTTGGCGATTACGTAGAAAAATAGCCTAAGAGTTAACCTTCAAAATGTACGTAATAAGAATTGGTTTTTTACTTCGTTAATTTTTTTTTATTTCAAAACGTTTGTCACTTTCTGGAAAGCCCTCGTAATTAAAAGCAGCCTTCTAAAAATCAGCTGTTTCACACAAGATGGCAATACAATACAAAAGATACAAAATACAAGATAAAGATAAATGATGAGAAAGATAAAGATAAGATGAAAGATAAAGATACAAGATGGTAATACAATTCTAGAGGTCTGTTTGTCCCATTGTTGACCGTTCTTTGCTTTGTGCAGAGGGGCCACAACCCAGTAGCCTGCCTATACCAATCTATTATAATATACAGGGTGTGTCCAATAAATAACCGTACTAATTTTTCCTGCTGAAGAAGCGATGGTGAACGATTGCTACGGGCACGGCTGTCATTCAAGCGGACAGACCCAACTCGGCTACTTCTGAACCTCAGGAGTGTGTAGATCGTACAAGAAGTAAACGCTTCTTGTTTTCATTCGTCAGCAACCAAGATTCAAACTTTCGCTGTTTATCGATAAACTGAACAAAAACCCCATTGACTTTTTTCACTCTTCACAGACGGATGAAAGATAAAGTCAAAATATATTATATTTTATTCTTAAAAGCACCAGTAATACGGTCAAAAGTAAACATTTACCAATTAATTATAGCGCTTTCGTGCATAAAATGCATGTCTTCAGTAATTTTTCATAATATTTAAAACTTAAAACTTTTATTATTATTATTTGCGAATACTCCCTTGAAATAGAAGACACTAAGCAAATGCTTCGTTTTGTTTTTCTTATCTTGCCAATACAGTTTCATTCATATGCTGTGTTGCTTTTTTCGTTCCTCATCCCATTTTGGCCTGTATGGCTTCGGTTCCTTTGGCTCTAATGTAACTTCCCATTTGTTGATTTTGACTCTAAAGCTATCTCTGTCGAAAATTTCCTCTGTTTCAATATACTTTTATACAGATTTGAATACTAGACAGTGGTTACCGGTGTTGTATTTTGATGGTTGGGTTTCAATTAACCATACTCTCTCAGGAATGATCGACCTGAGTCTGTACAAGACTACACCTCATTTACACGTCATACATATCATCCTTATCTCACTGGGTCATCTGATGGGGTTGCTTATTGTTCACAATTTAAACAGATTGCAACGTATACACATTAGGAATATTTAAAAAAATTAAAACTTCAAGATTCCTATTTAAATTACTGAATACGTGCATTTTATGCACAAAAGCTCGTGGTGTAGTGGTTTCAGGCCGGCCCGTGGTGTAGTGGTCAGCGCAACTGGCTATTATGCCGGGGTCCCGGGTTCGATTCCCGGTCAGGTCAGGCATTTTTTCCATCTGTAAATCACCACATATCATTACCTACGCACAAGCCCAAGGCTTATGTAGGCATCACTCAATAAAAAAATTAAAGAAAAGCACTATAATTGGAAAGTGTTTACTGTTTACTGTATTACGTTGATGGTTTACAGAAAATAATATATATTTTTATTATCAATATAATACGGCTGTTAAAAATACCTGTATAGGATGTTTGAGTAGATAAAATAATAATATTGAAAAATATATTTCCAACCACCAGAATACAATAACATAAAACACTTACCAATGTTTATAGCGTTTCATATATCTTGTACACATCTTCAGTAAATTAAAATTCATTAAAATTTTTCCACATCAAAATTTAAAACTTCCTACTCCTACCATGGTAGATAAGTGATCAAAAATAAACATACTATGTCGAGTGTAAAAATACAATCTAGAAATATTAGAAATGAATAACAGGCAAAATTAAATTAAAATTTTTGAAAAATATTATATTTATAAATACAATAACAAGGAAAAATTAATGAACACACAGACTGAATATAACAATCAACTGATTAAGTTGGCAAGACTGTTTTAGATATAAGAATCGACTATTCCTTATCTACCATGGTAGGAGTAGGAAGTTTTAAATTTTTGTGTAGAAAAATTTTAATGAATTTTAATTTACTGAAGATGTGTACAAGATACACGAAAGCGCTATAAACATTGGTAAGTGTTTTATGTTACCGTATTCTGGTGGTTAGAAATATATTTTTCAATTTTAAATAATACGTCAGTTTAAAATCTTACATAGGATGTTTGATAAAATAATAAAAAATAAATAAAAATAATAATAATAATAATAATATTAAAAAAACTAAGAAAACTTATCGCTTACTGCAGTATGGTGATTCAATTTATTATCGCTGGCGTTAAGATGATTAGTCGAGTGATTATTATCGAGTAATTTAGAAGCAGTAGTGTCAAGCGACGAAGCAGACGGAACAATCTTGACTTTGTTCTTTTGGTCTTCGCTCAGGTTCTGTACATTAAATACACACAACACATCAGACTTGAAACATGTATGGCGGGCACTTTTAAATGAGGACTGTGAGGAGCACAAGAAAAACTATATATGAAACAAGAGAAATCGTTCAATATTTATTTCTTACTTTATAGTAGCCTAGAGTAAAATCCATTTAATACGCTCACGATTAATAAGTTGCATTTAGCAAACTCCAAATTAACCCTTTATAGGTTTTCGGTAAGTATACTTACCACTGGAAATAAGGTCGATTATTTTTAAGAATAACCCATACAGATTTTACCTTGGCATTTTATAGATGTTCTCTGGTAAGTAGGCAATCCACATATATGTCATGGAATGGGAAAACGGACCTCTTGTTGGAAGAAAAATCTGGTGTGAAACACTCACACAACTTTCTCTTGCCAATGCAAATAATTAATAATAAACCTAACATTATTAATAAAATATTAGAAATAAACAAAAACTAACCTCAAAAACATAACCTTATTTTAATCATCAGTGGAAGACGGAAAATGAAAATCGAACTCAATTTGGCTTAAAAAAAAAACGGAAAATCACACTTTCACGCTAAACTAGGCTCTGTAGAGAAAAATGCTCTAAACAAAAGTTGTAGATCTTTTAATTTTCTATAAATTTAATTATATACACTTTTGTCGTAAAATGCATACTAAAGCCAAAATGTTAAAAGAATCGATTTTTCTCACGTTTTCGTGAGAAAAAAACAGAAAATTGCAAATTACCGCTAAACTAAGCGTTATACAAAAAAAATGTTTGAAATAAAAGTTGTAGGATTTTAAATTCTCTACAACTTTTATTATATAAATTTTTGCTCTAAATTGCATATTAAAGCCGTAATCTTAAAAAAACTTTGTTTTTACGTGAAAACAGCCTCACCCAGAATTTCAGCAAACATGACGCCTACCCTATCTTGTAGAGAATAAAAAATTGAGTAAATGAGGCGATTTTAAAAAAAATTGTAGGACCAGTTTTTGAGAAAATCGCAAAAAAGTGAAAAATTATACGAATAAACTACTACTTCCGTTTGACCGATTTTGATGAAAATGTTCGTGTCGCGTCCGGTAGTGGTATGTAACTTAAGTTTCAAGTTCATACGATGTTCCGTTCTTGAGATATTCTGTTCACACACACACACACACACACACACACACACACACACACACAGACCAATCGCTAAAAACAAGTTTTTTGGGTTCAGGGGGTCTGAAAACGTATAGATCCGGTGAAAACTCGATTTCGAAAAATCGACATGAAAGCAATACTTTCCTTCCTATATATTCATATAGGCAAGAGAAAGTAAAAATGAGTGGTTAGAATCGATATTTGGATTCATTTTGTAGATTTTTTTTAGTTTACTTTGTCCGGTTGTACTTTCCATGCAATTACTCCTGTAGCAATGACTACGCAATAAAATATGTATTCAAAAATATCAGGGTATTTGGTAAAGAAGAATCCTGAAACCTTTCATTGGGTTCGATTGGGTTTGAGCCCGAGTAAAACGTACACAATCCAGAGGACTTTGAAAAAATAAAAGTGCTATGCACCCGATAAACTAATATATGCGACATCGTCACAGTTTAAGTTGCTTAACTCACTTAATTAAAGTTATTTAAAGTTACAAAATAGCCTATATTTATCAGGAAGCCAAAGTCCAAAGGTACTGGACTCAGTTGCAGAACTACTGAATAAAAGTGAAGGCCCTCATTTAAAAGAACGTTGAGCATTGTCAACCATCAACATTTTTTTTTTTAATTTATAATAATTTCTATGTGTAATTTGTTCTTAAAGTGTAAAATTTGAAAAATTATGTTGTAATAATTAGAAAATGCATTAAACACCAATTTTTCTTAATCAAAAATTTAAGCTGCCGTAACTTACAGAACTTTTGAGAGAAAATTCTGAATTTTGTATGTAATTGGTCAGAATTTAATGCTAAATTTAAAAGGGTTAATAGATCAAAATACAAAATTTCCGACAATAGGTCCTTTTTCGGATTCCAGGTCACATAGTGAAATTAGCGCTGTCGCCAGCTGTCCCACTAAATATCGTCGTCAACAGACGATCCCGGAGCCTGCCACAGAGAGCGCATCCAATGCGCAGCAAGCAGTGTAACCCCCGCCGACTTGAAGAGGACTCACCGGCGAGGTATATAAACAGGTGCTTTGTACCGCTAACCTCACTCACTAGCCAGCTCCTGACCAGGAAGGAACAAGAAAAGAAGAAAAAGCCCAGCCCAGCCGAGGGGAACAGCCCAGCAGAGACGAGACCGGACAGAGCCAGTCCTGGTCGACGCTACCGGTGGCGGACATCACATTCCCGCACTGATCAGCCGAAAAAAGCCCGTGCGTGTCAGCCGACACCACAGTGAAGAGTGAGTCCGGCGCAGGATCGGAGGGAACCACCTCGACCGCGCTATCGGCGAACGGCCTACGCCGACCCAACACTACGGGGCTCTGGGGGCCACCCCAGCTCTGGGGGCCACTGACACGCTGCAGTGGGGACTCAACTGCCGCTGAGGGAAGGCTAGGCCTGAACCCGGTAGCCGAGCCGTCACTCTTCGGACACCATGCCACACACGCCGGCTCAATGTGTCCGCTTACCACCAACAGTGACACCGTTAAAAGAAGAAACGACCCTTTTCAGAGCCACCCACCATGCAAGGCGAGGCTTGGGCACGTGCCGTCGGCCCCGGTCGGCGACAGCGTGCAGCGACCATTTGCTTTGTGAGTTACACCATTGTGGTAAGGATTCATACCAGCGTACACTACCATGTTGTTTTGTTGTTACTTTTGTAAAGTGCTTAGAAAATTCCAGTTTTTTACGGGAAAGCAAGAATTCATGCTAATATAAAGTTAAGATAAGTTATTTGACACATTTTTCTGTTATATAAAAGTTGTTTTAATAAGCATTCTTACTACTAAATATTATGTGATTCCCATTTCAATAAACATTCCTTGGTAAGTATACTTACCAGGGCTTGACATAAAAAAAAAGAAATATCTTACTGTTCTGGCACTCGATATACATTATTCAAATCCCTATAAAACAAAATTTAACATTTTACAGTATGTACGAGGGCTATTCAGAAAGTAGATTACGTTTTGGAATAAAAAAATAACAAATTACAGAAAAAAAATTTATTATGTACATCTGAAAGAGCAACTTAAACACTACTTTTCTACATAGTCACCATACAAATTGAGGCACTTGAGCGGTGAACAAGTTTTGAAATGCCTTCATCGTAAAATTCAGCCGCCTGAGATGTCAGCCAGTTAGTCACGCCCGCCTGCAGTTCCACGTCGTCATCAAAACGTTGTGTTGCAAGCCAGTTCTTCATCTTTGGAAACAAGTGGAAGTCGCTGGGTGCAAGGTCGGGACTATAAGCCGGATGAGGAAAAATCTCCCATTTGAATCCATTAAGGACACCTTGAGTGCGATTTGCCGTATGAGGTCTGGCATTGTCATGCAAAAACAAAATTTTGTTCGTCAGCTTTCCCCGACGTTTGTTTTGAATCGCTCTTCTTAAGTTTTGTAACGTTTGACAATACCTCTCAGAGTTGATTGTTGTACCACGCTCCAAAAAATCGATAAGAATAACACCTTTCCTATCCCAAAAAACAGTCGCCATAATCTTCCTTGCAGACAATGTTTGGAGACATTTTCTTGGTTTTTTAGGGGAATGTGTGTGTCCCCACTCCATAGACTGTAATTTTGTCTCGCAGGTAACATGTTTTACCCACGTCTCGTCTCCCGTTACGATTCGGTCAAGAAATGACTCACCAGCTTTGTCGTAACCATCAAGAAATGTTAATGATGCAGCCATGCGCTGATCCTTGTGGTCTTCTGTAAGGAGTTTTGGCACCCATCTTGCACAGAATTTGTGGTAGCCTAGCTTTTGTGTAACAATCTCGTACAGCAAAGTTCTTGAAAATTGTGGGAAACAAAGGGAAAGCTCCGTTATTGTGAAATGGCGGTTTTCACGCACCTTTTCATTGACTTTCTCAGTCAGTTCATCAGTCACAATGCTCGGTCGACCACTCTTCTCTTCGTCATGGACATTAGTTCGGCCATTCTTAAAGCGAATGCACCACTGACGAACTCCACCTTCAGTGATAATGTCATTTCCATACACTGCACACAGTTTCCGGTAAATTTCTATTGGTTTATGGTTGCTTGCCAACAAAAACCTTATCACAGATCGTACTTCACAACTCGCGGGATTTGCGATTGCAGCACACATTTCAAAAGCTTATAAAAACGGAACGAGCAGCGCGATCACCCTCTCACTAGCACGGCTGGATAGCCACTGAACGGCAGAACGCCCACATACCAAAATGTCCGCGATTGCCCCGCCCCTTGCGGCAACAGACGAAAACGTAATCTACTTTCTGAATAGCCCTCGTATATTTCCCCCCGTAGTACTGCCCTATAAAGGGTTAACAGGGTCCGGACAATACATATGACTGAAGTAGCATCGACTGGTAATTTATTTTTTAAACATTGACTGGTAATCGCATGTGTTTCGACACAAAGCTGAATGGTTTGACCTTGCTTATTCAAAGAAATGTAATAATTCCATACACGTTTGCTATTTTGCTTCAAGGAGTCTCCAACTGCTTGAATCAAATGCGGTGTGCGGCTGACACACAACAACAACCCATATCTACTTAATACTAGAGTGAGCAAGTCTCTGAAAAAAAAATGAATCGTCACATCCTATAAGCGACCAAACTTACTGTACTAATTTTATTTTTTATTAACAATGTTTTAATTCAAAAATAAATCTCAGTAAATCTATATTCATCCAGCAGCTGGATATCAATTCTACTCTAAAGATATTACAAAATTCACCAAGTTTTTTAGCTGGCTAGATCCTTACGATCTAATTATATGTGTTTTGGTGAATGTACCACCACCAGAGTGGCCTACTTAAAACAATATACAGGAGGTCCATTATGAAAGTAATGCGCATTTTTTATGAAAAGCACGATTTATTGATCGTGCTGCTGGTGCAAATGCTTAAAATTCTTCAAAATACTTTCCCCTGCATCAATACACTTGCGTAGACGTGTCTGCTACACCTGGAACTTCTCTACAGGAATGTCTGTTGGGAACCTTGTAAGTAACATGCTTTTGGATTTCCTTTCAGCTCTTCTTTTCAATTGGGAAAACAAAATAATGTCACACGGAGCCAATTCGATACTGTAAGGGGACTGGGGGACACCACCAAGGTATTGCTTCGGGCCAGAAAGTTGTTCTTCCGTCAACACTTTCGGAACAAGCTTCACGCAGATCTTGCGCTTTTGCAGGTCCTCGGTCACTAAATATCCCACGTACCGCAAATGTGGACATGTTTAGGGTATCAGCAATATGCTGCCACACCTGGAATGCACCCTAAAACTCCTCTACAGGAATATCAGTTAGGAACCTTGTAACATGCTTTTGGATTTCCTTTCAGCTCTCCTTTCAATTGGAAAAACAAAAAAAAAGTCGCACGGAGCCAAGTTGGGACAGTAAGGGGACTGGGGGACCACCAAGTTGTTGCTTCAGGTCAGGAAGTTGTTCTTCCGTCAACACTTTCAGAACAAGCTTCACGCAGACCTTGCACTTTTGCAGATCCTCGGTCACTATCCCACGTACCGCAAATGTGGACACGTTTAGCGTATCAGCAATATGGTGGACACTCAATATACGGTCGAAACGCGAAACTTCACGCAAACGATTTACATTGTCGTTGGTTCTAGCCATTGTTGGGTGTCCAGAACGAGGTTCATCAGCAACTTTCTCTCGACCCTCCATGAACGCCTTGTGCCACCTCCCGAACTGTGACCTTATAATGCAGTCGTCCTTGAAGGCCTCTTGAAGCATCTGAAATGTTACAGTTGTATTCCTTCCAAGCCACATGCAAAACTTAATGGCGTACTGCTGTTTAAGCGAACGCTCCATCTCGCTGTGTCACAAAGTCAAAAAACACACTTCACGCGGAGACACATCTTTCCGTTCATATATTTCGGAGAAAATTGGCGACCGGCTGCGTTGGAAGGGCAGACCCCCCCCCCCCCCCCAACAACATTACCTGACCAGTTTTACTGGACTGGGATGGATAATAACGTACGCATTATTTTTATAATAGACCCTGTATATAACTTCATCTATAAAACATAGTATTATTAACTACAACAATAACTACTACAATCTACAACCATAACCACATCTATATTATATAAAACTATTTATTATTTTATTAAACATTATATGTAGGATTTTTAAACAGCCGTATTATTTAAAATTGAAATATATATTTTCTAACCACCAGAATACGGTAACATAAAACACTTACCAATGTTTATAGCGCTTTCGTGTATCTTGTACACATCTTCAGTAAGTTAACCTTTATTACAAGTCAAAATTTAAAACTTCCTGCTCCTACCATGGTAGATAAGGAATAGTCGATTCTTATATTTAAAACAGTCTTGCCAACTTAATCAGTTGATTGTCGTATTCAATTTGTGTGTTCATTAATTTCTTCCTTGCTATTGTATTTATAAATATAATATTTTTCCAGAATTTCAATTTCATTTTGTTTGTTATTTATTTCTAATATGTCTAGATTATTTTTTATATTCGACATATTGTGTTTATTTTTTATCATGTGTTCAGTTACATTGTGGTTAGAAAATATATATTTCAATTTTAAAAATAATACGGCTGTTTAAAAATCCTACATAGGATGTTTAATAAAAAATAAATAGTTTTATATATAGTTCAGCCGTTGTTAGTTTGCTCCTAGTGTCAACACACCAAAGCCAGCTACTACAGGGTGCACGCTAGAGTCCGAGACTTTACGGATGTTGTATTCCTATTAAGTTAACTATATTTTAAATTATAAGTACTTACAGTACTTCAAACATCAGTCATGATATGATTCAGGCCTAACAATTTCATTTAGAAAAATACTTTTAAAAGTATTTTCTATTTAAATACTTTTGAAAGTATTTTGTTGTTACTTTTTAATCAGCGTGAACTCATTTTTATACAGGGCGTTTCAAAATGTTCTTCGGGGTTACGAAAATTCACTACAAAAAAACTATTCCACTTACCTAAATGAAAGTTGTACGTGCAGATGCAGGGATTCAAACAGTTTTTTTTAACATCTATAAATGTGTGCTCCTTTGGTGACACGGCATACGTCAACACAAAAGTCTAGCTCTTGCCAAACACGCCCTAACATGTCTCTTTCGATAGAGTTGACCGCACTGATTATGCGATCCTTCAGCTCAGCGATATCGTTCGGCATTGGTGGCTTGAAGACCTTGTCTTTCACATAGCCCCAGAGAAAGAAGTCACATGGCGTAAGGTCTGGTGATCTTGGTGGCCACAGCAAAAGTTGTTGGTCTTCCTCAGACGCGCGTCCTATCCAGCGTCGAGGCAGTGTTGTGTTAAGGTACCGTCGAACCTCGTTATGAAAATGGGCAGGACAACCGTCTTGCTGGAAAATGAAGTCATTTAATAGCTGAGGCATAAGCCATAATTGCAACATGTCCAGGTACGTCATGCCGTTTACTGTCGTTTCTGCAAAAAAGAACGGCCCATACACTGCCTCACGAGAGATCGCGCAAAAAACGTTTACTTTCGGAGAATCCCTAACGTGTTCCACATAAGCGTGTGGGTTTTCACTTCCCCAAACTCGCACGTTATGACGATTTACTTTGCCGCTGATATGAAACGTAGCTTCATCGCTGAAAATTATCTTCTCTAGAAAACCTTCATCCAATGACACCTTTTGCTGTAACTCTAAACAAAAATGGAGCCTACGTGTTTTATCTTCATCAGATAGATGCTGCAGTAATTGAAGATGGTACGGTTTGAATAATAAACGTTTACGGAGAACTCGCCACACTGTTGTTTTCGGAATTCCTAACTCTCTGCCTGCAGACGCAGTCGATTTTGACGGGCTGCGAATAAAACTTGCACGCATACTGTCAACACTGGCATCTGAGGTTGATGGACGACCAGTTGATTTCCGCTTGCACAAGCAACCAGTTTCGCTGAATTGTTTGTACCATGCACGAATTGAATTGTCACTTGGTGGATCCTTATGAAATTTCAACCGAAACGCACGTTGCACAGTAATTACCGACTTTGACGAGTGAAATTCTAAGACACAAAACGACTTCTCGCTTCCCGTGGCAGCCATTTTCTCTACTGTCTACACCTAGCGGGCAGACGGTCAACTAACTGCCCAGTACCCGTGGAAAAAAACTGTTTGAATTGCACTTTCGTACAGTACTTGTTTCATTCTTGTAAGTGGAATAGTTTTTTTGTAATGAATTTTCGTAACCCCGAAGAACATTTTGAAACGCCCTGTATAATGCGCATGCTTAGTGACGTCATTTTTTGTTTACACTAGGAGCAAACTAAGAAAGGCTAGACTGTAGATGATTTAAGATGCATCAACTTTTGTACGTTTTAAAATGTTCACAAATTCAAAAGAATTCCGTTTTACAAAAGAGTTATGCTAAGATAGCTCAGATTGAACCACATCCTGTTAAAATTATCTAAAGTTACATAATCTCAACAATAAACTAACATTATTATTATCACACATAGTTTAACTAAATAATATTAGAAATTAATCACAAACAATATAAAAAAAAATAATAACTAAGTATAATTTATACATTTATCCCGCCCGCGTGAACGAACGGTCATGTGTTTTAACTATCGACACCGGTGCGACATCATCCGTCATCAGGCCAGATATGGTGGCAGCAGATATTGTTAGACAAACAACGAGAAGTTTTGTCCTTCAGACAGCATGTGGGGAGACAGTCCCAGTACAAGGTGAAGCGGAGGTCGACATCGCTTTCGGCCGTCGTAGAATTAGGGCTGTGGTGTTTGTCGCACCGATCTCGGATGAATTTATTGTTGGGCTGGACATCATGAGAGTTTATAATTTTGTTATCAATGTTAAAAGACAGTTAATTAATATCGGAAACGAGAGTGTATGTATGCAACCTAATCGGCATGCTCGTGAGTTTACGAATAAACTGGTTCGGCTGTTGGTTAGAAGGGAAGAAGTAGTACCACCTATGACTGAGCGTATAATTGAAACGTTTCCGGAAGAGCAAGTCACGTCATCACTTCTTATCACGGAGCCAGATAATTTGGAAAAATGTGACGGATTGTTGGTTGGTCGAAGTCTCGTCCAGGAGACTGCCTGCATTCCGGTACGGGTCGCGAATGTGACTAGTGAAAGTAAAGTGATGAAGCCGGGGCAAGTAATAGGACGTTGCGAACCAGTTGAATGGGTAGCCGAAAACGACGAGGGACCCGTTATTCAACCAAGACTGAACGAGGAGAAAAGAAAAATCCTTGATGTACTGCTGGAGGGAGCTGGTGAACTGACGGAAAAGGAACGACAGAAGGCTCGGCAGTTGTTGGTAAAGTATATGGACATCTTTTCTACAAGTGAAACGGATATAGGGAGAACAAATTATACTTATCACAAAATCGATACTGGCGAAGCACTACCTATTCGTCAGCGGCCAAGGAGAGTTCCTTTCGCAAAGCAACAGGAAGTTCGGAACCAGCTGGAAAACATGGAAAAGCAAGGAGTGATTGAGGAATCGAGTAGCCCGTGGTCATCGCCGGTAGTCTTGGTAAAGAAAAACGATGGTTCGTTAAGATTCTGCGTCGATTACAGAAGACTAAATGACGTAACGAAGAAAGACAGCTACCCTTTGCCGAGGATCGATGATACTCTAGATACTGTAGCAGGATCGCAGTGGTTCTCAACACTGGATATGAAGAGCGGTTACTGGCAGGTGGAGGTCCACCCGGAGGACAAAGAGAAAACAGCGTTTTCTACTGGTGAAGGTTTGTGGCAATTTACAGTGATGCCGTTTGGTCTTACCAATGCACCTGCTACGTTTGAGAGATTAATGGAAATGGTTTTACATGGTCTTTCGTATGAGGTATGCCTGGTCTATCTTGATGACATCATCGTGATGGGTAAAACATTTTGTGAACATAAGGCGAATTTGGAGAAGGTGTTTGACCGGTTAAGAAAAGCAAACCTGAAATTGACTCCTAAAAAGTGCAATATTTTTAGGACTGAAGTGAAGTTTCTGGGCCACGTAGTATCCAGGGATGGCGTCAGCACGGATCCAGAGAAGTTGAATGCCGTTAAGGACTGGCCTGTACCAACTAGTAAAACCGAACTTCGGAGTTTCCTGGGACTATGCACGTATTACAGAAGATTCGTTCGTAATTACCACAATCTGTCAAAGCCGTTGACTGAGTTGACTGAGGAAAGAAGACATTTTCATTGGAGTGACCGAGCTACACAGGCATTTCGTGCTCTAAAGGAGGCATTATGTACGTCCCCAGTGTTAGCGTATCCACGGCTGGGCGAGCGATTTACCATCGATACAGACGCCAGTGATGTTGGTATTGGAGGAGTGCTGTCTCAGATGCAAGATGGTGAAGAGAAGGTCATTGCATATTTCAGCAGGACTCTATCACGAGCAGAACGAAATTATTGTGTCACTCGCAAGGAGTTACTGGCTATTGTGAAAACTGTTGAGCATTTTCATAAATACTTGTATGGCCAAGAATTTTCTATCAGAACGGACCACTCTGCTCTGCAGTGGTTGTTCGGTTTTAGGAACCTGGAAGGACAGACGGCACGCTGGATGCAGCGGTTGCAAGAGTATGATTTTAAAATTGAACATCGGAAAGGAAAAATGCATTCCAACGCTGACGCTCTATCCAGAAGACCGTGTCCAGAAGGCTGCAAGCATTGCATGAAGCTGGAGGGACATAAAAGTATTACCGTGAACCGAACACAGATTCAGTCATCCTGTGATTGGAACGACGACATTTTGCGCCGAGACCAGATAGCGGAAGAAGATCTTCGCCACATCCTAGAAGAAAAGGAGGGAGATTCTCGACCTGCCTGGAGTGAAATCTCGATGAGGAGTACGGCATATAAGAGTTACTGGGCTCAGTGGGACTCTTTGCTAGTGGTGAATGGAGTCTTAAGCCGGCGGTGGGAGTCAGCCGATGGCAAGAGTAGTATACTGCAGAAGATACTACCGAAGAACAGAGCGACCGAAGTTTTGGAAGAGATCCATGGTGGGGCATCCGGTGGTCATCTGGGCGTCAACAAGATGTTAGAGAAAATAAGAAAGCGGTTTTACTGGGTGAACTGTAGGGCGGATCTGGAGATGTGGTGTCGACGTTGTGATGCGTGCGCTGCAAGCAAGGGTCCGAAGACTCGTTCCAGGGGTCGACTACAGCTGTACACTGTGGGTGCACCATTTGAAAGGGTTGCCGTGGATATTCTTGGACCATTCCCTCGTTCTGCAGCCGGAAATCGTTATCTTCTTGTGGTAATGGACTACTTTACAAAATGGCCGGAGGTGTATCCAGTTCCAGACCAAGAAGCTGCTACAGTGACGGAGCACCTGGTAAAAGATTGGATCTGTCGTTTCGGTGTCCCTTTGGAGCTTCATAGTGACCAAGGTAGGAATTTTGAGTCAAAACTTCTTCAGGATATTTGTCAGTTGCTGGGGATGAGGAAGACCAGGACAACGCCGTTACATCCACAATCAGACGGTATGGTGGAGCGTTACAATCGTACTCTTGTAGAGTATCTGAAGAAAGTTGTATCAGAGAGCCAGGAGGACTGGGATACTAAAGTGCCTATATTCTTGTTGGCTTATCGTTCAGCAACCCATCAGGCGACTGGTTGGAGTCCAGCAGAAATGGTGTTCGGAAGAGATCTTAGACTGCCCTGTGATTTAGTGTTTGGTGCCCCTCCAGATCGACCAAATGCTCCAGTGGAATACGTCAGGGATATGGAAGAACGACTACGAACTATCCACCAACTTGCGCGAACTAGTTTGAATTTGTGCTACACAAAAATGAAGAGCCGTTACGATCTAGCAGCAACATCATCGGGATATTGCGTTGGAGACAAGGTGTGGTTATACAATCCTGCACGGAAGAAGGGAATTAGTCCGAAGTTAAGGGCTCCGTGGGAAGGCCCCTACGTCGTAGTGAAGCGGATTAATGATGTTGTGTATCGAGTGCAATGCGTTGGCAAACGCTCCAAGCCGAAGGTGGTTCATTTAGATCGCCTTACACCGTACAAAGGAGAGCTGGAAGGTGTTGGGGACCAACACCCTTGAGAGGGAGGTGGTGTTATAATGTGTGGCGAAAAGAGATCAGCTGGTGAGAAAAAAAAGAAAAAGAGACTGTTGTGTGAAAGATGTTCATGTTTGGGTTAAATATGTTCATGTCTGTGTTAAATATGTTGTGTTGATATGTGAATTAATTAAATGATAAAGATGCATTGTACAAAAAGTTTACAATTTTACTCTTTCTACAACGAGTTGTAACAATAGAATCATGCTTTACATATTTAATACAAATTTTATTAAACACTAATAAAATAAATTTTTAAATCATTCAAATACGAAAAATATTAATATTACCTCAAATAATTTCTGTTATATAAATAAAAATAATAAAAAAAAAATTAAATAGAAAGAGACGATAAATATTCATACACTAAAACTATAAATTTAAAAACGTACAAGGGATGTTCAAAATTTAAGTTTCCACGAAAAATTTAGAAGATAAACAAATAAATAAATAAAAGACATACAGTGACCTCTGTTTAGTCTGTGCGTGTGTGTGCCCGCGCGCACACACACACACCAATTGCTAAAACCATGTTTTCTGGGTTCGGGGGTCTGAAAACGTGTAGATCTGGTGAAAACTCGATTTCTTCAAATTGACATGAAAACAATACTTTCCTTCCTATATATTCATATGAGCAAGAGAAAGTAAAAATAGCATATTTAACATTGACAGGATACAAAGTACAGTCTCGCCTTAAATGAGAAGGCTTAGTGCTTTACCAATTAACAGAATAATGTTAGGTTGCTACCACATGATAGGTTTCACCCACTCAGCTGATCAATAATAACAGTAGTGCAACATTAAAAATGTTTAAATATTGTGACAATATCGAATGAAGACATGGTTCGCGTAATTTCTAGTGTTTCATTCATGAAAATAGTAAAGAGAGGATAATAGACTGAAATAGTAACAATAAGTGACAATATTTCTATTTCGTATAATGAATTAATATAATAATTTCACTAACCTTCTTTTTAAACTGCGTCACCTTTATTTTATTCCTACTTACACGTGTTTCGGTGGATCCACCATCATCAGAGTAAATGAAAAATTGAAACTAAAAATGTTTTCTCATTTATTTAAAATTTACAGAAGATGTATCATCTTCTGTAAATTTTAAATAAATGAAAAAAATTTTTACAGAAGATGTACCATCTTCTGTAAATTTTAAATAAATGAAAAACATTTTTAGTTTCAATTTTTCATTTACTCTGATGATGGTGGATCCACCGAAACACGTGTAAGTAGGAATTAAAATAAAGGTGACGCAGTTTAAAAAGAAGGTTAGTGAAATTATTATATTAATTCATTAAATGAAATAGAAATATTTCAAACTGCAGGATGCATTATAAAGATTTATTTTTTAAGTGACAATAGGACAATAGTGACAATAACAGTATGCCTATTCATGAAAGTAGTTTAAAATAACTGCGCTATTGTGTATGATAAGAGGTCGGGTATTGTGGTACAACTATTTTTGAAAGGGACCTGTAGTAACACTTCCCATTAACAGTAGATCTTTTGTTACTTGTTTACATCAGTTTATCAGTTATGACTTTTCGAGAACTAATAAAAAAGACTATTGATCAAATCTCTGTGTCGTTCAAGAAGTCTCTTTGAACCCCCCATATATAAATACGAGGGGGTACCCAAAAGAAACCGGAATTATTTTTTAAAACTATTTATTTTTAATTTTTTTACAAAAGAACCTTATCCCCTTCAAAATACTCTCCATTACAACTAATACATTTGTCCCACCGGTGCTTCCACTGTTCAAAACATTTTTTGTACTCCTCTTCAGTGATGGCTGCCAGCTCATCCGTCGTTTTTTTCTTGACATCATCAACATTGTTAAATCGGAGACCTTTCATGCCCCTTTTCATGTGTGGGAACAAGAAAAAATCACACGGAGCCAGATCGGGTGAGTACGGTGCGTGTGGTAGCAAAACCATGCCGTTTTTCGCCAAAAACTGGGTAACCGAGATTGCCGTGTGTGCAGGCGCGTTGTCGTGGTGGAAAAACCAGTCCCCTGTCTGCCACAAATTAGGTCTTTTACGACAAATGCTGTTTCGTAGTCTTCTTAACACTTCAAGATAAAAAGCTTGATTTACCGTCTGGCCTGGTGGAACGAACTCTGAATGGACAATTCCCCTCACATCAAAAAAACAAATCAGCATTGTTTTGATGTTCGATCTGACTTGACGACTCTTTTTGGTCGGGGTGATAATTAAGTCTTCTATTGACTGGATTGTTGTTTGGTTTCTGGGTCGTACCCATAGCACCAAGACTCGTCACCCGTAATGATCTTTGACATGAAATCTGGATCAGTTTCAAGCTGTTGTTTCAAATCACTACACGTTTCAATTCGACGTTCCTTTTGAGTGTCTGTCAGAACCCGAGGCACAAACTTGGCAGCGACTCTTTTCATTGTCAAGTCTTCTGTTAAAATGCGTTGGACTGAGCTCCAAGGTAACCCACTAACCTGTGATATTTGGTCAATGGTCTGTCGTCGGTCTGTTTGTACAATTTCTTTCACTTTCACAACATTTTCGTCTGTTCGGGAAGTCGACGGTCGTCCAGAACGAGGTTTGTTCTCAATCGACATGTCGCCATTTTTAAAGCGCAAAAACCACTCGTACACTTGGGTTTTTCCAATAGCGTCGTCTTTGTAAGCTGTGTTCAACATTACAACCGTTTCCGCGGCGTTTTTACCGAGCAAGAAGTAAAATTTCACAGCCGCACGTTGTTCATAAATCTTGCCATCATGAAAAACGACACGAGCACAAAACAGCACTAGCGAGAACAATCACTGCACGAGAACAGAACAAGCTAGATCAACGAACAAAATGGCATTGAACTGGCAATGAGTAGCGCTACAAGCAGCCTAGTGGCGGGAATTTGTACTGCACAAGCTCCGCCCACAGCAGAGCTATTCCGGATACTTTTGGGTACCCCCTCGTATACCCCCGAGCGCAATCAGTGAGTTAGTATTCGTTTGATCTTTGACGAGTGCCTATCGGGTGTAGTGCAGGCGCGTTCCGAGCATTGTGTTGGTCAACAATTATTATACTGTCCTTGTTTGTGTGTGTATTGTGAAAAGTTATTGTGTATCTGTATTAAATTCAAATTTTGTGTATTCAGTTTAATTTTTTATAAAATTGTAAGTAGTGCTAAGTACATTATTAAGTTATTTATTGTTTATTATTTATTTTAAGTAAAGTATTAAATCATTTATTGTATAACTTCATTATAATTAGTTTTATTATTTATTTTGTAAACCTTTTAGTGTAATAAATATTTGTAATTGTAAATTTAGTGTATTAATTATTTAATTACCTAGATCCCGAAACGGACCTTAGCGATAAGTGTTACAATATTTAACTTTCTTTCAGGACATCCCTTGTACCATAATTCCTACGCAGTACAAATAATTGAATAAAACATGCAATAACATGACAATAAAAGCCGAGAGAACCATAAAACGACTATTAAATTTAATTAGCTTATAACACACACAAAAATAATGTCCAAAAATAAAAATTATCAATATTACAATATCAAAAAATCTGGTGTGAAACACAAACACACGACTTTCTCTTCCCATAATAATTTCACCAACCTTCTTTTTAAACTGCGTCACCTTTATTTTTATTCTCACTTACACGTGTGTTTCGGTGGATCCACCATCATCAGAGTAAATAAAAAAATTTTCATCTGACGTATTTAAAATTTACAGAAGATTATAAATCTTGAGTCATTAGTATAAAACTGATTTAAAATTAATTTATTTTAATTTATCCCTTCCCATTTTACTGTAGATAGCAACAGCAGTCAATATCACTTCATCATTCCTAAATTTGACCTGTTCTTTCAAAATGTCCTGCTTTTGCTCTTTTAAATATTTATACATACGTAGAGCATCTCATATTTTTCAATTTTATTTTTCTATATCATCTTCTGTAAATTTTAAATAAGTGAGATAACAATTTTTTTATTAACTCTAATGATGGTGGATCCACCGAAACATGTGTAAGTAAGAATAAAAATAAAGGTGATGCAGTTTAAAAAGAAGTTTAGTGAAATTATTATATTAATTCATTATATGAAATAGAAATAATTTCAAACTGCAGGATGCATTATAAAGATTTATTTCTCTTCCCAATGTAAATAATGAAATATCATAACCTATAGTCGATCTACTGTAAGAAAACTCCGCGTGAGGCAAGCGCCTATAAGTTGTAAATGAAAGTTTTACACCAGTTGGCATGTATTTACCTCTCCACCTGACAATTATCTTGCACTACGTTCCATCATAAAAATATCTACATCCAGCTAAAATAAACATTATCCTTTAATTATCGTTCAGATTCCTTGTAATTATTGTATCTATTTCATATAATGAATTAATGTAATAATTTCACTAACCTTCTTTTTAAACTGCGTCACCTTTATTTTAATTCCTACTTACACGTGTTTCGGTGGATCCACCATCATCAGAGTAAATGAAAAATTGAAACTAAAAAAAAAGAGTTTTATACAAGTGACTGAAGATGTATCATCTTCTGTAAATTTTAAATAAATGAGAAAAAAATTTTTAGTTTCAATTTTTCATTTACTCTGATGATGGTGGATCCACCAAAACACGTGTAAGTAGGAATTAAAATAAAGGTGACGCAGTTTAAAAAGAAGGTTAGTGAAATTATTATATTAATTCATTATATGAAATAGAAATAATTTCAAACTGCAGGATGCATTATAAAGATTTATTTTTGAATGTAATTATTGTAGTTTCATAAAAGCACTTCTTAATTAATTATTTTAATCGTTACATTTAACAAAACAATTTTTTTCTACTTTTTAATATTTATTGCTTCAATGTTTCAAAAACTCAACACATTCACTGTCACGCATGTTAACAAAACACAGCTTACAAAAATTTTCAACTTCAGTCTACAAAGTAAATCGAAACGAACCGATAGAATACTAAAAGATAACTGATGACACTAAAATTGAGTTAAGCACGGGCAAGTGCAAACAGTTATATTAAACTAGTCACAGACATTAATTTTAATTATAAACAAAGAATCACTGGAATTGTTTACTCTCCTGTTATAATTCAAGCGCATTAGTCTTATATTACTTGTGACCAAAAATATAACTGAGTATAATAAAAACCCACTAATCATAAATATTAATGTAATATCTTCATTCAAAAATAAATCTTTATAATGCATCCTGCAGTTTGAAATATTTCTATTTCATATAATGAATTAATATAATAATTTCACTAACCTTCTTTTTAAACTGCGTCACCTTTATTTTATTCCTACTTACACGTGTTTCGGTGGATCCACCATCATCAGAGTAAATGAAAAATTGAAACTAAAAATTTTTTTCATTTATTTAAAATTTACAGAAGATGATACATCTTCAGTCACTTGTATTTTTATACAAGTGACTGAAGATGTATCATCTTCTGTAAATTTTAAATAAATGAAAAAAATTTTTAGTTTCAATTTTTCATTTACTCTGATGATGGTTTTGTATCGGATGATGGGATTTTTTTGTATAAAATTGTATAAAATTTTATACAAGTGACTGAAGATGTATCATCTTCTGTAAATTTTAAATAAATGAAAAAAATTTTTAGTTTCAATTTTTCATTTGTATAAAATTGTATAAAATTTTATACAAGTGACTGAAGATGTATCATCTTCTGTAAATTTTAAATAAATGAAAAAAATTTTTAGTTTCAATTTTTCATTTACTCTGATGATGGTGGATCCACCGAAGTGGATCCACCGAAACACGTGTAAGTAGGAATAAAATAAAGGTGACGCAGTTTAAAAAGAAGGTTAGTGAAATTATTATATTAATTCATTATATGAAATTAATGTAATAACAGTAAATAATATAACAAAAAATAACAATGTAAGAGTATCAATAGTAAAAGCTTTAGTTTTTAATGGTAAACTAATGTTTAATTTATAAAACATTATTCTAACAAATGAATTGAACGTGTTTTTATTATGTTAACGTTAGAGCGAATAATTAGTGTTGAATGGAATTTCGTTTTTGATCATGCTGTGTGTATTTTTAATTAATGCGCATGCTCACTTGTATTGCTGGTTGCCTACGTCGGAGTACTCTAAGCGTATAGACAGACTCTAGAATATACATAAATCTAAATTGAAAACGAACAAACTTTTAACAGATTTCTAAAGTGTATTTACTTTTGGACACTATTCAATGAACAATCAAGCAAAAGCATTATAGAGCATAAAACAAAAGCTGCAAACAAAACAAATCATTAACAATAATAAAAAAATTAAAACAAAATTAAAACCTAAATAAAACAAATAAAATAAAAACGAATTAATAAAATATAATATAAAAATAACGCAAAATTAATCTAGGAAGAAGAGTCTGTACCAAAAAATTAACATCAGACAAAACATTACATGATTTGTGTCAGTGTGGCGATCTTCGCTGGAATCTCCGTCAACATCCAGCGACTGCAGAAACCACCATTCATTTTATTAATTAATTAATTAATTAATTAAAAAATATAATTCATTTAAACAGATAATATTCAAATTTCATTTAAAAACAATAACACCATAATTAATAGTATTGTAATATTAATAACAATAAGATCAATTTACAATTTATTTATAATTATTTACGTTACTAGTTAGCATAATAGCAGCAGCAGAATCTATATTAATGAAATGGTTTTTTTATATTTATACGAGGCGTGTTCAGAGAGTAAGTACCATTTAAAAAAAAAAACAAGTAAAACAATTTTTTTTCAACACAATTTTATTTCTAGATGAAAGCCCAAACCTTAAACTACTTCTTGACATAGTTTCCACCAATGTTCAAACACTTGTCGTAGCGGGTGATCAATTTGTCTATACCCTCTTCGTAGAAGGTTCCCCGCCACTGACGTACACAAAACCAAGAGACTCGGAAGTGCTTTGACTTTTCTCACACCGTACAGTGATGATGGTGAGGATTTTTTTAACAAAATTGTGACAGGTGATGAAAATTGGGTCCGTCATGTCACACCGGAATCTAAACAGCAGTCAATGGAGTGGCGACACACGCAATCCCCAAAGAAACAAAAATTTAAGACGACAATGTCTGCACAAAAAATCATGTGCACTGTCTTTTAGGATCAGAAAGGTGTTTTGCTGATTGATTTTCTCCCAAGAGGTGAAACCATTAATGGGGCAAGATATTGCGAAACCTTAAGAAAACTAAGGCGGGCAATTCAAAACAAACGGAGAGGAATGCTCAGTAACGGAATTGTGTTGCTCCATGACAATGCTCGGCCCCATACCGGTGGTGACACTCAAACATTGTTTCGACAATTTCATTCAGAACAGTTCGATCACCCGCCATACAGCCTAGACTTGGCACCGTCTGACTACCACTTATTCCTGCACATTAGGCGCGAGCTAGGCGGCCAACGCTTTGAAACAGACAATGAAGCGAAAACTGCCGTGAAGTCGTGGCTACATTCGTTGGCGAGAACCTTCTACGAAGAGAGGGTATAGACAAACTGATCACCCGCTACGACAAGTGTTTGAACATCGGTGGAAACTATGTCTAAAAATAGTTTAAGGTTTGGGCTTTCATGTAGAAAAAAAATTGTGTTGAAAACAAATTGTTTTACTTGTTTTTTTTAAAAATGGTACTTACTTTCTGAACACGCCTTGTATATTTTTTTAAACTTATTTATTTTACAAAAATCAACTTTCGAATATTAACAGATTTATAAAACGTTTTTAAAAGTTATTGTTTTTTCCATTATCTAATACAGTTACACAGAAATAATAACAATAAATCAAACAGTAATGTATTATTGAAGAAAAATTAGTTACAAATACAATCACACAATCAAAATTATATAAAACCCCACGATAAACGCAACCATTAATGAAAATTCAACAACAAAACAAAAATGTAGCAAATTATTTAAATTTATTAATAAAATAATAAAGAATTAAAACAGCCACACACATCACAACAATGAGATTATGTGTAAATAAATAATAATAATAATAATAATAATAATAATAATACTAAATACAACAATGCTTCGATTAAAAATTTTACAATTAAAATACAACAACAAATAATAATAAAAGTAAAATACCGAGATGAACCAGTTCAAAAGTATATAATTTAATAAGTACAGTATCATGAAAAAGTAATCACAATTAAACAGTATAAGAACCACTAAAAAATTACAAAACATATGTACATTTATGAAAAGAACGATCAAAATCTTGTATCAAGTTTCATATTTCATTATAGACCAAATTTAAAAAAATCTGGTGTGAAACACTCACACAACTTTCTCTTGACAATGCAAATAATGACCAATATAACCTGACATTAATAATAAAACATTACAAATAAACAAAAAACATATCCTTATTTTAATCATGAGTGAAAGACGCAAAATGAAAATCGACATCAGTTGGGCTTAAAAATACAGAAAATCACTTTTTCAAGCTAAACTAGGCTATGTAGAGGAAAATGCTTGAAATAAAAGTTGTTGATCTTTTAATTTTTTATAAATCTGATTATACACTTATGTCGTAAAATGCACACTAAGGCCAAATCTTTAAAAAATCAAATTTTCACTCGTTTTCGTGAGTAAAAAACAGAAAATCACTAATTACCAATAATACTAATTCTAACTTGTAGGGCATAAAAAATTTAGTAAACCAGGCGATTTTACAAAAAAAAAACGTAGTACCAGTTACAAGGAAAATCGCAAAATAGTGAAAAATTACACGAATAAACTACTACTTCCGGTTGATCGATTTTGATAAAAATGTTCGTGTCGGGTCCGGCAGTGGTATGTAACGTAAGTTTCAAGTTTCAAGTTCGTACGGTGTTCCGTTCTTGAGATATTCTGTTCACACACTCACAGACCAATCGCTAAAAACACGTTTTTTTTGGGTTCAGGAGGTCTGAAAACGTGTAAATCCGGTGAAAACTTGATTTCTAAAAATCGACATGAAAACAATACTTTCCTTCCTATATATTCATACAGGCAAGAGAAAGTAAAAAAATCCCTCATAAGACTTGTCTCATGGCTGGTAGCAATTTTTTCTACATAAAAGAGTTAACCCAAGAAGTCAAATTACCAATTCACTGAACTCTGGGTTATCCTTCCTCGAAATGGGATCAAGCCCACTTAGCTTTCTTACGAACGCTACTCTTTTATGAGGAATAATCGAATGACAATAATTTTGTTTCAAATTTCTTCGATTGCAAGACTTCCAGTTTTGGGCCAATTCCAGTCAAAACTGGCACTTCAAACCCAATGATTTCTGTACCTACGCTTTAAGAGCTGGATCAAATAACAGTTATTTTGTTTCCAAATACCAACACTGATTTCTTGACTTCCAGTTAAAACCGGAACTTCAAATCGAATAATAGCGTATTTTTTTGGGTTTAATGGGCCTAAAAACGTGTCCCTCCAGTGAAAACTTGATTTGAAAAAATTGAAAATAATTTTTTTCTTCCCTATATTTCAATGAAAGAAAACCATAATCCAATAAATTCCAACCTTAAAAAATGCAACAAATAATGCTTAACAAAAAAAAAACAATAAAAACGTCACGTTTGTGTCAATTGGTGAGGTTTCCATTATTCGGAGTTCATATATTGTTTGGGTTGGATGATAAAGGCAAAATTAAAATTTTTATAATTAATTTAAGAATCTTAATAGGCATCTTGCATAACTGATAGTTATATTTTTTTAGCAGTTATTTGTGCTTTAAGGCAATTTACAGCCGTGCAAATAAAATTTAATTTCAGGAAAAATACGTCACAATACGATTCAGATCATTCATTTTACAAAAGTACATTAAATTGATTAAAAATTAACATGATTATTGTGTCATGGATTTGTTTAAAACTGGATTACCTGAAGACTAGTGTAACTGGAAGTGTTTTTTCTGACACTGAAACGGAACCGTTCATGCTCATGTACATGCCGATGTCGCAACAGAAGTGCTCTCATGACGGTAGATTTGTTTTCAGCCGAGATCAGTTCATCTACGACCATCTGTTCAACGACTCGGTATGCTACACCAGGCAGATCCTTTTCTTCCAAATCGAGCAGTATCACACCTGTCAATCATATTACAATATTTCTATTTTATTTATTTGTTTTATTTAGTTAAACATAATACAATTATTGCTATACTAACCTATTTACAATATTTTTAACTAAATATACTTATACGCAAAAACTCTTCTACACGAAGAGTTCTGTCCGCGCATAGGAGTAAACAAAAAAATTATTTAGACAAATTTATATATACTAATCCTGCCCATAACAGACAGGTGAAGAGTCAAATTATTTACTCTCAATCAGTTCATTGCTGGGCTAAAATAAATAGTTCTGTTTCTTATCACATGGTCAGCCAATTAAATGGCTGAATCATTTAAGAACAGAAGAGGTAGAGGTGTATTGTGACACTAATCAGAGTTATCTCGTCTGAAAGTAATGGATTTCATTATACAGTTGGACCCTGTGGTGAATGAAGTGAAAGTGTCATTTGCAGAGTGGAAAATATGTGCTTTTCAGAGGGCCCGGCATGCTGAAAAGTGTACTTTTCTATTCAGTGAGTTGTGGCAATGGTAAACCACCTCACTCCTCGTTTTACTTAGTAAAACCTCTAGAGGTTCAAACCAGCTTTTCGGCTGATGACCTAAACAACATATATACTAATAACTACTATAAAAAATACTATTATAAAATCTAAAAAGGGTACGTATGAGAAATACATTAAACACCTTTTATTAAAAGCATTAAAATAAATGATAAATACCATTAAATTTATATAAAAAAAAAAAATAATAAAATTTTTAAACATTACCTTAGACTATGTACAATTAATTGTATTAATAGAGAAAAAACTACTTTTTTCAATAACTAAAACTAATTTATAATAATTTTAGGGAATACATGTGGATATTTTTACTTATGAGAAATAATTCAATTAATGAGCACAGAAACAAACAAAAAAAAAACTACTGCAATGAGGAAAGCAAAAAATAACCAGAGAACAGTTATTTTAAAACTAGGAAAAGTTTCTCAAGTTGTTGCTCGTATATCGATAGGATATGATATTTAAGTTTATATTTCATACGATGTGGTGATATGATACTGTGTAAATACGATGGAAGTGCGTTGACGAACCGCCCCTCAAGATAGAGAAATGACTTCTAAAAAAATGTACTATTTGGTTTATTACAATAAACTTGTTAGTGCCACTATATGCTTTTCACAATTTATGAGCTTTGCTGTTCCAAACGTTTCGACCAATCAAAACGTTTGCTTGCGTTGTCAGATTGTACCTGACAAACATTAACATTACGCGTGCATATGTATTGTCGTCGCCTGCCCTTCCATTATTAGCGTCAATACACAATCTCACTAACTCCCTGCCGTGCGGAGCGCTACAGACGCGCAGAGCCTACAGCCTCTCCCCACCACCCTGTTGACTCAACTGAGAGGTATTTAAGGAGGGGGCCTCGTCCATGAGACTCGCTCTTCGCTGAACTCTCAACCGGAAAAGAACAAGAAAGAATAGCTCCAGCCCGAAGAAGAAGAGCCCAGCCAAGACCGAACGCACCATCCCTGGTCTACACTACCGGTGGCGGACGCTACATTCCCGCACCGGTCAGCCTTCGCCGGCCCGGAGAGAGCCGCCTCAGCCGCGCTACCGGCAGACGGCCTACGCTGACCTGACATTGTGGGGCTCTGGGGGCCACCACTGCCACGCTGCAGTGGGGACCCAACTGCCGCTGAGGGAAGGCTAGGACTGAACCCGGTAGCCGAGCCGTCACTCTTCGGGCTCCGCTTCTACCACGCCGGCTTGCCGCTTCCGACGGTCAACAATGACCCTTTTCAGGGCCACCAACACAATTAAACGGCCCTTTTCAGGGCCACCAATTTTACAGACAAGGTTTTGCCACGTGTCGTCGGCCCCGGTCGACGACAGTATAAAAGCCGCAATAGTTCACTCTTGTCTCCTTTGGTTTCTTATCTTCGACTACTTTAAACTGAATTTTTTCCCAATTGATCTCACCAATTGATATTGGTGAAATAATAAACTGCTATTTGTATAAAGGTTAACTCAATTGAAGAACTTTTGCACAGCTAAACAGGACTAAAAACTAAATCTTAACTAAATAAACTACTGTTGGTATAAAGGTCTTAACTCAACTTAGACCTTTTGTACAACTAAAAAAGGCTGAGAAACTAAAATATAAAGGTATAATTAACAAATAGACTTTTATACCGTTACGCAACGAGAAAATTTTTATAAAGCCACATTTAGACCAGACAACATAATTCACTTCAGGAGTTACCTACACTTAAGCCCTTTCTACCAATTGAAAGAGAAAATTTTTCTAAACTGGATAGTGCACTTAACCCTTTAATGCATGATTTTTGATTTTTCAATAAAAAAATTAAATTACGTGGTAAAAAACATTTAGATTAAAGGGAAAACCAATTAAAAATTTTTCTTTCATTGTTTTTCTGGAAAATTGAGTTTTTCTTTGAGTGACCCGTGAGCAACACCATGGATTAAGGGTGTGCGTGAGTGGTAGGCCTATTTTGGACAATGATTAAATGAAAATGAAGGCAATGATTGATTATTGTAGTACAACTTTATTAACTAATTGTATAAGAAATGCTTTACTCCATGATTCCTGAGGAACAACATGGATAAAACAAGCTATATTATAATTTACTAAAAGAAGATTACAGTTATCTGATTATTATTGATGAACATAACGTTATGGTGACGCTGTAGATTTTTTTTATTAAAGTAAAATGTTAATTTACAAACCGTTATCAACAGTTCCGGAGTTTGGTATTGTACCGGAGAATGCTTAAAATACCATGGACAGAGCATGTAACAAATGAAGAAGCTCTGAGACGGATGAAGAAATCTAGAGAATTATTGAACACCATCAAGATCCGTAAACTTCAGTATTTGGGACACGTCATGCGGAATGAGTCCAGATACTCTTTGATACAGCTCATTGTCCAAGGGAAAATAGATGGAAGGAGAGGACCAGGAAGAAGAAGAATATCCTGGCTACACAACCTCAGGGAATGGACCGGAAAGACATCTGCTGAACTTTTCCGTATTGCTGTCAGCAAAGTGAAAATTGCCATGCTGGTCGCCAACATCCGAAACGGATAGCGCACTAAAAGAAGAAGATCAACAGTTAAAAACTATCCAATATTCTGTGGTTCTCGTCACATCCGTTTCTAAGCAAGTCGCATGTAATAGAACAAAGAGTAAACAGAAAATAGTCAAACAGATGATTGTAGTCCCATATTCCATGACATAGCTTGTTATTAACACATACAACTTGAAAATAAGGTTACCAGAACGGACTAGAATCATTAATACAGTTGATGTTGCTTCTGAGCTACACCATGCATTAAAGCAACGATTCCCAAAGTGGGGGGCGCGCCCCCCAAGGGAGGCGTGAAGACACGTCAAGGGGGGCGCGGGACTTCGAGATAGCTTTACCCTCCATAACGGATCCTTTCAGTGTCAACATAGACTTCCTGCCCGAATTACTTAAAAACAAGTTTTAAAAATAAAACATGTTTCTGCTGCGAAAAACGATTTCGATAAAATTGACAAAACATCACTTTGTGTTAAGTATTACCAAGTTTACCCCCAGTATATAACAGCAAGCAGCAGTAATTGTAATTATCTTTATCAAGCACCTATCTGTGCGAAAGTGTTTTCAACACTTGTTACAATAAAAACAAAGCTCATCGGTGCAATGTTGGTTTTATCAATGATTAACATTGTGCACTTTGTAATAATCAACCTTTTAAAAAAAAAATGCAAGGTCATCCATCCACCGATTTATTTTGTCTCTTGTTAAAATTAAATTGTAACTTCTAATGCTACAAAAAATAAAATAATAAATGTATGGTTATTCAATGTAATACGTGATTTTTCATTGCCCAATAAAATTGTGTAAGGGGGCGTGAGAAGTTTTCTTTTTGGCAAAATTGGGCGTAAAAGATAGAAGTTTGGGAACCGCTGCATTAAAGGGTTAACACCCAACAATTTTTGACTTAAGACCTTTATACCTATCACCACAGATATATTCATAAAGGGCAAGAGAAAGTAAAAAAAAAGGTTGATCAGATACAGTTCAACGGGAGCTGCAATTGAAAACTCAAACAATAAACAGAAATATATTTTTAAATATAAAGATTAAAATGCAATTTTACCAGTCTCAAGACATCTTCTTAGATTGAGTAGAGAATGGAAGCTAAGCGATGCAACGTGCGGCCGACCCCACCTGTCTGCACCCTCCTCCAAATCCTCTTCATATTTTATCCACCTGGCTGTCTCCTTCCACTCCCGTTCTTCACCGATACCTTTCAATTCATCCAATTGTACAAACACCTACAACAACATCAACAACAAAAACTTACGTGTTGTCAACTAAAATGACCGTTTCTAAGAAATAATAACAGCCGGGCCTGGCCAGGAGTTATTGTGAGGGGGGAATATGAGGGGGGTTTGGGGGTATTGTATACCCCAACCAAAAAGGGGGTACAGGGGTTCTCCTCCAGAAAATGTTTTAACATTTAAGGGGAGAATACACGATGGTTTTAAATCAAAATTTCGATTTTTGGTTTTTTACGTTGTTCAATAGTTTAGGCCTAGATCTACCAGAAAAAATCATTAAATTACATCAAAAAAAATATTTTTATTATGAAAAAATTTAGTTTTATCAGGTTTACACAGAAAAATTATTATGTTACAATTAACAAATATGTTTTCATAATTTTATACTGCCGTTTTAGTGCAAAGAGAATTTCAGTTTTTAAAACTGTATCACTATTTTTAATAATCTCAGCTGTTTGTTAAGCTTTCTAAACAACTGTTGATGGGAAATTCACTTGTTTGTGTACATATTGTTTTTCATTTGTGCCTTCTTGTTTCTTACCTTTTCCTGTAAATTTTAATTTTTAACATTAAGGTTACATTTTTCTCAGATACCAATAAACCTACAAGACTGAAATTTTTACAATTTAATCATCTTGTAAAGCCACATATACCGACATTTTTATGAGTTACTCAGGTGCTCCAAAAATTAGTAGTACACAAAACACATGGAAAATAATTTGTAAAAATTTTATGTTATTCGTAATTTAAAAAAAAATGCTATGGTCCAAAGATTAAATTGAAAAAATATCAGTAGCTCGAGAAGAAACCCCGACACCTATAGTGTGTAACGTTTCATTTCCCCATCTTTTACCAATCCTATGAAAAATGTACCTAAAAATAGCAAATTTAACATTGGCAGGATATAAAGTACAGTCTCCCCTCAAAGCTGAAAACTTCATTTTTATGTCTAAAAAAATCTGGTGTGAAACACTCACACAACTTTCTCTTGCCAATGCAAATAATTAACAATAAACCTAACATTAGTATTAAAACATTAGAAATGAACAAAAACTAACCTCAAAAACATAACCTCATTTTAATCATGAGTGAATGACGCAAAATGACAATCGAACTCAGTTTGGCTTAAAAATACGGAAAATCACGCTTTCACGCTAAACTAGGCTCTGTAGAGAAAAATGCTCTAAACAAAAGTTGTAGATCTTTTAATTTTCTATAAATTTAATTATATACACTTTTGTCGTAAAATGCATACTAAGACCGAAATGTTAAAAAAATCGATTTTTCTCACGTTTTCGTGAGAAAAAAAACAGAAAATCGCAAATTACCGCTAAACTAAGCGTTATACAAAAAAATGTTTGAAACAGAAGTTGTAGGTTTTTAAATTCTCTACAACTTTTATTATATAAGTTTTTGCGCTAAAATTTATATTAAAGCCGTAATCTTAAAAAACAACGTTTTTACGTGAAAACAGCCTCACCGAGAATTTCAGCAAACATGGCGCTTACCCTATCTTGTAGAGAATAAAAAATTGAGTAAAATAGGCGATTTTAAAAAAAATCGTAGGACCAGTTTTTGAGAAAATCGCAAAAAACTGAAAAATTATACGAATAAACTACTACTTCCGGTTGACCGATTTTGATGAAAATGTTCGTGTCGCGTCCGGTAGTGGTATGTAACTTAAGTTTCAAGTTTCAAGTTCGTACGATGTTCCGTTCTTGAGATATTCTGTTCACACACACACACACACACACACACACAGACCAATCGCTAAAAACATGTTTTTTGGGTTCAGGGGGTCTGAAAACGTATAGATCCGGTGAAAACTCGATTTCGAAAAATCGACATGAAAACAATACTTTCCTTCCTATATATTCATATAGGCAAGAGAAAGTAAAAATCAATACCAACACCAAAAACGTTGCACCGAAAACTGAGAGCTGGTTCGTTTGGTGTTTGTGCCACAGTGACACTTAGCGAGAGCAATGCTGCCAATCTTCTATACCAAAACATTAAAATTAAGGGAAAAATTGTGGGTGCTACTATAGTACATGGCCTACCGCGTTATGTTTAGTGAAATTTGTATTTCTTGATGTGGTACCACTGTCCTGTAACACTTTCGGCCCGTAAATATTCACAAATTTTACAGGTTATGTGAATATTAAGAAAAAAGGACAAATTACATACAATTATTTACAATAGCAAATAACACAATAAGAATTCACCCAGTTATTTTTAGTCAGTCTGCACACGATACACACTGTGAATAACTCTTTTTGAATTTTGTGTGGATTAAAATTTTAAATAAAAAAATTAATTAATTAATTAATTAATTAGGCTGTAGGCCAGCCCAGATAGTGAGCTGATATAAAAATAATTTAAAACTGTTTGATTACACCAGTAAGGCAAGTAACTTAGTGGAATGACTACCCACGCATGAACAAACAATTTAATTCAAATTCACACCAAAATAACAAATCCAGCAATCGATTTTGGTGGCTGTACTTCTTCTTCCTTCTTTACGGATTAGACACATTGTCTGTTTCAGCTTCTATCCATCTTCTTCATGGTGTACCCTTAAACCGCACTTCTTGCGAGCGGTATCTCAAGGCGCCCAGTAGCGGGATCGATCCTTTGACATGTTGGAATCCCCTCAGGGGCGGTTCCACGGCTGATTTTCGGGGGGGGGGGCTATCTTGTGTTTATGTAGCTCTTACTGTTTATAATTGAGTCATTGAAAAGTCCTCTTTTATGCTGTATTGCTGTAACCACTATTTTAATTCATTGAGAAATTTTGGCTACGTCAAAGTCCTTGTAAATCAAGGAAATCTTGAAAACTGAAGGCGCTGACTGGATGCGAGTGGCTTTTAACTACTGACACTGATTGTTATCTTAATTAATACTATTTAAAAATAGATACTTTCTGTTTGACTCATTTTTATACTAAAATAATTATTGTTAATTGATAGGTACGAGTATTGGGATTCAGTTTTGTTAGAAATAATAGCTTATAGAAAATATTAAACTAAGTTTTCCTAATATTTCGGGGGGGGGGGCATGACCCCCATGACCCCTTCCCTGAAACCGCCCCTGAACCCCCTCTCCCTATATCGCTCAATACTCTGCCTCACTGTTGCTGTTCTACCCAAATCAAATGTTGTACATTTTTGAAGTGATAATGTACGTAAAGAAAAATACCTTTTTACAGAATTTAGATGTTCACAACCACTACAAAAGAAACAGAATCGATTATTATGTTGCTAATCACAACAATAAATTGTTTGAACAAAAACCAACTTATGCAGGTAGAAAATACATCAATAAATTGCCTCAAGGTTTAAAAAGTTGTGACAATTTAAGTCATTTTAAAAAAAAGCTAAAACAATATATTGATGAAACATTTTACAGTGTGCAATTCCTTTGTAAATAGTTTTGGTATTTAAATTTAATTAAACAAATATTGTGTAGAATTTGGTACAAAGGAGTTCATGACAAGCCTGCTGAGTTAAGCAGTGGCAGGAGGAAATTATTAATTTATCATTGAGTTTGATTTTTTTATTTTTTATTGTGTGTGATATTTAATTCAATAGGGTTCATGACAAGCCTACTGAAGTAAGCAGTAACAAAAACAATTTTTGGTGGTAAGTGATGAATTTATCATTGGTGATAAACTTTCAGTTTATCAGTTTTATCTTGACATGTCCTATACTCCCTTTGGAGTCTCTAGGATGAAAAAAAAAATCCCTAAGTGTTGTTCCCCTCACCAATCTCAAAAAACACATCTTGGCTACTCTCCTACTATCCTCAGATTTCCTTAAAGCCCTTAATATAGTGGCTGTTTGAAAATAAAATACTAAAGTGCTAAACCATCTACCAGTTTCAGTACTTCTATAAAATGATCCAGTACAAATTGGAAAAATTTTATTACTTTTACCAAGTAATTTCAGCATTTATCCAAATAAATCAAAATCAATAGTTTTAGGCTGTATTTTTGACATGGATTAGGGATGAGTTTGATTTGAACAGGGACCCCCTCGCCAGTAAAATTTGTTGACGGATGGCCATCAGTTAATCACCATACAAACCCCAACCAACGTTACTTAACAAATAATAGTGACATTTTACCAAATGGCTGGCCTGAAGACAAAATAAAAAGTTAAAAAAAAATACCTCATGAGGACTATGATCGAATGTCTTTTTGTAGCCAAATATCGGGAGTGGAACTAAAGACGCACCCGTCCGAGTATCTCTTCGTGATGATCCAAGGCTTATCGACCCTTTCGATTTGGCACTGAACCTTCGTTTACCTCGAGGTTCATCGAATCTGTGACCTAATATTTACGAGAAAAAAGAAAACATCTTATTATAATTGAAAATTAATATCTTTAATTATAATATCAACATTTCAGAAAATTACAAGAATTTCATCAGTCATCATTGAATTTACCCTATCTTGTAGAACACACAAAATTTAGTTAATAACGCAATTTTTTTTTTTATATTTATATATCTGTTTTTGAGAAAACTAAAAAAAAATTGAAAAATTGTACAAAAATAAACTATTGCTTTTGGTTTACCAAATTTAATGAAAATGTTCGTTTTTTACGTAACTTTAATTAGAAAGTTTCAACTTTCTACAATATAACATTCTTGAGATATTTTGTACACACACGCGCGCTCTCTCTCTCTCTCTTCCCCTCTCCCTCCCCTCTCACCCACCCACTCCAGTTCCTGATTCGTTTTAATCGAGGAAGTCGAGTGATTTTCAAAAAAATGGATGAAAAAGAATTTCTGTGAAGTGTTGCAAGGACGGTTTGCAGCTGTTCCAGAAGAATTCGCAGGACTTTAAGCGTCGTTTCATTACTGTGGATGAAACGTGGATACATCACTACACTCCTGACACCAAAGAACAATCTAAACAATGGGTTATGAAGGGGGAATCTGCGCCAAAAAAGGTGAAGACAGTTCCTTGACCAGAAAGATTATGGCGACTGTCTTTTGGGATTCACAAGGAATAATCTTCATCGATTATCTGGAAAAAGGTAAAACTATTACAGGTGCATATTATTCATCGTTATTGGACCGTTTGAAAACCGAGCTGCAAAAAAAATGCCCACGATTGCCCCACAAAAAAGTCCTTTTCCATCACAACAACGCACCAGCTCACGCCTCAGCAGTTGTGGTCGCAAAATTAATGGAAATAGGGTTCCAACTCATTTCACATCCCCCCTATTCGCCAGACTTGCCTCCCTCAGACTACTATTTGTTTCCTAATTTGAAGAAATGGCTAGCAGGAAAAAGATTTTATTCAAACAAGAAGGTGATTGCAGGAACGAATGGCTATTTTTCAGACTTGGACAAATCCTATTATTCGGAAGGGATCAACAAACTAGAGCAGCGTTGGACGAAGTGTATAATCCTAAAAGGAGGCTATGTTGAAAAATAAAAAAGGTTTACCCCAAACAATTAAGTAGTTTTTATTTTTGCACGGACTTTTCAAACGACCCTCGTACATGTACGTAAATGTTTTGTATTTGCGGTGTAACAGTTGTTTTGTATATGTATATTTTACATTTTCTTACTTACAGGAGTCTCGCAAACACTTCTGCGGTACAGTCATACCCCACTATACGAACCAATCGCTATACAAACTTTACTTCACAGTGCGAACATTGTTACGTATGTATTTTGATTTCCTAGAAAAGCGATCCAATTTACAATTTGCTGTACTAGAATGTCATAAATAATGTGTGTATCGTCCAGCCTCTCTTAGTTTGCTCCTAATGTAAACAAATAATGATGTCACTGAGCATCCGCATTATATCAAAATATGTACACGCTGATTAAAAAGTAACAATAAAATACTTTCAAAAGTATTTAAATACAAAATACTTTTAAAAGTATTTTTATAAATGAAATTGTTAGGCCTACATTATATCATGACTTATGTTTTTAGTACTTTAAGTAGTTATAATTTAAAAAAAAGTTAACTTAATAGGAATACAACATCTGTAAAGTCGCGAACTCTAGCGTGCACCTTGTAGTAGCTGGCGTTTGTTTGTTGACAGTAGGAGCAAACTAAGAACATCTGAACTGTTACTTACTTATTACAACGATAATACATACTTGTAAGATCATCCTTATCGACTTCCTGTAGCATAGACAATTCCTCAGGTCGAATACTATGTTTCCTATCTTCTATCGTAAGAAATTCAGCACCGGATCGTTTACGCCAGACCAAATCATCAGCGCCACTATGTTTACGACCTTTCGAATGTCTGCACAAATAATACATTTATTCATTAATTTATATCATTAATTGGAACGACCAATTTAATACTTATTATAAAAATCTGGTGTGAAACACTCGCATAGCTTTCTCTTGCCAATATAAATAATTAACAATAAACCTAATATTAGTAATAAAACATTAGAAATAAACACACAAACTAACCTCAATAAACATAACCTTATTTTAATCATGAGTGAAAGACGCAAAATGAAAATCAAACTCAGTTTGGCTTAAAAATACGGAAAATCACTTTTTCACGCTAAACTAGGCTCTGTAGAGAAAAATGTTTTAAATAAAAGTTGTAGATCTTTTAATTTTCTATCAATTCTATTATATACACTTTTGTCATAAAATGCATATTAAGGCCGAAATCTTAAAAAAATCGATTTTTCACCTCGTGAGAAAAAAATCAGAAAATCGCTAATTACTGCTCAACTAAGCGTTTTACAAAAAAGTGTTTGAAATAAAAGTTGTAGGTTATTAAATTCTCTACAACTTTTATTATATAACGTTTTGCGCTAAAATGCATTGTAAAGCCGTAATCTTAAAAAACAACGTTTTTACGTAAAAACAGCCTCACGCAGAATTTCAGCAAACATGGCGCCTACCCTATCTTGTAGAGAATAAAAAATTGAGTAAATGAGGCGATTTTTTAAAAAATCGTAGGACCAGTTTTTGAGAAAATCGCAAAAAAGTGAAAAATTACACGAATAAACTACTACTTCCGTTTGACCAATTTTGATGAAAATGTTCGTGTCGGGTCCGGTAGTGGTATGTAACTTAAGTTTCAAGTTTCAAGTTCGTACGATGTTTCGTTCTTGAGATATTTTGTACACACACACGCACGCACGCACGCACGCACTCACACACACGTGCGCACGCACGCTCGCTCGCTCACTCACTCACTCACTCACGCACGCACGCACGCACGAACACACACACACACACACACACACACACACACACACACACACACACAGACCAATCGCTAATAACATGTTTTTTGGGTTCAGGGGGTTTGAAAACGTATAGATCCGGTGAAAACTCGGTTTCGAAAAATCGACATGAAAACAATACTTTCCTTCCTATATATTCATATAGGCAAGAGAAAGTAATAAATTAAACAAAAATAATTACAATATAATATGAAATATATTTCAGTGACTGTCACATACATTACATTGGATAGTTAAATTAATAAAGTAATGTAATTATTAATTATTTTTATAAAAAACACAATTAATTAATTAACAATATTATCTATACACATTTATTTGTTTTATATAATTATATTTTAAATAATAATAACAGATAAGTTAACACCCTCTCTTGTTGTAGAGTGCAATATGTTTTTTTTTTCTTTTACACACTTAACAATCACGGCCAATTATGTTTATTCTAATTAAATATTATTGAATTACGATAAAAGTAATTATTTAACTGGAAAATTAAAGAATTTAAAAAAATCTGGTGTAAAACACTCACAAGACTTTCTCTTGCCAATGCAAATAATTACCAATAAACCTTATATTAGAACTAAAACATTACAAATAAACAAAAAACTAACCTCAATAAACATAACCAAATTTTAATCAGGAGTGAAAGACGCAAAATGAAAATCGACCTTAGTTTGGCTTAGAAATACAGAAAACCACTCTTTCACGCTAAACTAGGCTCTGTAGAGAAAAATGCTCTCAATAAAAATTGTAGATCTTTTAATTTTCTACTAATTTGGTTATATACAATTTTGTCATAAAATGTGTACTACGGCCGAAATGTTAAAAAAATCGATTTTTCACACGTTTTCATAAGAAAAAACAGAAAATTGCTAATTACCGCTAAACTAAGCGTTATACAAAAAAATGTTTGAAATAAAAGTTGTAGAATTTTAAATTCTCTACAACTTTTATTATATACATTTTTGCGCTGAAATGCATAATAAAGCCGCAATCTTAAAAAAACAATTTTTTTCACGAAAACAGCCTCACCAAGAATTTCAGCAAACATGGCGCCTACCTTATCTTGTAGAGCATATAAAATTTAGTAAACAAGGCGATTTTAAAAAAAAAATTGTAGGACCAGTTTTTGAGAAAATCATATAAAAGTGAAAAATGACACGAATAAACTACTACTTCCGGTTTACCGATTTTGATGAAAATGTTCGTGTCGCGTCCGGTAGTAGTATGTAGCTTAAGTTTCATGTTTCAAGTCCTTACGATGTTCCATTCTTGAGATATTCTGTTCACACGCACACACACACGTACGCTTGCAAGCACGCGCGCGCGCCACGGACTTAGTATGATAGGGACGGAGCGTAAATTCAAAAATCTGTGTCTAAAGAGGGGATACGGAAAAAAGAGAAACAGAGAAAAGTGAGCTAGGCCCAACTCCCACTCCAAAGCAAAGACTGAGCTATATTTAATAAGATGCGCGCAGCAGGTATATACTATATACCTGCTATATATCTGTATTATAAGGAGTGGGAGGCGACCCTAGCTCGATTTTTTAATTTATACAACCTTTTCTTTTCTCCAAGTGGCAGGAGTTGGACACAGTTTCGTTGCGTGTATTAAGATACGTACGCTCCGTCCCTATCATACTAAGTCCGTGGCGCGCGCGCACACACACACACAAAACATCTTTTTACAGAATTTAACACATACTATACACAATAACAACACAAGAAACATAATCGTTATTATATTACTAAACAAAACACTACATTATCTGAACAAAAACCTTCTTATGCACGTAGAAAATACATCAATAAAAAATAAAAAGACAAAATTTCTTTTTTTTTAGCTTTTATTTGTTATTGGGGGAACTGTACATTGTTGACAATAACCCAACCTGACCGCTGCTTTTGGCTGTATTTTTTTTTTTTTGACGTGGATTAGACGTGAGTTTGAACAGGGACCCCCCCCCCCCCAGTAGAGTTTGTTCATGGATGGCTGTCAGCAACTGGTCACCATACAAAGTCGCTTGCCCAACCGGTGTTATTTAACAAAAATAATAGCGACTTTCTACCAGCTGACTGACTGGGCTGGCCCAGTCAAAAACTGACTGGGCTGGAAGGCCATAAGACAAAAAATAAAATGAAATATTACCTATGCTTTCTTCTGTGTTTCTTATCACCCTTAATGTCTTCATCATCAAGTCTCTTATCATAATCGGAAAGTTCTTTGACGGTTTCGCTGCCATCCCCTCCATCGACATCCGCTGAGCTATCTCTTCTATCATCCCCTTCAGTTGATGCTAACTCACCAGCTCTTTCTAGCAAAAGAAAACAACAAAATTTTAGAAACATCATTTTACATATTATTTATTACTACAAAAGTTTCTACGTTTCAACGTTACTTAAATAGTGGTTACATAAATAGAACATTTAAAGCAAGGGCTTGAAAAGAAACGCAGTTGAAGCTATATCCCTTTCACTACCAATTTTTTTTTGTGTAGCTACTATTTTAGTGTGTTTTCCTATTATATAATCTGTAAATAATAATGTGCAAAAGAATTTTCATAAATATTTTGTAAGGGGGCAGTAGGGAGACCCTGGGATATATTGTCCCACTGGTATATTATAGTGGGACTTAACACCCCAGTGGTATATAAGAGTGGGACACTATTGTCCCACTGGTATTTTATAGTGGGACTTGACGCCCCAGTGGTATATAAGAGTGGGACACTATTGTCCCACTGGTATTTTATAGTGGGACTTGACGCCCCAGTGGTATATAAGAGTGGGACACTATTGTCCCACTGGTATTTTATAGTGGGACATAACGCCCCAGTGGTATATAAGAGTGGGACACTATTGTCCCACTGGTATTTTATAGTGGGACTTAACGCCCCAGTGGTATATAAGAGTGGGACACTATTGTCCCACTGGTATTTTATAGTGGGACTATACGCCCCAGTGGTATATTATAGTGGTATAACACGTCGAAACTGCTAAATCTGTTCTGTCGCACCCTGAATATACCATGCATAAAAAAACAGTCGTATCTGAATTTGCAAAGAAAATTAATAGTAATACAGTTACATTAAAAAGTTATTGCAAAACAAAATTAAAACATTAATACACGCACTATATTGGTTAACAATAAAAATGATACTGTGGAGGGTACCACTCTACAAAAAAAAAACCATGAATTGACAGAAATAAAATGTCAGAAAAAAATCCGGTATGAAATACTCACACAACTTTCTCTTACCAATGTAAATAATAAAACAAAAAACCTACACTGAATCATCCGTTAACAATGTAAAATAAAAAACCTATCCTAATTTTAAACATGAGTGAATGATGCTAAATGAAAACCAACCTGTTTGGTTAAAAAATATAGGAAATCGGTAATTGACACAAACTAGGCTCTGTAGAAAAAAGGTTTGAAATAAAAATTGTAGATTTTTTTTATTTCCTACAACTTTTATTATAGGCTACACACATTGTCGTAAAATGCATAACCATACTACGGGCGCAATAATAGAAATTCCAATTTTTTTACTAATTTTGATGAATAAAATAAAAAAAAATCACTGACGCTAAACTAAGCGTTGCACAAAAAATGTTTTAAGTAAAAGGTGAAGGTTTTTTTTTAATTTTCTACAACTACGCACAACAAATACGCATACTTTTGCCCTAGAATCCATATTAAGGCCGCATAATATACATACAATAAAATAACTTTTTCACTAACTTCTTACTATCATGTTAAGGAACTATATAACAAAATTCAGAAAATTCTGAAAAAGTAAAATCTACAAAAAAAAACAATTTCTTTGACCCAACTACCTCCTTTATACATATCATTTCCCAAAAAAAATCATACAGCCAATTATTCTATTTTTCTACACAAATAAGGTACGAGGCGTGTTTTTTAAGTAAGTACCGTTTTGCGATTCCGCCGCCGCAGCGCTACGGTCGGCGTTCTGCGCATGCGCGCTGGTTACCTACATCTCTTGTCTACGCACTGACGCCATTACAGTCTGATTCTTCATTGTATACGTTGTTTACTGAGTGTTTAAGATGCCTCCGACAATCGTGAGTCCCGCTGATTGTGAAGTACGGGCTGTTATATGATTTCTTAGTGCTAAAGGCGTAAAACCGATCGATATTCATCGTGAGATCGTTGAAGTTTACGGACAAAACATTATGAGTGATGGAATGGTAAGGAAATGGGTGAGAGCATTTAAAGATGGCCGCACAAATGTGCAACAATTTTTGCCCGGAAAATCATGTGCACAGTTTTTTGGGACAGAAAAGGAGTATTGCTAGTGGAGTTTCTGCCTCGTAATGAGACAATCAATGCAGCGTCTTATTGTGAGACATTGAAAAATCTGCGTCGTGCAATCCAGAACAAAAGACGTGGCAAGTTGAGTAAGGGTATCGTTTTGCTCCATGACAATGCCCGTCCACATGTGGCTAATCAGACCAAAGACCTCATCAAATCATTTAAATGGGAAACTCTAGATCATCCTCCATACAGCCCTGATTTGGCGCCCAGCGACTACCATTTGTTCCTGCACTTGAAGAAACACCTGGGCGGTCGGCGTCTTCAAGACGATAACGAAGTCAAAACATTTATGATGCAGTGGTTAACAAATCAGGCGGCAGAATTTTATCAGGAGGGTATTCAAAAACTGGTGCCACGTTATGACAAGTGCCTCAATATTCACGGAAATTATGTAGAAAAGTAGATTAAGGTACAGGCTTTCATGTAAAAATAAAATTATTGCGATATCTTTGCACGTCTTTTTTTAATTCCAAAACGGTACTTACTTAAAAAACACGCCTCGTATTATACCAAAACTTAAAAATAACGTAATCACTAATTTTTAAGTTTTTACAAGTGTTATTCTACATTTCTGGATACTTCCAGAACTACCAAAAATAACAAAATAATAAATAATATAAATAAATGTACAGCCAGACAGTGAATATGCAAGCCAATATAATATGAGTTTTTAGTTATTCATTTGTGGCGCTTCCAACAAATCAACAAAAATACAATAAACAAAACACCACTCAATTCCATTACACAGAGGTATGGATTACATATTTGTCTTGGGACTTCTATACCAATCAAGTTTGTAGTAAAATATCATCTGGGGTATTTGCACTAAAACAAATCGCCAGATTAAATGGAAAAAAATTACTAATGGCAGCTTATCATGGCCTCATTCTGTCTCACATCCGTTAGGGTATCTTTAGTATGGGGTAATTCTAGCATGGCTAATATGAATAGGGTTTTTAAAATTCAAAGAAAGCTATTAGGTGTATGGTGGGAGCTAACCAGCTAACCTCATCCACACCACTATTTAACGAGCTTAAATTGCTTACAGTTCCCTCTCTCTACATTTTTCAGGTGATTATGTATGTTAGGCAAAATAATTTTATGTAGAATTTCAATGTTCACAATCATAACACAAGAAACAGAAATGATTATTATGCAACTAATCACTCCACAAAATTGTTTCAACAAAAACCTACTTATGCAGGGAGAAAATTCATAAATAAATTACCCCAATTTTCAAAATGTTGTGATAATTTACATTCCTTTAAAAAAAAATCTGAAAAATTACTTGATCGGTGAAACTTTTTATAGCTTACAAGAATTTCTTTCTTGATAGTAGTGATACATTGTGTGATTCTTATAATATGTATTTCAGGTATTATAACTGACATGTCCTATACACCTCATGGAGTCTCCAGGACGCATTAGTATATAATAAAAAAAAATCACATTATCAAATTATATAACAGAATTCAGTAAATTCGGTAAAATAAAAATCTACAAAAACAAACATTTCTTTGACCCAACTACCTACTTAATACATAGCATTTCCCAAAAAGCTAGATGGCCCAAGTTCATAATGGAATGGACACCTCAAGAAAGGAGAAAAAGGGGGCGCCCTCCTAGAAAATGGGAGCAAGACATTCAAAACGCCATGAATTTGAGGCAACTGGCTCCTGAAGATACACTGGATAGGGGCAAATGGAGGTTGAGATGCGAGAAACGGCCTGATGATGCTGTAAGAGACCTCGCTTAAGAAGAAGAAGAGATTTCCCAAAAAAAAAAAATCAGAGCCATTTATTTTATTTTTCTACAGAAATAAGGTACTATACCAAAACTTAAAAATAATGTTAACACAAATTTCTAAATTTT
This sequence comes from Catonia carolina, assembly GCA_035578175.1. Lineage (NCBI taxonomy): Eukaryota > Metazoa > Arthropoda > Insecta > Hemiptera > Achilidae > Catonia > Catonia carolina. The sequence goes on along the minus strand of JAQMRL010000019.1, from coordinate 1,389,593 downwards.
TACAAGTGTTATTCTACATTTCTGGACATTTCCAGAACTACCAAAGATAACAAAATAATAAATAATATAGTAAATAAATGTACAGCCAGACAGTGATTATGCAAGCCAATAGAATTTGAGTTTTTAGTTATTCATTTGTGGCGCTTCCAACAAATCAACAAAAATTCAATAAAGTAAACACCAATCAATTCCATTACACAGAGGTATGGATTACACACATGCTCTTGCAGCTCTGTTATATATTTTTACAAGCCATTTTTACTTTCTCTTGCCTATATGAATATATAGGAAGGAAAGTATTGTTTTCATGTCGATTTTAAAGAAATCGAGTTTTCACCGGATCTATACGTTTTCAGACCCCATGAATCCAAAAAAACATGTTTTTAGCGATTGGTCTGTGTGTGTGTCTGTGTGTGTGTGTGTGTGTGTGTCTGTGTGTGTGTGTGTGTGTGAACAGAATATCTCAAGAACGGAACATCGTACGAACTTGAAACTTAAGTTACATACCACTACCGGACGCGACACGAACATTTTCATCAAAATCGGTCAACCGGAAGTAGTAGTTTATTCGTATAATTTTTCAGTTTTTTGCGATTTTCTCAAAAACTGGTCCTACGATTTTTTTTAAAATCGCCTATTTTACTCAATTTTTTATTCTCTACAAGATAGGGTAGGCGCCATGTTTGCTGAAATTCTCGGTGAGGCTGTTTTCACGTAAAAACGTTGTTTTTTTAAGATTACGGCTTTAATATAAATTTTAGCGCAAAAACTTATATAATAAAAGTTGTAGAGAATTCAAAAACCTACAACTTCTGTTTCAAACATTTTTTTTGTATAACGCTTAGTTTAGCGGTAATTTGCGATTTTCTGTTTTTTTCTCACGAAAACGTGAGAAAAATCGATTTTTTTAACATTTCGGTCTTAGTATGCATTTTACGACAAAAGTGTATATAATTAAATTTATAGAAAATTAAAAGATCTACAACTTTTGTTTAGAGCATTTTTCTCTACAGAGCCTAGTTTAGCGTGAAAGCGTGATTTTCCGTATTTTTAAGCCAAACTGAGTTCGATTGTCATTTTGCGTCATTCACTCATGATTAAAATAAGGTTATGTTTTTGAGGTTAGTTTTTGTTCATTTCTAATGTTTTAATACTAATGTTAGGTTTATTGTTAATTATTTGCATTGGCAAGAGAAAGTTGTGTGAGTGTTTCACACCAGATTTTTTTTTTTGTTATTCAATAACAATTATACTCTATGAACATACAACCAGCTAATTATCACTGGTCTACAAAAAAAAAAGAAGTTTTTTCCCCTTGGACTTTGATGGATGATTGTTACGTATCATGACCCCCTGAATCCAAATCTTACCTCCGTTACTCTCTATCACCCACCATTTTTTAAGAAGGCCCAACCCCTCGAAATTCTCGAAAAACACCTAAAAGCGGCTATTCCTAATAAGTGAGGGGCGGGGGAGGTAGTAAGTACCCCATCCTCCCCTCCATAGAAAATTTTATCTCAGTGCACGCACATTTATACATGAAGACCGAAGGGGGAGGGGTGACATCACCGTTAGTTCAGAGGTGTAACAGGGTGGGTGTCAGCCAAGGTGAGAAACCGGGCCAAGTGATAAACTTAACGACGATTAAACGTTTTCAGTACATTTTTTACGCTTAGAGCCTCATCTTGTCACACAAGAGGAGCTTAATGATCTCATCCGGAATTGAAATCTCTCAAAAACTAAAGCCCAACTGCTCGGGTCTCAGCTTCAGCAATGGAACCTCTTGGAAAAAGAAGTGAAAATTTCTGTTTCCAGATCACGGCTAGCTTCGTTTAAACAATTTTTTTCGGAGGACGGTGACTTAGTGTACTGCAATAATGTAAATGGATTAGTGATTGAACCTAACATGCCAGATGATCCAGAAAATTGGCGCCTATTCATCGACTCATCTAAAACCAGTTTAAAAGCTGTTTTGTTGACAAATGGTATGATTTGCCCTCAGTTCCGGTTGCATACGCGATCAACATGAATGAGACACAAAATATCAGCCGTATCCTTGAAAAAATTGGTTATAAAGATCATTCTCGGAAGCTCTGTGCTGATTTTAAGGTTGTGGCTTTACTTACAGGACTTTAATCAGGATATACCAAACATTGTTGCTTTCTGTGTGAGTGGGATAGTCGAGCCCGCGATAAAATTATACCGTTCAAAATTAGCCCTCATGCGAAAGTTTAGTTTCTGGTCAAAAAACTGTTGCCAATGAGCCTTTAGTCCCGAGTGAAAACATATTTCTGCATCCTTTGCGTATAAAAATCAGTTTGATTAAACAGTTCGTGAAAGCTATCGATGAAACAGGAGACGGGTTCCAGTATTTGAAGAGTAAATATCCACGTTTGAGTGAAGCAAAACTTAAGAGGGAACTTTTTTTTGGTCCATAAATTATAAAGCTTTTTAAAGATTCAGTGTTCATCAATCACTTAAATTGAAAATAAAAAAGAGCTTGGGCTGCATTTAAGGACATGTGCGAACAATTTTCAGGGTTTAACAAAAGTGAAAATTATATTGAACTCGTCAAAGAATTGCTATCTGCATACGAGTCGATGGGTTGCAACATGTTATTAAAATTGCACCTTTTACATGTGCATTTGGACTTTTTCCCAGAAAACTTGGGAGCAGTTTACGATGCACGCGGAGAAAGGTTTCATCAAGACATTGCACTCTTCGAAAAACTGTTCTCTGGGAAGTGGCACTCAAGTATGTTAGCAGACTACTGCTGGTCACTCTTGCGTGAAACTCCCAGAGATCAGTACAAGAGAAAAGCTACCTCCAAGTAAAACCACTCTCTTTAAGTATATATGTATTCGATGACAAGTATCTTGAACCAGAAAAATTGTATAAGTAAAAATGCACAAAATGTATCAATACATTAATACTCTCTTATTGTACTCTTTCAGTGTTAGGTAGGCCTTGAAGAACCATAACCGTGATACAACTGCACAATTTCATATAATAGTTACACAAGCTGCCCTTAACAGACAGGTGGAGTGTCAATTTATTTACACTCAATCTGTCCGTTGCAGGGCTAAAATAAATAGTTCTGTTTCTTATCACATGGTCACCTAATTAAATGACTGAATCATTTAAGAACAGAAGAGGTAGAGGTGCAGAAGACACTAATCAGTGTTGTCTCCTCTGAAAGTAATGAATTTCATTATACAGCCAGACCCTGTGGTGAATGAAGTGAAGGTGTCATTTGCAGAGTGGAAAATCTATGCTTTTCAGAGGGCCTGGCATGCTGATAAGCGTAATTTTTCACTTAGTGAGGAAGGCTCACTCATTGTTATACTTAGTAAAACCTCTGGAGGTTCAAACCAGCCTTTTGGCTGAGGACCTAAAAAACAACAGTTACACAAGACTGATAAAAAGTCGAAATTTCCTAAATAAGGGGGAGTGGCCCACCCTCTAAAAATGGTGGGTGATGGAGCAAAACGGAGGTCAGATTCGGATTCAAGGGGTCAAAATACATAAAGATCACCTATTAAAGTTCAAGGGGAATTTTTGATGCAGACCAGCTGAATATATTGTAAAGTATTGCAATAATGTGTCAAGTATGAGATGCAAGACACCAGTGAACTACTACTGCGGCTCTTACACGCACTGATACATTCGTACAATCTGACAACGCTGGCAAACGTTCTGATTGGTCTAAACGCGCGGAACAGCAGAGCTCATCAACCGTGAAAAGTATTGTAGTCAATCACGTGACTTTTTCTCCTCAACTAATCAATAGTAAAGTCTAAGTCAAACATGTTGAAAGTCACTAGCGCTTTAACTGAACTAACGGGTGTTTCAAAAAGGACGCACTTCGAAGTTTAAGGGTTAATATTTTCTGCATAGGGAATATTTTTTCCCCCAAACAACAGTTGGCACTACCGTACTCATTGTTGACCCATTTTGTATTACCGACATGTACTAGTGCTATCCCAGTATTCGTTTGTGTCTGTATAAGTTCAAACATGGTTTTTTCTAAGGATGAACGTGTTTTTATTATTGAAAGTTATTGCGCATATAAATCTTACAAACGAGTGAAAGACGAGTTCCAGTTTAAATTTCCCAATTCTGAAGTACCTAATAACACCACAATATCGCATCTGATTAATAAATTTCGTGAGACTGGCAGTGTACAGGGTCGGAAAAGCACAGGTCGATCATCAGTGTTAACAGAACAAGTTTTGGACGATGTGAAACAACGTTTGACTACCTCACCCGGCAAATCACTTAGAAAGTTATCTTCACAGGCTGCATTATCACTATCTTCCGCTTTAAGGGCTACAAAAAAATTAAATCTGCATCCTTACCGCATCGGTGTCGTTCATGAACTGAAAGAAGTTGACCATGGGAAATGTATACAGTATTGTCGTTGGACACGTTCTCTTGTTAATGATAATGGTGTTGAAAAATTGGATCGTGTTTATTTCAGAGACGCAAAATGAAAAGTGGCTGCAAACGTTATGAAACGTGTCCGAACTTGCATTACAAGCGGAGGAAGTCATTTTGAACATTTATTGTGAAGTTTTAAAGGTAATCTGAATGTTATAAGGTAATAATTTCATACCGTATAATTTGTAATTACTTAATGTAATAAATTGGCGTTCTCAAACTTCGAAGTGCGTCCTTTTTGAAACACCCGTTAGATGACAATCAAATATCCCACCAATAACATCAGATAGAGAGTTTTTGGGAATTTAATCGAAACAATAACTTGAATATTCACAATCCAACTGTACAAACAAACCATGCGATGTTGATGATGAACAGCAAAATATATTTTAAAATAAATAAATAAATAAAAAGAAGCTGCGTTAATTGATGAAAAAATGTGTGAGAGTGGCCCAATAAACTTGAGAGATCAGTTGCAAAGAGCAGAACACCGATAATGATTGTGGTTTATTTATTTATTCATTTTATATAATAATAATGTACAACCTGGAAAAGAAATAATAATAGGTGGTGTACCGATATCAAATTGGACCCTGCGATCAGGCGATGAACTGAATATGCTGCCGTCCCTCGCAGCTGCTCTTTCCGAAATGAGAGCTTCCGATTCGCTGCTGAGTATCGCATCGTCAGCTCTTGATTCAGTGTCGTCTTCTTCTAAATCGGGACTCGATAATATGAAACCACTGAAACAGAAAACATAAATTTGATTTTTTTAATAGGTATAAATTATTTTTTTTTTTTATTAATGCGTCCTGGAGACTTCAGGAGGAGTATAGGACAAGTCAATTATAACACCTGAAATACCCTTCCAACACTGAATTTAAATTTGCGTCTATAAAGTAAAGAAAGTTAACTCCATTTTTGTAATTTTTTAGAATCACTAAAAACATAAAGTTTTTATTTTGTAAAAAAATTTCTGAAGGTATAAGAAATTTTTTTTAAATTTATATCAAGTAAATAGTTTCTGATACAGAGATTTAAATGACTAAACAACTTTCTTAACTTTTACTACCCCCTGACCACCCACGCGACTTCAACGTGACTTCTTTACGTCTCTCTGCATTTTAATTACATTAGTGTTAACCCTCAATGTAACTTGAGTTAATCAAATGAAAACAAAACTTGGACAAAATATATTGTGCTAACTCTATTCTGATAAAGAAACAGCACTTTATTCACAACAATGTTTGAAAGAATTACAGAATACAAGCAAATTCTGAGGCCTATCAGTAAGACAATAAAAACAAAATAATTCAAAATAAAATAATTTATTGTCCATAACAAATATACATTCAATTAGAGTTAAAAAGAGTAATAATTTTAAAAATCTTCCGCATCATCATACAAAAATGGAGTTAATGTGGTTACTGCAACTTTTATAGAGCTTTCTTGCTGATTTTCAAACTTAATTTTTCCAAAATTGGAGTTAACACCCTTTATCTCTAGGGCACAGAAATTATTCCCGTAAACTGAGGTTACTGGGTAACCCGAAGTTGTGGTTGGTTTAATGCATACATACCAAAATGTAATAAAATTAGCAACCCTTACGTTGGTTTTCGTAATTACGACAATTTTTTATTCACAAATATTTTTATCAAGGAGCCTACAAACAATTTCATCATAAAAATAAGTTGATTTTTTATAGTGTCTATTAACAGCTGCTATAGGCTACCATAGCAAAAGTAAATATGCTATAGGGGATCATAGCAAAAGTTCTAGAAGGAGAAACAGCGGGCATTGTCATGAATGGTACTCCTTTAAACAACCTGCGATACGCAGACGACACGGTATTGCTCGCCGAAAGCATAGAAGGCCTGCAAAGAATCCTGAACAACATAATTAAACCCAGTGAAGAGTATGGGCTCATATTAAACGCTAAGAAGACAAAATACACGGTCATTACTAAACACGACAATCCGCATGAACAACTTTTTGCTGGGCAAGACAGAATCGAACAAGTGGAAGCCTATAACTATCTCGAAACCCGAGTCAACTGCGGTGCAAGCCACCTGCCAGAAATAAAGATCAGAATTGAAAAAGCCAGGGCAGCATTCCTAAAAATGAAACCTCTTCTATCGGCCTGCGACCTGAGCCTCGAAACCAGGACCCACCTCTTGAAGTGCTACCTCTTTCCCATCCTCTTGTATGGGGTAGAGGCGTGGACACTCACCAAAGAATGTGATGCCCGACTACAAGCGTTTGAAATATGGACCTACCGGAGAATACTTTGAATACTGTGGACGGACAGGGTCACAAATGTGAAGGTCCTCAGAAGAAAGGGGAAAGAACTGGAAATCCTGCAGAGCATAAAGATAAGAAAACTGACATACCTTGGACACATCATGAGGGGGCCTAAATACGAAATTATGCATCTCATAATTCCAGGAAAACTCGTTAGTAAATGCTAGGTGGAACGAAGACGAATATCCTGGTTAAGAAACCTGAGAGAAGCGTTTAACTGCTCGTCGCATGGCCTTTTCAGACCAGCAGTGGACAAGGTACGACTGACCATGATGATAGCCAACCTTCGTAATTGAGAAGGCACCTGAAGAAGAAGAAGATAGGCTACCATTTGCTTAAACCTTTTTATTTTTTACTGACATGTTTTAGTAATCCATCAACAAAGTACATAAATTAAAAAGAAAAACAAAATTGAAACTAAACCTATTAACCCTTTCAATCCCAAATTTTTTAACTTTACACAAACAATTTTTTTTTTTTTTTTTTTTGGTTTAACGTCCGACTGTTCTGCAGTTACTGCTAATGCAGACGGTGAAGGATGAAATGATATTTTGTAACGTATGAAAAAATGCCATGCCTGAGTGGGATTCGAACCCAAGACCGCATGATGAGAGGCGAGCACGTTACCAACTGCGCCAATGCGGCCGGCTAAATTACACAAACAAATATGTGTACATTTTTTCATACACTTTACTGACATTTAAGTGAAATAAAATCACTTTTAGACCTTCAGCCTTTTTTTGATGGCGTGACAAAAAAGTGTGACACATATGTCACATTGGGCTTGATGGTATCAAAGTTCCCAACAATATGAATAAGTAAAAATCATGTGCAGGCTTCCTAAACAAAATTGTCTTGCTTAGATTTGTAGCAAAGCATTATTTAAGACTTATAAAAGGTTACAATTCAAAAATATTGGTAAAATGGACAAAATCAGTATTTACAGCCTAAAAAATATACTTGTATACACATTCAACGTACTCGAAGAAATGCTACTTTATTTTAGTAAATGAACACGAATATTTAAGGCTAAAACTAACTTTAAAAAGAAACTAATGGTCACATCCATGGCGTAGTGGTCAGCATCTTACACTGCAAAGCGGAGGTCTCAGGTTCGATTCGTGGCTACGGTACAGAAAATTATTACACTTCACATCCAGTGCTCTTTAATCAAAAGAATTCGCTAACAATTAAAATTTTTTATGTCTGTTATTTCACTCCAATGTTACTTCTATGCCTCACTGGGTAAGAAAGGGTTACAATCTGTAGATATTGTAAGTACAGTAGAACCTGTCTCATCCGGACTAATATGGCGACCAGTCGATCCGTATATGGAAAAATTCGGATAAACCAAGGTAATTATAAATAGTTAGAGGCCGAGAAATAAATAACAAGAAATAGTTAAATGTTATTCTCAACATTTCTGTTGGTTTATTATTTGTGTTTGTACACTGTATTCTTTAAAATAAAACAACTAAAATTGGTTAAAAGTTTTTACTTATAGTACGTCTACATCAGTACATAAGTTACTATACGCCTACTAGAAAAAGTTTGTGATTTTCGTCTGCTTTACACACTGCACACATTTTTTTTTGGAAACCATGTCACTCAATCTTTGTAATGGCATCACTTCAGTTTCGCTTATTTCGTCTTGATGTTGAACATAACTGATCAGAGATTCGATGGTCTTGAATGCCTCAGAGTGACTCATTACAGGCTTGTTGCTATCCTCTTTGGGTTCAGAGATTTTCTCATCGCTATTGCACACCATTTCTATGATGTTACTGTATGCAATTTTGTTGAATTAATGTCCACTTAAAACCACTGAGTAACCACCGCTTGACTTCATCGTCATTGATTTCTTAACACCCAGGGAGGGGTTTTACAAGCTCTGCAAACTGTCAAACGACATTCCAGCTGCAACTTTCACTTTTCCATTCCTTACCATTTAACCGAAATTAAAATGTTAGTGTGGAGATACGTCCGGATATGGGAGGGTCCTGATATCACAGGTTCGGATGTGACAGGTTTTACTGTATCTTCAATTATATCTACATAAAAATTTCAAATTTTTTTGTATGGTACAACTGAAGATATATCTTCAAAACCAAGGATTTATATCATACTGAGAAAATGAATAAAGTGTTATCATGAAGTTCCCGAACTGCACTTCTCATGGCTGTGAATGTTTCCCTGGGGTTAATCTATGGGGCTGTCACATTATAAAAAAAGCAAGTAAAATTAAGCCTAAAAAAGTCTATCGATAAATTTATAAATGAATTTACCAAATTTAAATGCTGAAGATTACAACTAAATAATTCAATAAAGATTTGAAACTCAAAAATACGGTTAAACAAAATTCAATTAAGAAAAATCATAAACTTTATTTAAGGTTATGTTATTTAAAAAATTATAATATTATGTACTTACAAAAATCTCACCGGGTTATTTTCAAATTGATTATTTATTTGTTGTATTAATTTTTAAAAAAACTAATAAATTAATACAATATAAAGTTACAAATCCATAAATTTCAAAAATAGGCAAAAACAATTGACAATCGATGACAAAATATCAACTTTTGGAATCTATTAAGAACTTTGAAATGACTGTTTAATACTTAAATATTAATAAATTAATACTTCAAATTGAAATTATAAAATGTTTAATACTTTTATTTATCGTCATTTTAGCTATTTTATATATATAAAATATTGTAAAAATACCAACCAGTGCTTTTACACGCATGTATCGGATACCGGCGTATGTCATATCTTCAAAACTGTGTAGAACTTTACCTTTTTAAATTAAATATATTCAATGTTTCCCTATTTTATTAATACATTCGTCTTGAGATACACTTTATTTACTATTATGAATCACTTTTATTGTCGAAATATAATTTCGGAAGGTAAAATATTCAGATCTGTCGGACCGCAAACTAACGCAGATTCTTAGAGTAAGAACTTCTTACTTAATGCGCAGGTTCAACTGCGTCTCCGTTCTACGAAACGGGCAATATGGCGTCCTGTCTATTAGTTTTAAACAGTACATTTACATTTGTGATTTTGTAAAAATTTGCACTGAAGTATTTAATTGATCAGTAAATATAACTTTAAAATCGAGAATTCTTAAATTTTAATGTTGATAATATTTTACTAATGACGTATTTACTTCAATTAATAATTTATTTTAAATATTTTATGATAGTTCAGATTCTATTATGACTAATAAAATGATAATTTACTTTTGTAGACTTGTAGATGTATTTATGTTTTGATAGTTTTTTATTAATTAAATAACTGAACTAACAAATTTTTATAATATTTAACGTTGAAAAAGAATACTTAAAACAGCTATACAGTCAATTCTGTGAATTTAAAATAAAACAAATTTATAATTTATTTACTCTACCGAAAAAGAGGGATGTTTTAAGTTTTAACGCGTGTATCAATGAGTCAGTGGCATCATAGCTGCCAAACGGATGAACCGATTTTGATTTAGTTTTTTTTTTTGATTGAAAGACAACTTGATCAGAGTGTTCTCAGCTATGATTCAACCAATAAAATATTATAAAAATCTGGTGTGAAATACTCAAACAACTTCCTCTTGCCAATGCAAATAATGACCAATATAACCTGACATTAGTAATACAATATTAGAAATAAACAAAAAACTAACCTCAAAAAAACCTTATTTTACTCATGAGTGAAACACTCAAAATGAAAATCAACCTCAGTTTGGCTTTAAAATACGGAAAATCACTCTTTCACGCTAAACTAGGCTCTGTAGAGAAAAATTCTCTAAATAAAAATCGTATACCTTTAAATTTCCTATAAATTTTATTACATACATTTTTGTCGTAAAATGCATACTAATGCTGAATTCTTAAAAAAATCGATTTTCACACGTTTTCGTGAGAAAAAACAGAAAATCGCTAGCTACCGCTAAACTGAGCGGTATACAAAAAAAATAATTATAATAAAAGTTGTAAGATTTTAAATTCTCTAAATTTTTAATTTATAAAATTTTGCGCTGAAATGCATATTAAAGCCATAATCTTAAAAAAACCATTTTTTTTAAAGTGAGAACAGCCTCACAAGAATTTCAGCAGACATGGCGCCTACCCTATCTTGTAGAGCATAAAAAATTTAGTAAACCAAGCGATTTTTAAAAAAATCGTAGGATCAGTTTTTGAGAAAATCGCAAAAAAGTGAAAAATTACACGATTAAACTACTACTTCCGGTTGACCAATTTTGATGAAAATGATCGTGTCGGGTCGGGTAGTGATATGTTACTTAAGTTTCAAGTTCTTGAGATATTCTGTTCACACACACACAGACCAATCGCTAAAAACATGTTGTGTGTGTGGGTGTGAGGGGGTCTGTTCAGGTGTATATGGTGGGTGAAGAGTGTATTTGTTGTGATCGACATGAAAACATTACTTTCCTTCCTATATATTCATACAGGCAAGAGAAAGTAAAAATGTTAGGTTATATTTTTCAATTATTTGCATTGGCAAGAGAAAGTAAAAATGTGGAAAATTACTCTATTAGCGAAACAATATATGTATAACACACAAGTATTTATTTCTAAAAAATCTGGTGTGAAACACTCACACAACTTTCTCTTGCCAATGCAAATAATTAACAATAAACCTAACATTAGTATTAAAACATTAGATATGAACAAAAACTAACCTCAAAAACATAACCTTATTTTAATCATGAGTGAATGACGCAAAATGACAATCGAACTCAGTTTGGCTTAAAAATACGGAAAATCACGCTTTCACGCTAAACTAGGCTCTGTAGAGAAAAATGCTCTAAACAAAAGTTGTAGATCTTTTAATTTTCTATAACTTTTATTATATACACTTTTGTCGTAAAATGCATACTAAGACCGAAATGTTAAAAAAATCGATTTTTCTCACGTTTTCGTGAGAAAAAAAACAGAAAATCGCAAATTACCGCTAAACTAAGCGTTATACAAAAAAATGTTTGAAATAAAAGTTGTAGAATTTTACATTTTCTACAACTTTTATTATATAACGTTTTGCGATAAAATGCATATTAAAGCCGTAATCTTAAAAAACAACGTTTTTACGTGAAAACAGCCTCACCGAGAATTTCAGCAAACATGGCGCCTACCCTATCTTGTAGAGAATAAAAAATTGAGTAAAATAGGCGATTTTTAAAAAAATCGTAGGACCAGTTTTTGAGAAAATCGCAAAAAACTGAAAAATTATACGAATAAACTACTACTTCCGGTTGACCGATTTTGATGAAAATGTTCGTGTCGCGTCCGGTAGTGGTATGTAACTTAAGTTTCAAGTTCGTACACGATGTGTCGTTCTTGAGATATTCTGTACACACACACACACACACACACACACACACACACACACACACACACACACACACACACACACACAAACACACGCACGCACGCACGCGCACGCACACACACACACACAGACCAATCGCTAAAAACAAGTTTTTTGGGTTCAGGGGGTCTGAAAACGTATAGATCCGGTGAAAACTCGATTTCTTAAAATCGACATGAAAACAATACTTTCCTTCCTATATATTCATATAGGCAAGAGAAAGTAAAAAAAAACTAATTTTGTTGACACGAATATAAAGAAACACAGAGTGTTAAGTTACCAACTGTCACGTTTGTGAAACTATAGGTATCAGACGAACTAATGTTCCATAGCCGAGCGAGTGAGAGGGAGATATGTGGCACAACTACGCATGCGCTCAAAGGTATTTACCGTTATAAACCAAATCTGAAAACATAGTACAGTCGTTATCTTGTTTGTTAGTTTACTGCATGCATAAACGCTTGCTCACAACAATGAGTAAAATTATACGCCAATGTTATTGGAACGGCGCGTACGGCTTGTGCGAGTGAGAGCGTTATGCATTCTCTCACTCCCACGGCTAGGGGACATTAGTTCATCTGAATATTGTATATTTTGTTTTTTTTGTCAAATAGCTTTTGAGTCACCTTATATTTAAAAAAACCAAACAAAATATTACTTACCATGTAGTGGCACCTGTATTTAAAGGAGGAGAAAGTGTAGTGTCTGAATCTGTACCAACTTGGGAACCCTTACGAGAATCTGCCCTTGAATCTGTACCCTAAACAAATCAACAAGAAAAAAAATTATTAAATTAAAATTCACATACAAATGCAAACTCACTCATTATAAGTAATTCTCTAAGTTTTAAACAGTAAAACCCAAACCAATTCATATCTTTACCACTTGTGTCCAACGGGTACACCAGGATGACAGATCAATTTATTTACTCCGCTGTTACAAGGACCTTGTACTACACATCTTGGCAATGTTAAATTCACCCGTTTTCCCAGCTTCCTCAAGAAATCCTGTCTTGTAATCTTGTACACTTCATTTTAACACCAATTTATAACAATCGAGTTTTTTACTTTCTCGCCCTATATATTTATTTATAATATATTTTACTTTTACGGCCATATGGGACAACTTAAAATCGGTCTTAGGTGTTCTTTTTCTAAACTTTTCTTCTCTTTGCCCAGTATCTTTTCAAATTTTCAGATCTTGCTTTTCTCCCCTGATCTGAGTAAACCCTCTTTCCTCTTGTTTCCCCTTTAATTTTCTTCTTTTTTTACTTTCTCTTGCCTATATGAACATATAGGAACGAAAGTATTGTTTTCATGTCGATTTTTCGAAATCGAGTTTTCACCGGATCTGTACGTTTTCAGACCCCCTGAACCCAAAAAAATGTTTTTAGCGATTGGTCTGTGCGTGCGTGTGTGTGTGTGTGTGTGTGTGTGTGTGTGTGTGTGTGTGTGTGTGTGTGTGTGTGCGTGTGCGTGTGCGCGCGCGTGCGTGCGTGCGTACATGTATGCGTCTGTGCGCGCGTGCGTGTGTATACGCGCGCGCGCGTGTGTGTGTGTGTGTGTGTGTGTGTGTATGTGTGTGTGCAGAATATCTCGAGAACGGAACATCGTACGAACTTGAAACTTGAAACCTAAGTTACATACCACTACCGGACCCGACACGAACATTTTCATCAAAATCGGTCAACCGGGAGTAGTAGTTTATTTGTGTCATTTTTCACTTTTTTGCGATTTTCTCAAAAACTGGTCCTACGATTTTTTTAAAAATCGCCTGGTTTACTCAATTTTTTATTCTCTACAAGATAGGGTAGGCGCCATGTTTGCTAAAATTCTTGGTGAGGCTGTTTTCACGTAAAAACGTTGTTTTTTTTAAGATTACGGCTTTAATATGCATTTTAGCGCAACAATTTATATAACAAAAATTGTAGAGAATTTAAAATTCCAAAACTTTTATTTCGAACAATTTTTTGTACAACGCTTAGTTTAGCGGTAATTTGCGATTTTCAGTTTTTTTTCTCACGAAAATGTGTGAAAAATTGATTTTTTAAAGATTTCGGCCTTAGTATGCATTTTACGACAAAAGTGTATATAATTAAATTTATAGAAAATTAAAAGATCTGCAACTTTTATTGAGAGCATATTTCTCCACGGAGCCTAGTTTAGTGAGAAAGAGTGATTTTCCGTATTTTTAAGTCAAACTGAGGTCGATTTTCATTTTGGGTCTTTCACTCATGATTAAAATTAGGTTATGTTTGTTGAGGTTAGTTGTTTTGTTTATTTCTAATGTTAGGATTATTGTTTATTATTTGCATAGGCAAGAGAAAGTTGTGTGAGTGTTTCACACCAGATTTTTTTATTTAACGTCGCATCAACGTTGGGGTGTAACTATTGCACAATGGAGGATGAAATGATTTTTTGTAACGTATGAAAATATGCCGTGCCTGAGTGGGATTCGAACCCAGGACCGCATGATGAGAGGCGAGCACGTTACCAACTGCGCCAATGCAGCCGGCCTTTAAATTTAAATCGTGTATTTTTATCGTTAAGCATTTTGATTTCTCCTGTTTTATTTCTGAGATGTGTTGTTGTTTAGGTGATCAGCCTGTAGGCTGGTTTGAACCTGTAGAGGTTTTACTAAGTAAATCGAGGAGTCAGGTGGTTTACCATTGCCACAACTCACTGAGTGGAAAAGTACACTTATCAGCATGCCGGGCCCTCTGAAAAGCACAAATTTTCCACTCTGCAAATGACATTTTCACTTCATTCACCACAGGGTCCAACTGTATAGTGAAATTCATTACTTTCAGAGGAGATAACTCTGATTAGTGTCACAGTACACCTCTACCTCTTCTGTTATTAAATGGTTCAGTCATTTAATTGAGTGACCATGTGATAAGAAACAGAAATATTTATTTTAGCCCTGCAACTAACAGATTAAGTGTAAATAATTTGACACTCCACCTGTCTGTTATGGGCAAACTGAGATTAATTTTGCATTCTGAGATGTGCGTCTGTTATTTCTAATTCCTGCATATTTTCTTGTATTTCTTTTGTCCAACTTGGTTGGGTTGCAACCGTGCTTTGGTTTTCAATTATTTGCCTTAAAATTTGTGTTTTCGGTGTTGTAAATTTGGGGTGGGTTGCAACTGTGCTATGGTTTTCAATTATTTGCCTTAAAATTTGTGTTTTCGGTGTTGTAAATTTGGGTGGGTTGCAACTGTGCTTTGGTTTTCAATTATTTGCCTTAAAATTTGTGTTTTCGTGTTGTAAATTTGGGTGGGTTGCAACTGTGCTTTGGTTTTCAATTATTTGCCTTAAAATTTGTGTTTTCGGTGTTGTAAATTTGGGTGGGTTGCAACTGTGCTATGGTTTTCAATTATTTGCCTTAAAATTTGTGTTTTCGGTGTTGTAAATTTGGGTGGGTTGCAACTGTGCTTTGGTTTTCAATTATTTGCCTTAAAATTTGTGTTTTCGGTGTTGTAAATTTGGGTGGGTTGCAACTGTGCTATGGTTTTCAATTATTTGCCTTAAAATTTGTGTTTTCGGTGTTGTAAATTTGGGTGGGTTGCAACTGTGCTATGGTTTTCAATTATTTGCCTAAAAAATTTGTGTTTTCGGTGTTGTAAATTTGGGTGGGTTGCAACTGTGCTTTGGTTTTCAATTATTTGCCTTAAAATTTGTGTTTTCGGTGTTGTAAATTTGGGTGGGTTGCAACTGTGCTTTGGTTTTCAATTATTTGCCTTAAAATTTGTGTTTTCGGTGTTGTAAATGACTATAGTATGGAACTCTTTTTTTCTCATCACATCTGTTATTAAGTCAATATCTTTATAAACTTAAATATTATGTAATACTTCAAATACACCGTTTTGTGATGCTTTTTACCTATGCAAGTCCTTAAAATTCTTCTTTCCATTTTATATTAATATATAAGGAAAAATCAGGAGTGAAACAATCACACAACATTCTCTTGCCAGTGCAAATAATTAACAATAAACCTAACATTAAAAATAAAACATTAGAAATAAACAAACTAACTAACCTCAATAAACATAACCTCATTTTAATCATGATTGAAAGACGCAAAATGAAAATCAACATAAGTTTGGCTTAAAAATACGGAAAATCACTCTTTCACGCTAAACTAAGCCCTGTATAGAAAAATGTTTTAAATAAAAGTTGTAAATCTTTTTACTTCAAATACGTTTGATAGCGTTATACAAAAAAATGTTCAAAATAAAACTTGTAGGGTTTTAAATTCTCTACAACTTTTATTTTATAGCCTACATTTTGCACTAAAATGCATATTAAGTCGCAATCTTTAAAAAAAACTTTTTTACGACACAACACAGCTTTTCCAAGAATTTCAGCAGACATGGCGCCAACTTTATCTTGTAGAGCATACAAAATGTACTACTATATGTAGCCGTTTTTGAGAAAATCGCAAGAAAGTGAAAAATGACACGAATAAACTACTACTTCCGGTTAACCGATTTTGATGAAAATGTTCGTGTCAGATCCTGTAGTGGTATGTAGGCCTAACTTAAATTTCAAGTTCGTGCGATGTTGCGTTCTTGAGATATTTTGTTCACACACAGACCAATCGCTGAAAACATGTTTTTTGGGTGAGGTGCTCTGAAAACGAGTATATCCGGGGAAAACTCGATTCCGAAAAATCGACATGAAAACAATACTTTCCTTCCCAGGCAAGAGAATGTAAAAATTGCCATCATCGTCTCATGAAAGGGATTTTTAGTAGCTATATCAGTTTTTCTCGATTTTTTTGCACACTTCAATTTTTGAAGCACCGAGCGCCACCACTGCAAATTTAAATAATTACCGCAAAAAATTTTATAAAAATACAGAATTTTTTCTAACAATAATCAAGGCCACGAATTGTAAAATTTTCAAACAAATTTTCTTTTTTACCGCATCATGTGGTTAGATAAAAACTAAATTTACGATATTGATTGAATCAATGCACAACAAAAGCAATTTTAAATTAGTTTATTCGACAATACAGAAGGCATATAATAAAAAAAATAAAAAAATAGAGCGCAAGGTTATTAAATTATTAATAAATAATAAAACAGAGATCTAGGTCTCTTTTAGATTTCTATTAGGATAATTGAATGCGATGGTTACAAATAAATTGTGAACAAATAAATATGGCGTTAAAATCATTGGACCTGCAATAACACCAACTTACTGTAAATGGGCCATTCGATTACTGTTCCATAAATAAACACAACAATTTCCTAATGACACAAATAAAATGTTTATTTATTCATTCGAATAAAACAATATTGATTGTTATTATTATTATTATTATTATTATTATATCGGTTCACAAACTGTAAAAATTTGGTGTGAAACACTAACACGACTTTCTCATGCCAATGAAATAATTAACAATAAACCTAAAATTAGTAATAAAACATAAGAAATAAACAAAACCTAACCTCAATAAACGTAACCTAATTTTAATCATGAGTGAAAGACGCAAAATGAAAATCAACCTCAGTTTGGCTTAAATATACGGAAAATCACTCTCACGCTAAACTAGACTCTGTAGACAAAAATGCACTAAATAAAAGTTGTAGATCTTTTAATTTCCTATAAATTTGATTATATACACTTTTGTCGTAAAATGAATAGACCTACTAAGGCCGAAATTTAAAAAAAAAGTTTTTTCACAAGTTTTCGTGAGAAAAAACAGAAAATCGCTAATTATACCGCTAAACTAAGCGTTATACAAAAAAGTTTTTGAAATAAAAGTTGAAGAATTTTAAATTGTCTACAACTTTTATTATATAAACTTTTGCACTAAAATGCATATTAAAGCCGCCATCTTAAAAAACCAATTCTTTTACGTGAAAACAGCCTCACCAAGAATTTCAGCAAACATGGCGCCTACCCTATCTTGTAGAGCATAAAAAATTTAGTAAACCAAGCGATTTAAAAAAAAAGTATGACCAGTTTTTGAGAAAATCGCAAAAAAGTGAAAAATTACACGAATAAACTACTACTTCCGGTTGACCGATTTTTATGAAAATGTTTATGTCGAGTTCGGTAGTGGTATGTAACTTAAGTTCCAAGTTTCAAGTTCGTATGATGTTCCGTTCTTGAGATATTGTGTACACACACACACACACACACACACGCACGCGCGCGCGTGCGCACACACACACAGACCAATCGCAAAAAACATGTTTTTGGGTTCAGGGGGTTTGAAAACGTGTAGATCCGGTGAAAACTCGATTTCTAAAAATCGACATGAAAACAATACTTTCCTTGCTATATATTCTTATAGGCAAGAGAAAGTAAAAATATGTAGGGCGCCAGCCCTAGCAGTACAACAAGAGAAAATTAAATAATATATTACTTCCCTATCAACTTAACATTTAATGCATTAATCTTCTCTTTACTATGAAGGTTTAGGCATAAGCCTGTTCCGAACTCACAAACCATCCTGGACGTCTACAGAAACACGAGACATTCCAACCCGTACATCTCGACTAGTGCCATCTTCTTCGAGGTCTTCCCACCTCCCTTCTTCCAACTGGAACATATTCCGTCACTTTTAGAGGTATTCTCTCCTCTGGCCTCCATTGATTCCATTAATTGTCTCCATTAATGCATTAATTACTGACAAATTATTTTTAAATTACCCTAACGAATTTTATATATAGCCAACCTTTTTCTTCCACGACTTTAATAAAAAACAAAACTTAAAAACCTCTTAATATATGCGAAATGAATTTACTTCAAACTAAAAATCTCTCGTCTTTATCTCCTAGTTCTCCTGGTCAACTCTTCAAATAATTCCTCTCTCGTGCTTCTTTCATAATTTTGTTCCTCGCTGAATTCCAAATAGAACTGATTTCAGTCTCCGATATCCAAAATCAAGAAACCTCGGATCCACAAGCCTCCTTCTCCTACCAACCCCGTCTAATCAACCTGGAAGGCCAAAATGAAGGAGATTTTTTTTTTGTTGTTTAACGTCCGACTGTTTTGCAAATTGCTGCTAATGCAGACGGTGAAGGATGAAATGAATTTTTTGTAACGTATGAAAAAATGCCATGCCCGAGTGGGATTCGAACCCAAGACCGCGTGATGAGAGGCGAGCACGTTACCAACATCGCCAACGCGGCCGGCGTTGAAGGATGAACCATCTAATGAAGGAGATAACCATCCTAATGATTGGCTGTAAGTTGCCACGAGGAAGAAAGGCAAGAAAACACAGAGAGGTACTGCTTGACAACGATCGAAATAGGAATTCCTCGGTTCCCCACTTCTTCCATTCCCGTTCGCACTACGCGCCGGATCGAATACATCGGTACGCACAACACAAATGAGCAATTAATATGAATATCACTCGTACTAGATTCTTGTTATCCATAACATTTTGTACAGATTATGTAACCACCAGCAGAAAGTCATTAGTATTTCAATTATTTTCGTTTACTATTAGGTAGTGTAGTCATAAAATGACTCAGCAAGTTCTTAATTTATAATTGTTAAGGCCATTCGCACCCCCGTTAAGTAATTCATATTTCCCCGCTAATTGTATCCCGCTTAATCTCTGTTGTTTCCTTCAGTGACCTCATCTCGTGACGTTTCTTCCCCCTCTTCCCTGAGTCCCGCTCCAGTTCACTTCCTTCTTCTCACTCTGATATAGAACTGCAATATGTGAAGATGCGTTTTGCCTCGTCTCTACGGCCTAGCGTGGCGCCGCTTGTTACAATGTTGCAATCTTTCGTTCAATACTTGTGCGTGTATTGACTCAGTGTCTTATGTTCGTTGCTCATGTTTTGGTTGTTATTAACTAATATGCAATTGCTTTTATGTGTTCCGTTACAATTATTAATCAGTTACAGCGGTATTCGAACCCAGTACGTTTCACGTGGTCTTCGCTGCTTCAGTCAAGTTATGTTCATCAGGTAAGCGTAATTATTTATATATTGTGTGTTTTATATCAGAAATGTATTCCATATTCTGTATTCATGTTCCTTAAACCATCAGTTTCCATCCTTACCTCGTTGCTGTTTGTGCATTTCATTATTTTCGTGCATTTCTTAAAAGTCGAATTGGCCCTAGCTAAAGGCCCCTATAAAGTTAGCTTGGTTCTCCGAACGTTCGTTTGTGCTTCGTTTTACATTAATCGGCTATTTGTCGTGGATAGCTTGTTAATGTCCTACTGTTACATTCCTGCTTACCAACAATTACGTTTTATCCAGAGCGTCTGGATTAATTTCAAGGCATTTTATATTTTGCCTTAACAATAATGTTGACTGTTAATTTAATCAATTGATACGATTTACTTATTAAATGGAGTAAGCATTATTTTTTATTTACTTGAGAGCAGGTATTATAAACTACGCTTTTACTTAAGTTGTACAGTGTTAGCGACCGTGCAATATTGGTTTTGTAGTGAGTCCAGTTTTATTATGTTTTGGGTTTGATTGGTTGCTCAATATTCAGATAAATTCGTTTCGATTAAACAAATAGTGTAAGTGTAGTATATTTGTGATTTAAACAGGTACAGGTTAAATAAGTGAAAATAATAATAAATAATAAAGTAATAGTAAGTATGAATATAAATATTGTAGTAGTAATGAGCTGTTCTAGTAGGCTGACTATCCGAGCTAATGTTTTTGGGATGGTGCGTAATGTGAGGTGGTGCAGATGAAGTGCGGAAGGGAGGGAATCCTATTTTGAAACTTGTCGGACAGTACGTACATTTCTAAAAACATGTAAATATTATACAGTAGGCCTACTGTATAAATAGTAAACACAGTAAATACAACCATGACAGTTGGCTATATTTACAACTTACTGTCTAACTACTGTGCTAATGTAACTACTTCTAACAATAGGGGGTTTTCCATACACTAGTGGAAGGGGTTTCCCTTACCTCTGGAAGTTACAGTAATTAGGAATCACCATAAATTCCATTCTTTGTACAACTGTAGGCCTACTTTACAACGGTACACCGGGGACCACTGTATTAAGAATTTTGTTTATTTATTTATGTATTATAACCAGGATTAAGAGAGTTCCAGAGAACCTGTATTAAGTGTTATAGAACATGTGAACCTGTATTAACCCTTTCTTACCCAGTGTGGCATAGAAGTCACATTGGAGTGAAATAACAGACATAAAAACCTTAATTGTTAGCGACTACTTTTAAATAAAAAGAGCCCTGGATGTGAAGTGTAATAATTTTCTGTACCCTAGCCAGGAGTTGAACCTGAGACCTCCGCTTTGCAGAGTAAGATGCTGACCACTACGCCACAGAGGCGACCATTAGTTTCTTTTTAAAGTTAATTTTAGTTTTAAATATTCGTGTTCATTTAATAAAATAAAGTAGCATTTCTTCGAGTATGTTGAATGTACATATAAGAATGTTTTTTAGGCTATAAACAGTGACTTTGTCCATTTTACCAATATTTTTGAATTGTAACATTTTTTAAGTCTTAAATAATGCTTTTATATTAAAATCATATTTAGTTTTTTTTGCTACAAATCTAAGCAAGAGAATATTGTTTAGGAGCCTGCACATGATTTTATTTATTTAAATTGTTGGGAACTTTGATACCATCAAGCCCAATGTGACGTATGTGTCACACTTTTTTATCACGCCATCAAAAAGGCTGAAGATCTAAAAGTGATTTTATTTCACTTAAATGTCAGTAAAGTGTATGAAACAATGTACACATTTTGTTTTGTGCATAGTTAAAAAATTTGGGATTGAAAGGGTTAAGTGTTATAGAACATGTGAACCTGTATTAAGTCTTATATAACATGTGAACCTGTATTAAGTGTTATAGAACATATAAACCTGTATTAAGTGTTATAGAACATGTGCGCCTGTATTAAGTGTTACAGAACATGTGCGCCTGTATTAAGTGTTACAGAACATGTAAACCTGTATTAAGTCTTATAGAACATGTAAACCTGTATTAAGTGTTATAGAACATGTGAACCCGTATTAAGTGTTATAGAACATGTGCGCCTGTATTAAGTGTTACAGAACATGTGAACCTGTATTAAGTGTTATAGAACATGTGAACCCGTATTAAGTGTTATAGAACATGTGAACCCGTATTAAGTGTTATAGAACATGTGAACCTGTATTAACACTTTCAGCCCTATGTGTATCAATTTGCCTGACGAAAGAGTTTTCTCTGGGCCCGCGTGAGCTAATATGATTCACAGTTAAGTATCATCATCAGCCCGCCGTGTGTATCAATTTGATACACGGGTGACAGTTACGTATCTGCTTCGCATTTTCTGTGTATTTAAACGTATCAACAATAATTCCTACTGGGTTCTAGCAATAGATTTCAGAGCTTGGGTTGGAAAAATATTCACCAGGTAGCAGCACATTGTGCCCGTGGTTTTTGCGTTCTCACCAGCTGATTGTGCATAGTTTTTTTTTATTTGTTTGTTTAAGGTCGCATCAACAATTATGAAGTCATTAGCGACCACAATTACATAACAATCTTAAATTAACAAAATTTACATAACAAAATTTGAATTAAAATGTCTTGAGTGAACAAAATTTGAACTAAAAATGACTCGTGTAAACAAAATTTGGATTAAAATACATTGTGTAACTGTAAGTCCGTAAGGTATAAAACCAAATTCTGTATACTCTTGATGTCAGTCAGCATGATTTTCGTATTTTGTGTTAAGTTATACTTTTCTCGTAGATTACGTAATCCCGGACATTTTATCAGTAAGTGTGTTATCGTCAATGTAGTATCGTTGCAAAAATAACAGGTCGGTGCATCAGTCTTTTGAAGAAGGTATTTGTGTGTGAGACTAGAATGCCCAATTCGTAGGCGTGTTATAAGTACTTGATTTTGTCTGCTACTTTGTGGTATCAATACGTCATGTGTGTTTTCCCTGAAGTCGTATAGTTTACTGCGATGTCCTTTCCATTCATCGTTCCACACTCCTTGTGTCGTCTTGAGAACAAATTTTGACAAATCAACATGTGAGACAGCATGATCATGAAACACTTCTTTAATGGCTTGTTTGGCGGCATTGTCTGCCTTCTCGTTTCCTGATATACCAACGTGTGCTAGGGTCCATACAAATTCAATTGTGTTATTAATTTTTGTATTTGACACTAAAAGCCTAACTATTTCTTGAATTATCGGTGTGTGCATAGTTTTGTTGTTGTTACAGTTAACCTGCAAGTGGCTTGGGCCACTACCAAAACTGAAAAATACTTGTCAGGGGCTGAAAGTGTTAAGTGTTATAGAACACGTGAACCTGTATTAAGTGTTATAGAATATGGATGTATTAACAGACCTCAGTTCCATCATTGCTATCCTTGGTGGAGATACTCGGTCGTTTTCTCATCGAGGACCTCGGGTGGATAGTTTTGAGTGGCGCGTGCATGTGAGGGTAGCTCTTCTTACGGTGGACTGAAACAAAAACAACAACAAAACACTTACTATTAAAATCCATTATTGCTTAACAAGTCTTAACAAAATTAAAACACACATAGACTAACAAATCACTTGAATACTCAACATTAATTGAAAATGTTAAATTACGATTGTAATTCAACAAGCTAATTAATTATTTCGTTATTGACAAAGCCTAAATTTAAATTAAATTAACTTGATTAATTAAGTCGATTAAAAATTAATATTAAATTTGCCATACAAAAAAAAATCAGGAAATTTAATAATTTTTTTTATTTATTTAACGTTTTTGAGATATTTTGTTCAAATACGCGCGCGCGACCTCACACCCACAGACCAAATAGTTAAAAAACATGTTTTTTTTTTGTTCAGGGGGTCTGAAAACGTGTACTATATCCGGAGAAAACCCGATTTCTTAAAATCGACTTGAAAATAATACTGTCCTTCCTATACAGGGTGATTCTAAATTATTATAAATAAATTTAGTACATGATTGTTTTCCCATAATAGACAGATGGAGTGTCACATTATTTACACTCAATCTGTTCGTTGTAGGGCGAAAATAAATAGTTCTGCTTCTTATCACATAGTCAGCGAATTAAATGACTGAATCATTTAAGAACAGAAGAGGTATATGTGTAAAAGACACCAATCAGAGTTATCTCCTCTGAAAGTAATGCATTTCATTATACAGCTAGACCCTATAGTGAATGAAGTGAAAGTGTCATTTGCAGAGTGGAAAATATGTGCTTTTCAGAAGGCCCGGCATGCTGATAAGCGTACTTTTCCACTCAGTGAGGAAGGCAAAGGTAAAAAACCTCACAGGTGGAGTGTCAAATTAT
Organism: Catonia carolina; assembly: GCA_035578175.1. Taxonomy (NCBI): domain Eukaryota; kingdom Metazoa; phylum Arthropoda; class Insecta; order Hemiptera; family Achilidae; genus Catonia; species Catonia carolina. Next base: position 1,365,180 of record JAQMRL010000019.1, on the reverse strand, counting down.
TTACACTCAATTTGTTTGTGTCAGGGCTAAAATAAATAGTTCTGTTTCTAATCACATGGTCAGCCAATTAAATGACTGAATCATTTAACAACAGAAGAGGTAGAAGTGTGAAAGACACTAATCAGAACTATCTCCTCTGAAAGTAATGCATTTCATTATACAGCCAGACCCTGTGGTGAATGAAGTGAAGGTGTCATTTACATAGTGGAAAATACGTGCTTTTCAGAGGGCCAGGTATGCTGATAAGCATATTTTTCATTCCGTGAGGAAAGCAATAGTAAACCTCCTCACTCCTCGTTTTACTAAGCAAAACGTCTACTGGTTCAAACCAGCCTTTCAGCTAATCACCCAAACAACACATGATTGTACAGCTAAAAATAAGAAAAGTTCATATAAACATACTTCCGCAAACGCTTCCTTAGCGAGTTACAGCAAGCGAAAAATTTCGCACCGATTTCAGTTCCCTTGGTAAAATAAATACAGAGATACTGAATTTTTAGTGGGGGTTACTTTTTGCTACAAGTATGGAGGATTTATATGGAAAATCACTTTAAAAAAATCGAATAAAACCAGTCTGGAAGCTGTAGTGTTAGTAGATTTTGAGAAAAATGATCAAATATGTAAAAAATCTTAGTAGAAAAACACAGTCTTCTCCTTTTGATGCCCAATAACTTTATTAAATAACCCATAAACAAATTATTTTCCCCGATGAATACCAATGGGCCCCGCTCAATGGTCGCCGAATAATATTGTGACAAAATCGAAAAGGAATGTGGTTCGAGAAGCTTTTTTTTCCGCCCTGGGGACTCCAGGAGGAGTATAGGACATGTTAGCTATAACACCTGAAATACATATAAGAATCACACAATGTATCACTACTATCAAGAAAGAAATTCTTGTGTGCTATAAAAAGTTTCACTGATCAAGTATTTTTTCAGATTTTTTTTAAAGGATTCAAATCCTCGCAACACTTTAAAGATTGGGGTAATTTATTCATGAATTTTCTCCCTGCATAAGTAGGTTTTTGTTCAAACAATTTTGTGGAGTGATTAGCCACATAATAATTATTCCTGTTTCTAGTGTTATGATTGTGAACATTGAAATTCTACGTCCGACTGTTCTGCAATGACTGCTAATGCAGACGGTGAAGGATGAAATGATTTTTTTGTTACGTATTAAAATATTCCGTGCCTGAATGGGATTCGAACCCAAGATCGCATGATGAGAGAGTGAAAATGAATGAACATCTTTTTCAAACACCCAGTAATGACTGTACGAATAAGTTAGCTCTCATTGCGTTTACGCATACTAACAACGCACATACAGGGTGATTCACGAAGATATGCAGAAACTTTAGGAGCTCATTGTACATGTAAATATAATGAAAAAAGTTTATATAAACATGGGTCCGGAAATGCTTCGTTTCCGAGTTACGGCTAGCGAAAGATTCGACCGGATTTCAACTCACCAAATGAAATGAGGTCTTCCTGAAATTCTGGTAAAGTAGATTAAGGGGCGAATTCAATCATTTCTTATGGTTTTTGATCTGATAAATTGAATAAAACAGGCCCCAGAACTTTAAGTTGAATATTTTTAAAGAAAACCAGTGTCAAATGCAAAAAATGGAGTGAAAAACATATTTTTTCATCTTTGGGCAAGAATAACTTTGTTATTTCACCAAGAAACAGTTAAAATTTTTGAATAAAACATGTAGAAAATTTTATTCTGAACAAACCGGTGTAAATAAAGTACGCAGAAAGCGAATTGATGTTTGATTAAATTAATTTTTATTCATAACAGTACAAAGTAAAATTAACCGGAAAAACAAAGACGAAAAATTATGTTTTTTTTCACTCCATTTTTTGCATTTGACACTGGTTTTCTCAAAAACTATTTAACTTACAGTTCTGGGACCTGTTTTATTCAATTTATGAGGTCAAAAACCATAAGAAACGATTGAATTCGCCCCTTAATCTACCTTACCAGAATTTCAGAAAGACCTCATTTCACCTCGTGAGCTGAAATCCGGGCGAAATCTTTCGCTAGCCGTAACTCTGTAACGAAGCATTTCCGAACCCATGTTTATATAAACTTTTTACTTTTTCTTGCCTATATGAATATTGAGGAAGGAAAGTATTGTTTTCACGTCGATTTTAAGAAATCGAGTTTGCACCGGATCTATACGTTTTCAGACCCCCTGAACCCAAAAACACATGTTTTAGCGATTGGTTTCTCTCTCTCTCCCTCCCTCTCCCTCCCCCCTCTCTCTCTGTGCGTGCGTGTGTGTATGTGCGTGTGCGCACGTGCGTGTGTGTGTGTGTTTGTGTGTGTGTGTGTGTGTGTGTGTACCGGACGCGACACGAACATTTTCATCAAAATCGGTCAACCGGAAGTAGTAATTTATTCGTATAATTTTTCACTTTTTTGTGATTTTCTCAAAAACTGGTCCTACGATTTTTTTTTTAAATCGCCTGGTTTACTAAAAATTTTATTCTCTACAAGATAGGGTAGGCGTCATGTGTGCTGAAATTCTTGGTGAGGGTGTTTTCTCGTAAAAACGTTGTTTTTTAAAGATTACGGCTTTAATATGAATTTGAGCGCAAAATTTTATATTATAAAAATTGTAGAGAATTTAAAATCCTACAACTTTTATTTCAAACAATTTTTTTTATAACGCTTAGTTTAGCGGTAATTTGCGATTTTCTGTTTTTTCTCACGAAAATGTGTGAAAAATTGATTTTTTAAAGATATTAGCCTTAGTATTCATTTTACGACAAAAGTGTATATAATTAAATTTATAGAAAATTAAAAGATCTACAACTTTTATTTAGAGCATATTTCTCTACAGAGCCTAGTTTAGTGAGAAAGAGTGATTTTCCGTATTTTTAAGTCAAACTGAGGTCGATTTTCATTTTGGGTCTTTCACTCATGATTAAAATAAGGTTATATTTTTGAGGTTAGTTTTTGTTTATTTCTAATATTTTATTAATAATGTTAGGTTTATTATTAATTATTTGCATTGGCAAGAGAAAGTTGTGTGAGTGTTTCACACCAAATTTTTACATGTACAATGAGCTCCTAAAGTTTCTGCATATCTTCGTGAATCACCCTATAGTACACATTAATAGTGTAGTAAATAACACAATGCCAGAGCCAAGCCTTTACAATGTGTTTTGCAGATGTTATTGTGTACGTTGGCAACCCTGACATAGATTTTTATTTATTTGATAGTAGGTAATAAATAAAAATAAATTTAAATTTTTAATCCATCTTGTTGTTACGTTAGGCGGAGTAGGTGTTACATGATACAGTTCATTCATTTATTATTTATTTTATTTATGCATGTATTTGTATTTGTGTTAAGATTTATAGCCGTTCTGTTTTCTTATTAAGTTCTGTTCTTGATAACAGCAACTACGAGGCGTCGTTCACAGTGCAGTACTTTTTACAATGATTCGAGTACATTAAGCCTACAGTCTGCCCATAACGGACAGGTGGAGTGTCAAATTATTTACACTCACTCTGTTCGTTGCAGGGCTAAAATAAATAGTTCTGTTTCTTATCACATGGTCAGCCAATTAAATGACTGAATCATTTAAAAACAGAAGAGGTAGAGGTGTAAAAGACACTAATCAGAGTTACCTTCTCTGAAAGTAATGAATTTCATTATACAGTTGGACCCTGTGGTGAATGAAGTGAAGGTGTCATTTGCAGAGTGGAAAATATGTGCTTTTCAGAGGGCCCGGCATGCTGATACGCATACTTTTCCACTCGGTGAGGAAGGCAATCGTAAACCACCTCACTCCTTGTTTTACTTAGTAAAACCTCAACAGGTTCAAACCAGTCTTTTGGCTGATGACCTAAACAACAAACAACACTAAGCCTACAGAACACAGGCGGGATGTGGGAGGGGCAAGGGGGGGCACTTGCCCCCCAATATTCTACTGGTATACATTTTTAACCAAGTTAGTGTATCGAAATCAATTCAGATGTTCAGATGCATTTGAATCAATTCAGATGTTCTTCCTATAAGCTGTTCTTAGTGGAGATGTATTTAAACTTAAAATTAATTAATCAAATGGTCCAATAAAAATGTGTTAATGGTTAAATAAGTTAATACTATTTTTTAACATTTAAAAACATTGTTATTGGACCATTTTAGATCAATTTTAGGTTTACATCAATTGGGAGTTAAAATGACGTTTTAACGTTAAAATCCCAACAAAATTTACTTTTTAATTTAGCCTAAAAACAGCCCTAAAATTGAGTTGAAGGCAATAAAAATCTCAAAATTTTCCGGGGGAGGTCCCCCGGACCCCCCTTGTGCTGGGGGGTATTCCATACCCCCCAGACCCCCCGGTATTTGCCCCCCCAATGACTCCCGCCAAATCCCGCCCATGCTACAGAAGGTACTTAACAATTTACTTGGACCGATTTAACCCTTTCTAACCCAGTGCGGTGGCATAGAAGTCACATTGGAGTGAAATAACAGACATAAAAACCTTAATTGTTAGCCACTACTTTTGATTAAAGAGCGCTGGATGTGAAGTGTAATAATTTTCTGTACCCTAGTCAGGATTCGAAACTGAGACCTCCGCTTTGCAGTGTAAGATGGTGACCACTACGCCACAGAGGCGACCATTAGTTTCTTTTTAAAGTTAATTTTAGTTTTAAATATTCGTGTTCATTTACTAAAATAAAGTAGCGTTTCTTCGAGTATGTTGTATGTACATATAAGTATATTTTTTAGACTGTAAATAGTGATTTTATTCAGTTTACCAGAACTTTTGAATTGTAAATTTTTTTTTCCAGGGTTCCTACGGCCGGCGCCGCTTCCCGCACTTCAATCTCCATTCTCTTCTATCCTCCCAATCACCCTCATCCATCCCTCTCTCCCTCATGGCTTCCTGTATTCCCTTTTTCCACGTTTTGCTTGGTCTACCTTTCTTCCTTCTGTTGGTTGGGACATAAGACAACATTCTTTTTGGCCACCTCTCATCACCCATTCTCTGCACATGACCATACCATATCAGTTGTCGTCTCTCTATCCTATCCACAATGGTATCTTCTACATGAGCTCTTTTCCTGATGTCGTCATTCCGGATATGGTCCAACCTGGACACTCTACATGAACGGCGCAGAAAGTCCATTTCAATTGCTTTAAGCTGGCTGTCTATTTTTGATGTTATTTGCCAGCACTCTGCCCCATAAGTTGTTATTGGCTCCACAATAGTGTGGTACAACTGGACTTTTGTATTCATGTGCATTTTTGCAGACCATAAAATCTGGTTCAATTTCCGGATTGCTATTCTCCCTTGCACAATCCTATTTTTAACATCCTTCCTAGTTGAACCGTCTGATGATATGTAGGTCCCCAAGTACTTGAATTCCTTTGTGCTCTTGATAATTTTGTTGTCGACTTGAAGATCATTTAAAATTTTTTAAGTCTTAAATAATGCTTTGATATTAAAATCATATTTAGTTTTTTTGCTACAAATCTAAGATAAGAGAATATTGTTTAGGAAGCCTGAACATGATTTTAGTCATTCATATTGTTGGGAACTTTGATATCAAGTCCCAATGTGACGTACGTGTCACACTTTTTTGTCAGGCCATCAAAAAGGCTGAGGGTCTAAAAGTGATTTCATTTCACTTAAATGTCAGTAAAATGTATCAAACAATGTACACGTGTTTAAAAAAAAACAGTTAAAAAATTTGGGACTGAAAAGGTTAAATTCAAATTCCAATTTCTGATCAATAGTCTTTCATTTAAATTTCTAAAAAAACACATCTAATACTGTACGTGGATAAATACAAAAAAAAGAAATACTTACAGCTGTAATCAGTCTCATTATAACGTCGTTGTTCAGGAGGTTGATTTCCGGATGATTGTGGAGAGGTGGAGAATCTGGCGAGGTCAAAACGTTCGGCGCCTTCAGACATCGCAAACATCTTCTCCATTTCCTCATCCAAATCCGGCCCCGGTGAGCCTCCATCTCGATCACCCTGTACATAAAACAAAAAAAAAACAAATTAACAAATCACATATTTCAAAACAACGAAAATGGTCAGGACGCGCTACATTTCGTGTAACAAAACCAAATATCTACTAAAAAAGTAAATGAAATGGAAATAGTGGCCTTGGTTTTTGTTAATTTATAATAAATTTTCTAGTTCTAATTTTAAAACAACTCCAATAAAAAATAGCTCAAAAAATTTGGTGTGAAACACTCACACGATTATTTTAACAGAATTATTCTGAAATAGTTCCCTAATAAGATCATAAAAATAGTTTTTTTTTTGGGTTCAGGGGGCCTGAAACGTGTTTTTCCGGGAAAACCTCGATTTAGTAAAATCGACATGAAACAATACTTTCGTTCCTTAATAGGATTATTCTAATAGGATTATATATCAAAAGATTTTTGGGTTCAGGGGGCCTGAAACATGCATTTCTGGTGAAACCTCGATTTAGTAAAATCGACGTGAAAACAATACTTTCGTTCCCTAATAGGATTAATCATACGTATCGAGCAAGAGAAAGAAAAAACACAGTTACATACAGAGAAAAAATTACACAATAAAAGGTATTTTAACAATTAACCAACCGGGTTGGTCTAGAGGTAAAGTCGTCACCAAAATCATCTGTTAAACAGCTGATTTTCGGAGACGAAGGTTCCTGGTTCAAATCCTAGTAAAGGTAGTTACTTTTATACGGATTTGAATGATAGACAGTAGTTACCGGTGTACTTTGATGGTTGGGGTTCAATTAACCATACTCTCTCAGGAATGGTCGACCTGAGTCTGTACAAGACAACACCTCATTTACACGTCATACACATCATCCTCATCTGATTGGGTCATGGGGTTGCTTATTGTTCTCAATTGAACAGATTGCAACGTACACAAATTAGAAAAAAAATCACATATTTCACGACAACGAAAATGGTCAGGACGCGCTACATTTCGTGTAAACAAAACACCAAATATCTACTAAAACAAATCTGGTGTGAAACTCACAACTTTCTCTTGTCAATTCAAATAATGACCAATATAACCTAACATTATTAATAAACAAAAAACTAAACTCAAAAAACATAACCTTACTTTAATCATGAGTGAAAGATGGAAAATGAAAATCAACTTCAGTTCGGCTTAAAAATATGGAAAATCACTCTTTCACGCTAAACTAGGCTCTATAGAGAAAATGCTTTAAATAAAAGCTGTAGATCTTTTAATTGTCTATAAATTTGATTATATACTTTTAGTATATACATTTTTGCGCTAAAATACATACTAAAGCCGCAATTTTTTTACGTGAAAACAGCATCACCGACAATTTTAGCAAACATGGCGCCTACCCTACCTTGTAGAGCTTAAAAAATTTAGTAAACCGGGCGATTTTTTAAAAAAATCGCAGGATGTTTTTGACAAAATCGCAAAAAAGTGAAAAATGACACGAATAAACGACTACTTCGGGTTGACCGATTTTGATGAAAATCTTCATGTCGGGTCCGGTAGTGGTATGTAACTTAAGTTTCAAGTTCGTACGATGTTCTGTTCTTGAGATATTCTGTATACACACAGACCAATCGCTGAAAACATGTTTTTGGGGTTCAGGGGGTCTGAAAACGTGTAGATCCAATGAAAACTCTATTTCGAAAATCGACAAGAAAACAATATTTTCCTTCCTATATATATTTATATAGGCAAGAGAAAGTAAAAATGTAGTAAATTAGACGATTTAAAAAAAAGTGTTTTTGGGTTCAGGGGGCCTGAAACGTGTATTTCCGAGGAAACCTCGATTTAGTAAAATCGACATGAAAACAATACTATCATTCCCTAATTGGTATATTCATACGTACAGGGCAAGAGAAAGAAAAAACACAGATAGGCCCTACATACAAAGAAAAAATTATACAATAAAAAGTATTTTAACAATTCAAACACAAAGGACAAGGACTTAAAGTATAAGGTTTAAAGTAATACGGAAGTGAAGTATTAAAAGGACAGTCAACAATTTAAAGGTTATATCGGTTAATCAATCACGAAAGGGGAGTGAAGTAGGCGAACACGGTTTTAGGGGAAACGGGAAAGGGAAAAATTCTGGGAAAGTGTTAAAGCAGTTTGTCCCCCTACTTGAAAATCACAATGTACACAAAGCGAAAGAATATAACGCGTTCGTTATAGGAAGGCGAACGACAAATACGTAATACCTGTTGCTAAATACCGCATGAAAATAATAATATGTCAAACCTACAAACATTCTGTATATAACATCTATTGTGAAACACTCACAAAACTCTCTCTTGGCAATGCAAATAATAAAACATAAAATAAAACATTACCAGGAAACAAAAAACAAACCTCAAAAAACATAACCTTATTTTAATCATGAGTGAAAGACGCAAAATGAAAATCAACCTATTTGGCTTAAAAATACGGAAAACCACTCTTTCACGCAGAACTAGTCTCTATAGAGAAAAATTATTAAAATAAAAGTTATAGATATTTTAATTTCCTACAAATTAGATTTTGGACACTTTCGTCGTAAAATTCATACTGAGGGCGAAAATCTTAAAAAAATCAATTTTCAAGTTTTCGTGAGAAAAAAACAGAAAATCGCTAATTACCGCTAAACTAAGCGTTATACAAAAAAATGTTTGAAATAAAAGTTGTAGGATTTTAAATTGTCTACAATTTTTATTATATAAATTTTTGCGCTAAAATGCATATTAAAGCCGCAATCTTAAAAAAACAATTTTTTTACGTAAAAACAGCTTTACCAAGAATTTCAGCAAACATGGCGCCTACCCTATCTTGTAGAGCATAAAAAATTTAGTAAACCATACGATTTTTAAAAAATTTGTAGAGCCAGTTTTTGAGAAAATCGCTAAAAACGTGAAAAATTACACGAATAAACTACTACTTCCGGTTGACCGATTTTGATGAAAAGTTTCGTGTCGGGTTCGGTAGTAGTATGTAACTTAAGTTCCAAGTTCCAGGTTCGTACAATGTTCCGCTCTTGAGATATTATGTATACACACACACATACACACACACACACACACAAACCAATCGCTAAAAAACATGTTTTATTTGGGTTGAGAGGGTCTGTTTACGTGTAGATTCGGTGAAGAGAGGATTTGTTAAAATCGACATGAAAACAATACTTTCATTCCTATATATTCATACAGGCAAGAGAAAGTAAAAAGAAGAACATGGACAGGAATAAGGTAACACGGACGGACAACCACTGATACCATAGCAACATGAGAATGGTGAGATTAAACTGGACAGATTGCGAATAAAACAAGAAAACGTTAAGAAATTTGGAGGTGGCTTAAGTTCGATTTTCAATAAATATTGCCCATAACAGCAGGTGGAGTGTTAAATTATTTGCACTCGATCTGTTAGTTCTAGGGCTACAATAAAGAGTTCTCTCTCTTACCACACAGTCACCCAATTAAATGATTGAAGCTTTTAACAACAAAAGAAGTAGAAGTTTAAAAACCACTACAATGAAATTTATTATACAGCCAGACCCTTTGGTGAATAAAGTGAATGTCATTTGCAGAGTGGAAAGTAGATGCTTTACACAGGGCGTGGAATGCCGATAAACATAGTACTGTGACAATATTGAAGAAGGTTCGCGAAATCTCTAGCATTTCATGGTAAAGAGTAGATAATAGAGTGAAATAGTAACAATAAGTGACAATAGGACAATAATAACAATAAAAGGATACCTATTTATAAAAGGTCGGGTATTGTTGTACAACTATTTATGAAAGGGACCTCTAACACTTTCCATGTACAATAGATCTATTGTTACTTGTTTACATCAGTTCATCAGTTATGACTTTTCGAGAACTAATAAAAAAGTTTATTATACAGCCAGACCCTTTGGTGAATAAAGTGAATGTCAAAAAAGTTTAAATTTATGCCCAAAACGGGCAGGTGGAGTGTTATTTTAATTGCACTCTATCTGTTTGGTCCAGGGCTAAAAAAAAATAGTTCTGTTTCTTATCACGTAGTCAGCCACTTATATGACTGAACTACAGTAGAACCTGTCTTATCCGGACTAATATGGCGACCAGCCGATCCGTATATGGAAAAATTCGGATAAACCAAGGTAATTATAAATAGTTAGAGGCCGAGACCTAAATAACAAGAAATAGTTAAATGTTATTCTCAACATTTCTGTTGGTTTAACATTTGTGTTTGTACACTATTCTTTAAAATAAAACAACTAAAATTGGTTAAAAGTTTTTACTTATAGTACGTCTACATCAGTACATAAGTTACTATACGCCTACTAGAAAAAGTTTGTGATTTTCGTCTGCTTTACACACTGCACACATTTTTATTTGGAAACCATGTCACTCAATCTTTGTAATAGCATCACTTCAGTTTCGCTTATTTCGTCTTGATGTTGAACATAACTGATCACAGATTCGATGGTCTTGAATGCCTCAGAGTGACTCATTACAGGCTTGTTGCTATCCTCTTTGGGTTCAGAGATTTTCTCATCGCTATTGCACACCATTTCTATGATGTTACTGTATGCAATTTTGTTGAATTAATGTCCACTTAAAACCTCTGAGTAACCACCGCTTAACTTCATCGTCATTGATTTCTTAACACCAGGGAGGGTTTTTACAAGCTCTGCAAACTGTCAAACGACATCCCAGCTGCAACTTTCACTTTTCCATTCCTTACCATTTAACCAAAATTAAAAAGTTAGTTTGGAGATACGTCCGGATATGGGAGGGTCCTGATATCACAGGTTCGGATGTGACAGGTTTTACTGTATTTAAGAACGAAGAGGTAGAGGTGTAAAAGACACTAGTCAGAGTTATCTCCTCTGAGAGTAATGAATTTCACTATACAGCCAGACCCTGTGGTGAATGAAGTGAAGGTGTCATTTGCAGGGTGGAAATTGAGTGCTTTTCGGAGGGCCTGGCATGCTGATAAGCATACTCTTTCAACTCAGTGAGGAAGGCAATGGTAAACCACCTTACTCCTCGTTTTTACTTAGTAAAACCTCTAGAGGTTCAAACCAGGCCTTTTGGCTGTTGACCTAAACAACACAACAACAACAATAAAAAAGATTATTGATCGAATCTCTGTGTCGTTCGAGAAGTCTCTTTGAACCCCCCGTATATAAATAGACCCCCGAGCGCGGTCAGTGAGTTAGTATTCGTTTGATCTTTGACGAATGGCTATCGGGCATAGTGCAGGACGTTCCGGGCATTGTGTTGGTTAACGATTGTTATACTTTTTTTGTTTGTGTGTGTATTGTGAAAAGTTATTGTGTATCTGTATTAAATTCAGTCTTTGTGTATTCTGTTTCATTTTGTATGTGTATTCTATAAAATTGATTGTAAGTAGTGCTAAGTAAATTATTAAGTTATTTATTTTATTACTTCATGATAATTAGTTTAATTATTTGTTTTATAAATCTTTTAGCTGCCCATAACAAACAGGTGGAGTGTCAAATTATTTACACTGAATCTGTTTGTTGCAGGGCTAAAATAAATAGTTCTGTTTCTTATCACATGGTCAGTCAATTAAATGACTGAATCATTTAAGAACAGAAGAGTTAGAGGTGTAAAAGACACTAATCAGAGTTATCTTCTCTGAAAGTAATGAATTTCATTGTACAGCGGGACCCTGTGGTGAATGAAGTGAAGGTGTCATTTGCAGAGTGGAAAATATGTGCTTTTCAGAGGGCCCGGCATGCTGATAAGCGTACTTTTCCACTCAGTGAGGAAGGCAATAGAAAACCACCTCACTCCTCGTTTTACTTAGTAAAACCTCTACAGGTTCAAACCAGCCTTTCGGCTGTTGACCTAAACAACACAAATCTTTTAGTGCAATAAATATTTGTAATTGTAAACTTTAGTGTATTAATTAATCATTTAATTACCTAGATCCCGAAACGGATCTTAGCGATAAGTGTCACAATACTTTTCCACCCAGTGAGGAAGGTAATTTGTAAACCACCTCGTTCTCGTTTCACTTAGTAAAGCCTCTAGGAGATTCAACAACTAGAACAAATTGGCTAGTGATCTAAATTGGTCCTAATCGAAGTATTGCTCGAGTCCCAGCTGTGTGTAGTTGTAAGGAATGCAATGCGTTGTTATAGTAGTGGGAGAATGAATGAGTTAGTAGTGTTTCACAGCTGCTGCATTTTGTATTGGTAGCGTGTACTAACTAGACTAAAAACATATTCTTATCATCCGGCGCATTAATTTAACAAATACCTACCGGGTTATTAACTTGGTCGGATTCATAATATTTAACTTACCATTTCATATCAAAATACGTAAATAAATAAATGTAATAAATACAAACAAATATGTTAAATAGGGAAAGTTTGAAAACGAATGTTTTGTATCAGAGTAATACATCAATCGTTCTCCCAGCATGCGTCACTCATTCATTATACCTCACCCGTACCCTTCACCCCGCAACTAAACGAAGCTTGGAACCGCACAATAAGAAATTTATTGTAAGTTTTCAACCAACATAAATTATTTCAACTGTATAAAATGTATACATGACGTCACACGGACTGCCACCATAAACTATACAAATAGTACAGTATTATAATATGTATATATGACGTCACACGGACTGCCACCATAAACTATACAAATAGTACAGTATTATAATATTTATATATGACGTCACACGGACTGCCACCATAAACTATACAAATAGTACAGTATTATAATATGTATATATGACGTCACACGGACTGCCACCATAAACTATACAAATAGTACAGTATTATAATATGTATATATGACGTCACACGGACTGCCACCATAAACTATACATATAGTACAGTATTACATATTCTGACTAAACACAAACAATGTTCTTGTAATCGATCGACATGATAAAGCCGGCCGGGTGCACGTACGAGTAAGCCGTGAAAACAGCGCTGTACTTTCAGCTGACACTACACAAAGGAAAACAACTGTAGTGACATCAACTTGTAGCGTTCTCACACAAAAACCACCCCCACATTCTCTCTTTTTAACACCCTACTTCTTTCTCTATCATTTCATTAAAGTCGAGTAGTCGGGTAAAACGAAGGGTTGAAGACGACCTACAAAATAAGGGTAGGTGGAGGAAACGGCCTTGAAAATGGCGAACACTGTCGGGGAGGAACGATTGCAAATTTTCATCCCTTGTGAGTGAGTGAGACAAAATGCGCGTGGATGATATTGAAACAGGATGGGATGGGCGAATACAAAGAAATACACCCTCAAAATAACCGCAAAAAAATCGGACACCCTTCTAAAAGGCTGTCCATACTTTTTATCCACAATACCTTTGCTATTGCTCGACAAATTTTTACTTTCTCTTGCCTATATGAATATATATAGGAAGAAAAGTATTGTTATCATGTCGACTTTTCAAAATTGAGTTTTCACCGAATCTATATGTTTTCAGACCCCTGAACCCAAAAAAATTGTTTTTAGCGATTGGTCTGTGTGTGTGTGTGTGTGTGTGTGTGTGTGTGTGTGTGTGTGTGCGCGCGCGCGCGCGCGCGCGCGCGCGTGTGTGTGAGAGAAAATCGTATGAACCTTTTTTGAGAAAAACGCAAAAAACTGGAAAATTACACGAATAAACTTCTACTTCCGTTTGACCAACTTTGAAAATGTTCGTGTCGGGTCCTTTAGTGGTATCTAACTTCAAGTTTCTAGTGGTTTCAAGTTTCAAGTTCGTACAATGTTCTGTTCTTAAGACATTCTGTTCACACACAACACACGCACAGACACAGACAGACCAATCGTTAAAAACATGATTTTGGGATCAGAGGGTCTGAAAACGTGTAGATCCGGTGAAAACTCGATATCTTTAAATCGACATGAAAACAATACTTTCGTTTCTATATATTCATATAGCCAAGAGAAAGTAAAAATTTATCTTGGCAGAACACAAACAAAATTAACTTTAAGAAAAAATCTGATGTGAAACACTCACACAACTTTCTCTTGCCAATATAAATAATTAACAATAAACCTAATATTAGTAATAAAACATTAGACATAAACAAAAAAACTAACCTTAATAAACATAACCTAATTTTAATCATGAGTGAAAGACACAAAATGAAAATCGACCTCAGTTTGGCTTCAAAATACAGAAAATCACTCTTTCACGCTAAACTAGGCTCTGTAGAGAAAAATGTTTTAAATAAAAGTTGCAGATCTTTTAATTTTCTATAAATTTGATTATATACACTTTTATTATAAAATGCATACTAAGGCCGAAATCTTAAAAAAATCGATTTTTCTCACGTTTTCGTGAGAAAAAAACAGAAAATTGCTAATTACTGCTAAACTAAGCGTTATACCAAAAAATGTTTGAAATAAAAGTTGTAGGTTTTTAAATTCTCTACAACTTTTATTATATAAATTTTTTCGCTAAATTGCATATTAAAGCCGTAATCTTAAAAAAACTTTGTTTTTACGTGAAAACAGCCTCACCCAGAATTTCAGCAAACATGGCGCCTACCCTATCTTGTAGAGAATAAAAAATTGAGTAAATGAGGCGATTTTTAAAAAAATCGTAGGACCAGTTTTTGAGAAAATCGCAAAAAAGGGAAAAATTACACGAATAAACTACCACTTCCGGTTGACCGATTTTGATGAAAATGTTCGTGTCGAGTCCGGTAGTGGTACGTAACTTAAGTTTCAAGTTTCAACTTCGGACGATGTTCCGTTCTTGAGATATTCTGTTCACACACACACACACACACACACACACACACACACACACACACACACGCACGCACGCACGCACGCGCACACACACACACACACACACACACACACACAGACCAATCGCTAAAAACATGTTTTTTGGGTTCAGGGGGTCTGAAAACGTATAGATCCGGTGAAAACTCGATTTCGAAAAATCAACATGAAAACAATACTTTCCTTCCTATTTATTCATATAGGCAAGAGAAAGTAAAAACCATATACATATTTAAGATGTTAATTTTTTAAACTTTTTTTATAAAAAAATAGATTAAAATAACAAAAAAGATAATAAAATGAAATAAAGTACTAACAAAATTGAATGGAATATTAATTAATTAATATTGTTAAGAGTTACTAATTAAATTTAATTAATTTTTCATTGTCATTGACTACAATGATTGTGTGGTATGATTGTGTGTGTTCACTGTTAAACAAAAAACGAGTTTTAAAAAGTTTGTCCTTAGAAGATAATTATTAGCTACTATACTTCCAAGCATCATCATTCAACTGAACCTACATTTATTTAAGTAAGCGTGGATTGCTTGCGATAATACAATATTATTAAAATACAATATTATTTTTTTCAATATACAATTACAAGGTGTATAAAAAGTTAAACGACAATATCTTATACCGTTTAAGGGAGGAGTCTACTCAAAAAAAGTTGTTTTTCTTCTCTTTAGATAAGTAATCTGTTTGTTTTGCAAGCATTAACATTAAATTTTTAGCAAAACATTAAATTTTAATTTTTTTCATATAAAAAAATGTTAATATTGTTCACTACAACCCCAAATATAAGGGGCGAAAGGGGGAAAATCATATCTTCGTTATTTGCTTAAAACTTAGTTAATTTTAGAGGTACAGACCTGGTTTTTACGTCAAAATAATCAGAAAATGGGCTATAAAGGGCTGCTGTCGTCAACTGGAAGGAGACCCCTTAATTCCTTTTACAAAAGGCTTAAGGGAACCAGCCGGGATAGAAGGCTAGTGTCCTATCCATACATTCACGTTGTGTGGCCTGTTAGTAACCATGTGACCGCTCATCAGCACGATAACCGGCTCATGGTGAACGGAACTGGAAGGGCTGCCCATTCCACCCTGGCAGACGGTGGCTTGGGGCACTCAGTCTGCCAACCAAAAAGCTGAAAGCAACAGTAAACTACAGCTTTTTCTGTCTGACTAGAATTATCGTAAGGAAACTCCTTCATGTATGATTCTGGTTAGGCTTACTTAGTATATGCAGATCTTCAAGAACTTCGAGAACTTCAAAATATGAAAAATTTATGATGGCGTCCTCTCTGGTAAAACATTCCGGAGATAAACTAGTCCTCCATTCGGATCTCCGGGCGAGGACTATCAGAGGGGACTTCATCAAAAAAATAAAAGTTTCTGAAATTCTGCGAGTTGGAACATGGAATGTTAGGAGTTTAAAACAAACTGGTAGGTTAGAGAATTTAAAAAGGGAAATGGATAGGTTGAAGTTAGATATTGTAGGCATTGGTGAGGTACGCTGGGATGATGATCAAGACTTTTGGTCCGGGGATTATAGGGTTATTAACACGAAAGCCATCGGAGGGCAGGGCGGAGTGGGTCTAGTAATGAATAAAAAAATTGGACAAAGAGTGACTTACTATAAGCAGTGTAGTGATAGGATTATCATGGTTAGAGTAGATACGAAACCAAAGTCTACCACTATAGTGCAGGTCTACATGCCTACATGTCTTCACACAGAGAGGAAGAAATAGAACAAGTATATGAGGAATTAGATGAAGTAATAAAATATGTCAAGGGTGATGAAAATTTGATAGTTATGGGAGACTGGAATGCAGTAGTTGGAGAAGGAAAAGAAGGAAAGATAGTCGGAGAATATGGTCTTGGGAAGAGAAATGACAGAGGGAGTCGGCTGGTAGATTTCTGCTCCAAATATAATTTAGTGATAGGCAATACACTTTTTAAGAATCACAAAAGGAGGTTATACACTTGGATGATGCCAGGTGACAAGGGAAGATACCAAATAGATTACATAATGGTTAGACAAAGATTCAGAAACCAGATTATGAACTGTAAAGCCTATCAAGGTGCAGACATAGGGAGTGATCATAACTTAGTAGTAATGGATAGCAGGCTTAAACTTAAAAAACTGAAGAAGGGACAGGGAAATGCTAGGTGGGATGTAGACAAACTAAGAGAACAAGACAACCAGGTAGGTTTCCAGGAGAGTATTCAAAAAGGGATAGAAGAAAGAGGTAATGACACAGGAAATGTAGAGGAGGAGTGGATAAACTTCAAGGAGGTGGTAGTGAAAGCAGCGGAAGAATGGTTAGGACATACTAAAAGAAGAGGTAGGAAACCGTGGATTACTAATGATATTTTAGAACTGATGGATGAGCGAAGAAAATATAAAAACGCAAAGGACGAGAGAGGTAAAAGGCAATATTGCTACTTGAGAAATACCATAAACAAAAGGTGTAAGAAAGCGAAGGAAGAGTGGATCAGAGCGAAATGTACGGACATTGAAAGTAAAATGGCAGTTGGTAAAGTGGACGCAGCTTATAGAAAAATAAGGGAAAACTTTGGAGAACGAAAGATGAAAGCTGTTAATTTACAAAGCGCAGGTGGTAAACCATTGTTGAATGGCCAAGAGAGAGCTGAAAGATGGAAGGAATACGTAAATCAACTCTACATGGGAAAAGAATTAGAATATGATGCGATAGAACAAGAAACTGATGTTGAAGAAGATCAAAAAGGGGACCCTATACTACGAGAAGAATTCGATCGGGCACTTAAGGATATGATATGAATAAGACACCAGGAATAGATAACATACCATCGGAATTATTATTACGATGTGGCAAAGTTGCTCAAAACAAATTATACAAACTTGTGTGCAGAATGTATGAGAGTGGAGAGGTACCATCGGGCTTTAAAAAAAATATTATGATTCCAATACCAAAAAAGTCAGGAGCGGAGAAGTGTGAACATTACAGAACCATCAGCCTAACATGCCATGCATCTAAGATACTGACAAGAATTATATACAGGAGAATAGAACACCGAGTAGAAGAAGTATTGGACGATGACCAATTTGGATTTAGAAGGAGAATGGGAACTCGAGATGCAATATTGGCTCTGAGACTGATTATTGAGAAAAGGATACAGAAAAATAAAACTACTTTTATGGCATTTGTAGATTTAGAGAAAGCATTTGACAATCTGGACTGGAGTAAAATGTTTAAAACTTTGAAAAGGCTAGGAATTAAATACAAAGAAAGGAAAGTTATCTATAGTCTGTATAAGAATCAAACGGCTGTTTTGAGAATCGAGGGGTACGAAAAAGAGGCTGCTGTAAGAAAAGGTGTACGACAAGGTTGTTCTTTGTCACCACTACTTTTTAACTTGTATATAGAAGAGGCTATAAATGAAGTGAAGGAGAAATTTGACGTAGGAATAAAAATTCAAGGAGAAACAATAAAAATGTTGAGATTCGCCGATGATATAGTAGTATTAGCCGAGGCAAAGAATGAACTAGAGGATGCCTTAAATGGAATGGATGAGATCTTGAGGAAGGATTACTTCATGAAAATTAATCCAGCTTTATATTTTGTTTTTATGTACGATAACTAGAAATTTGTAAAACATTATTTTACATAATCGGTGTAATTGTAAGTGAAACTTTACATTCAATTTTCTCGGCATTTAGTTTTTCAGGTTTTCTTCATGATAAAATCCTTATAACTTTCTTTATAACCTGTATAAATGCTATCTTGATGATTTTTTTCCACTGTATTCAGAATTTATTGCTCGTTTATTTGTAGGTTGGCCATGTTGAAACTTATTATAGAAATTTTTAGAAAATTAAAGAATAATGACCTTATCTGTATTTTTGGGGGAAAATGTTTAAAAAAATAATTTTCTCTCCATTGTAAAGTTATATGTATAAATGGAGTCTTCAAAAAAAGAGCATCATTTTCTGATTTTTTTTTGTCATCAGTCTCTCGACTGGTTTGATGCAGTTCTCCAACCTGTTCTATCTTGCGCAAGTCGTTTCATATCTACATACCTGTAACACCCTACATCGTTTGTAATTTGCTTTATATATTCTAATCGTTGCCTCCCTCTACAATTTACTCCCTCAACGTTACCCTCCATTATTGATAGCCCAATACCTGGATGTCTTAGGATATGCCCCACTAGCCTGTCCCTTCTTTTGGTAAGATGCTTCCATATACTTCTTTTTTCATCCACTCGCCTAAGAACCTCTAAATTACTTATTTTGTCCACCCACCTAATCTTTAACATTTTCCTATAACACCACATTTCAAAAGCTTCTATCCTCTTCCGTTCTACAGCCCCTATCACCCACGTTTCACTTCCGTATAATGCTACACTCCAAACATAATGTTTTAAGAAATTTTTCCTAATCTGTAAATCAATGTTTGTAGTCAGTAAGCTGTTTTTCATTTCAAAGGCTTTTCTAGCTTGAGCAATTCTACTCTTGATATCACTCGTGCTTCTACCATCCTTTGTTATTTTACTCCCTAGATAGCAGAATTCCCCAACTTCCTGTATGTTTTCGTTGCCTACTTTTAAATTTCCCATCTCTTCTAAACCACTCTTGCTGCTGCACAACACTTTCGTTTTGTTCTTATTAAAGGCGACTAGGTCGTAACTAATATTTTACAAGGCGTGTTCAGAAAGTAAGTACAGTTTCATTCTACTGCCGCCGTAGCGCTGCAATCGGTGTTCCGTGCATGCGCACTAGTCGTCCTTGTTCACTGGCTATCGACTCACGCAATTGTAGTTGTTCTACGTTGTGTTTTCAGTTTTCTCTGAACGTTTAAAATGTTTAAGACAATTAGTGATCCCGCCGATTGTGAGATTTTACTTACGTACTTTACTCGCTCGTAAAGTACAATCTGTCAATGTTTTGTAAGTGTAGTTCGCGCAGAAATGAGAAGTAAGTGGGGAGAATACCGCCCTGCCGGTGGCTGTAGAAGGGATGACATACGTTCGATGCATGCCTATGTGCGTGCATGAATTGTCTCATTCTACTGAAGCTGTCACAGAGAACAGATCGTATCTGGAACGGTTGACTATTTTGTCTTATTGTCTGTGGTCGGTGGACATTTGTGAAAAGCCCCCAAGGAAACATCAACCCTTCCACCATGTTGGAGGTCACTCTTTTAGGAAAAAGAGGCTCCCGTAGGCCTAGACCATATAAACCAACGGTACGTTATGCATTTCGGCGTGTCGGCTGTGAATTCCCCCCTCTACTGCTGTACTCTGCCCATAACAGACAGGTGGAGTGTCAAATTGTTTACACTCAATCTGTTCGTTGCAGGGCTAAAATAAATAGTTCTGTTTCTTATCACATGGTCAGCCAATTAAATGACTGAATCATTTAAGAACAGAAGAGGTAGAGGTGTATTGTGACACTAATCAGAGTTATCTCCTCTGAAAGTAATGAATTTCATTGTACAGCCAGACCCTGTTTTGAATGAAGTGAAGGTGTCATTTGTAGAGTGGAAAATATGTGCTTTTCAGAGGGCCCGGCATGCTGATAAGCATACTTTTCCATTCAGTGAGAAAGGCATAGGTAAACCACCTCACTCCTCGTTTTACTTGGTAAAACCTCTAGAGGTTCAAACCAGCCTTTCGGCTGTTGACCTAAACAACAACTGCTGTACTACTCACACCATTATTTCTCCCTTCATCGTACCTCAACCAAATCCGTCTACTGTGCATACGCTTACATACAGGCCGGCAAGATCCAAATGAATTTCGAGTTGCGCAGAACAACTGAGTGAGAAAGAAATATTTAGAAAGAGAGGGGTATATTGCTCTCCACACTTGTCAGTGCGGAACAGCCTGCCTACAAAGTTCCGTGTGCTGTTTATCACATACACAGACACACACATTATTGTTATACTTCTAGTTACAAATAGACGTAATTTTCTCTTGTACTATTACGCTCATAGTGCTGTTAATAAAATATTATGCTGTTATTTTAAATACACTAAAACACTATTTTAAATAAACACACAATTGCACTGTTTTAAATAAACTAACAGTGAACATGAGTTTTTCTCGCCGCCTCGGATAAAAAAAAACACTGAAACACTATTTTAAATAGTATACACAATTACACTGTTTTAAATAAACTGGTTTTCGATAACGCATAAAAGAAAATCACGTCTTATAGTATGTAAGGTACTATTCTAAAGAAACTGGCTGGACTACGAAACCGAAACACTACTTTTTTGACCCACTGTACGGATGTTCACTGTTTGGTGGGTGGGAACGCACTGGCTCTGAAACCCCCCACTACTTCCTTTGCTACTGCGCATACGCGACTCACATCTCATTTGGAATGAGTTGGCCTATAACTTTGAAGGCTTTGTACGTTTCCGAAGTGGTGGAGGTAAGCTACTAAACTGTGCACTCGACTCCAACTAAACTACTCGACTAAACCGACGTGTCCAAACAAGTCGACTACTAAATTACTAATCTACTCGACTAAAATACTCAAACCGTGTAAACTAGGCTTAATACACATTCAATAACGATTTTACAAAAAAACTTTTACATCAACTACAAAATTGAAGCGCTGGTGCATTTCTTAATGATTTTAAAGGCACTTTTAATTCAATTTTGCCAAAATTGGAGTTAACACTCTATAATTTTTTAGTACAAAATTATTATATTATGTATTTACGTTCTCTTGCCCCGTAAGAATATAAAAAGAAAAGGAAAGTATTGTTTTTATGTTGATTTTTATTATTAAATGGCTGCCTGCTATAGGCAAAATAATTGTCCTTTATTAATCAATTAAAATCCACCGGGTTGGTCTGGAGGTAAAGTCGTCGCCAAAATCAGCTGTTTAACAGCTGATTTTCGGAGACGAAGGTTCCTGGTTCAAATCCTAGTAAAGGTAGTTACTTTTATACGGATTTGAATACTAGACAGTGGTTACCGGTGTACTTTGATGGTTGGGGTTCAATTAACCATACTCTCTCAGGAAAGGTCGACCTGGGTCTGTACAAGACTACACAGTCTCATTTACACGTCATACACATCATCCTCATCTCATTGGGTCATGGGGTTGCTTATTGTTCTGAATTGAACACATTGCAACGTACACAAATTAGGAATAAAAACAAAAATTAATCAAACTTCATGTGAATTTTATTACCATTCTCTTATACTACTTTATTTTATATTTAGTATTTTTTTTTTTGTTTAACGTCCGACTCTTCTGCAATTACTGCTAATGCAGACGGTGAAGGATGAAATGATTTTTTGTAACGTATAAAAATATGCCGTGCCTGAATAGGATTCGAACCCAAGACATGATGAGAGGCGAGCATGTTACCAACTACGCCAATGCGGCCGGCGTAGTTTATTTTTACGTATTTCCTGAAAAGGTTTCTATTTTTAATAGTATGATTAAGAAATTCGAAGACGCAATTGATTAAAAGTATTAATCAGCTACCGAATTAAACGTATCGAAATTTGGTGAAGTAGCGCCTACTGCACGCAGTATTAAAGCAAAAAAAAAACGTATCTTTTGACAAAGTTTAATCTTGGGCTAATACTTCAAGATTTTTTTAATTAAATTAATTAATCAAAATCCTTCAACAAAATTGCCTACAATGATACCAGGTGTCTACAAAAATTCTGTTAATCTTTACTTTCTCTTGTCTATATGAATATATAGGAAGGAAAGTATTGTTTTCATGTCGATTTTAACAAATACACTCTTCACCGGATCTACACGTAAACAGACCCCCTCAACCCAAAAAACATGTTTTTAGCGATTGGTCTGGGTGTGTGTATACAAAATATCTCAAGAACGGAACATCGTACAAACTTCAAACTTGAAACTTATGTTACATACCACTACCGGACCCGACACGAACATTTTCATCAAAATTGGTCAACCGGAAGTTGTAGTTTATTCGTGTAATTTTTCACTTTTTTCGATTTTGTCAAAAACTGGTCCTACGATTTTTTTAAAAATCGCCTGGTTTACTCAATTTTTTATTCTCTACAAGATAGGGTAGGCGCCATGTTTGCTGAAATTCTTATTGAGTTTCAGCCGACATGGTGCTTACCCTATCATGTAGAGCATAAAAATGTAGTAGACTAAATGAGGCGGTTTTTTACAAAATTCGTAAGAGCCATTTTTAAAAATGTCGCAAAAACGTGTAAAATCACACGAATAAACTACTCGTAGTATATCCAGTTGACCGATTTCGAAAAAAATGTTCATGTCAGGTCCCGAAGTGACCTAACTCAAATTTCAAGTTTGAAGTTTGTACGCTATTGTGTTCTTAAGATATTTTGTTCATGCACACGCACGCGCACACACACCAACCACTAAAAACATGTTTTTTTGAGTTCAGGGGGTCTGAAACGTGTATATCTTGTGAAAAGTCAATTTCGAAAAATCGCCACGAAAAAAATACTTTCCCTCGCTATATATTCATATAAGGCAAGAGAAAGTAAAAATTTGGTGTGAAACACTCACACAACGTTCTCTTGCCAATGTAAAAAAGTAACAATAAACCTAACATTAGTAATGAAACATTAGAAATAAACAAAAAACTAACCTCCATAAACATAACCTTATTGTAATCATAACTGAAACACGCAAAATAAAAATCAACCTCAGTTTGGCTTAAAAATACGGAAAATCACTCTTTCACGCTAAACTAGGCTCTGTAGAGAAAAATTCTCTAAATAAAAATTGTAGATCTTTTAATTTTCTATAAATCATTTATATACACTTTTGTCGTAAAATGAATACTAAGGCCGAAATCTTAACAAAAATCGATTTTTCACACGTTTTCGTGGGAAAAAACAGAAAATAGCTAATTACCGCTAAACTAAGCGTAACACAAAAAATGTTTGAATTCAAAGTTGTAGGATTTTTATTCTGTACATTTTTTTTATTATATAGCCTAAATTTTTCGCTTAAATGCATATTAAAGCCGCAATCGTAAAATAACAATTTTCTTTCAAATTGATTCTCAATTCAAAAATTGATATTCAATTTTCAAATATTCTTTTACGTAAAAACAGCCTCACCAAGAATTTCAGCAAACATGGCGCCTACCCTATCTTGTAGAGCAAATAAAATTAAGTAAATGAGGCGATTTTTAAAAAAAATCGTAAGACCAGTTTTGGAAGTGAAATATTACACGAATAATCACTACTTCCGGTTGACCGATTTGTGTCCGGTAGTGGTATGTAACTTAAGTTTCAAGTTCGTACAATGTTCCGTTCATGAGATATTTTGTATAGACACACACACACACAGACCAATCGCTAAAAACATGTTTTTGGGTTCAGGGGGTCTGAAAACGTGTAGATCCGGTGAAAACTCGATTACTTAAAATCGATATGAAAACAATACTTTCCTTCCTATATTTTCATATAAGCAAGAGAAAGTAAAAATATAAATTTATTAATGACGGCACTGCTCAAATATTGGAGAGTAAACTTTTAGAAACTTATTTAAGATATTAAAAAGTAAATGAACTTCAAGATCAAATGATTTTATTAATAACTTTTTTTACTAGCAAAGTGTTTTGTATTCATCAAAAACTTATTTCCGGTCGATTTCACTCTCAAATCTAAGCGTTACAACAAAAATATTCGTTTTTCTTTGATAAAGAAAGTTTCATTATACAAATATTGCATGAGAATTTGAAATTTTAGTTTAAATAATTTACTGTTTGAATAGTTTCATTGTTTTTAATTCCCGTGATTCTATTCTATTGATAGTTTACAAAACAAATTTGTGTGAATCGCTCACACGAATTCCTCTTGCCAATGTCCAATTTTACTTTCCTTACTTGCCTGCATACCAATTTTTACTTTCTCTTGCCTGTATGAATAAATACGAAGGAAAGTATTGTTTTCATGTCGATTTTTATAAATCGAGTTTTTGTCGGATCTACACGTTTTCAGAACCCCTGAACTCAAAAAAACCCTTTTTTAGTGATTGGTCTGTATGCGTGCGTGCGTGTGTTTGTGTGTGTTCGCGCGCGCGCGCGTGTGCGTGTGTGTGTGATTTACTATTTACGATCTACATGATAGGGTAGGCACCATGTCTGCTGAAAATCTTGGAGAGGTGCTCTCGTAGAAAAAAATGTTTTTTTATTCAAGATTTCGGCCGTAGTGTACATTTTACGACAAAAGTTTATATATAATCAAATTTATAGAGAATTAAAAGATACACGCCGAGTTTAGTGTTAACCTTAGCGACTGCCTCAGACAAAGTCAACAATGAATACAGCTGAAAATTTTATCATACTTCACAGGCACGTATACCAACATGATAAAAAAAAATTACAATCGCACTCTCCAAATCCGCGAAATTAAAAAATTCCCGTTATTTTCTGAATAGATTGAGTGACCATAAGAAAAAAGAGAGAACTAGTTTTAATAGCCCTGCAACTAACAGATCGAGTGTAAAAGAACACTCCGTCTACCTGTTACAGGTAGAAAATAATTGGCATTAGTATTATAAATCATACCTAGGAAAATAATGTATAATGAAACAAGGAAAAACAAGAAACCAGTTAATTTAATGCTCCTCTCTAAGCTTCAATTCAGTATGCATGCCAATTACATATAATTGTTTCATAATTGTAATTTCTCAATACTGAATCTAGTTTTCAGGTAAATTTAACTTAATTATAAACTACAATAGTTGTTATTGTAACTACAAGAAAATGATTAACCAATAATAAAAAATAAAATACAGGAAGAAAAGCGTCCGCATTTCAAGGTCAGATCGGAAAAACATCCCTTATTCTGTATACTATCACCCCATCCCCATATTAAGTTACAATATATCGTGTTTGATATTGCTATTTTAACAACCTTCTAAGCTAAACTAAATTAAATATTGATAAACGTTTAAACACAATCGTTACCTCACACGGAAATGTCTGCTTCAATTTTATATTACATTATTAAAAAAAAATATCCTATTTAAGTTTCATTTACTATAAAGTCTTAAAAAAACAATACCACAACTGGTCTAACAATATGTGAACAGTAAATTTTCTAACGGGTGTTTCAAAGGGGAGACTAAACATTTTTAGTTGACATGAATAATTTGTGTGTAGGTCATCAACCAAAAGGCTGGTTTGAACCTGTAGAGGTTTTACTAAGTAAATCGAAAAGTGAGGTGGTTTACTATTGCCTTCCTCACTGAATGGAAAAATACACTTATTAGCATGCCAGGCCCTCTCAAAAGCATATATTTTCCCACTCTTCAAATGACACTTTCACTTCATTCACCACAGGGTCTGGCTGTATAAATCCATTACTTTCAGACGAGATAACTCTGATTAGTGTTTTTTACACCTCTACCTCTTCTGTTCTTAAATGATTCAGTCATTTAATTGGCTGACCATGTAATAAGAAACAGAACTATTTATTTTAGCCCTGCAACTAACAGATTGAGTGTAAATAATTCGACACTTCACCTGTCTGTTATGGGCAATGAATAATTGTATAACAAAAATACTGCGTGAAACACTCACACGAATTTATCTTGCCAATGTAGATAATTACCAATATAAAGTCCAGCCTTTCTTAGTTTGCTCCTAATGTAAACAAAAAATGATGTCATTGAGCATGCGCATTATATAAAAATGAGTACGCGCTAATTAAAAAGTAACAACAAAATACTTTTAAAGGTATTTAAATACAAAATACTTTTAAAAGTATTTTTACAAATGAAATTGTTAGGCGTACATCATATTATCATGACTGATGTTTTAAGTACTTATAATTTAAAACATAGTTAACGTTATAGGAATACGACATCAATAAAGTTGTTGACCTCAGCGTGCACCCTTAGTAGCTGGCTTTGGTTTGTTGACAGTAGGAGCAAACTAAGAACGGCTGAACTTTAACATGTTTCATCATGGTAAACAATGTAAAATAAAAATTACAACCAAATTTAAATCATGAATGACACAAAATGAAAATCAACCTCTGTAGAACTTAAATATACGGAACATTAGGAATCGCCTCTAAATTAGGCTCTGTAGAGAAAAATGCTTATAAATAAAAAATTGCAGGGTTTTTAATTTACTATAACTCCAGGCAGGCGGAATATTAAATTATTTGCACTCAATCTGCTAGTTCCAGGGGAACAAAAAATAGTTCTGTTTCTTATCACATGGTCACCCCATTTTTGACTGAAACATTTACGAACAAAAATAATCTGGTGTGAAACACTCACACAACTTTCTCTTGCCAATGCAAATAATTAATAATAAACCTAACATTATTAATAAAATATTAGAAATAAACAAAAACTAACCTCAAAAACATAACCTTATTTTAATCATGAGTGAATGACGCAAAATGACAATCGAACTCAGTTTGGCTTAAAAATACGGAAAATCACGATTTCACGCTAAACTAGGCTCTGTAGAGAAAAATGCTCTAAACAAAAGTTGTAGATCTTTTAATTTTCTATAAATTTAATTATATACACTTTTGTCGTAAAATGCATACTAAGACCGAAATGTTAAAAAAATCGATTTTTCTCACGTTTTCGTGAGAAAAAAAACAGAAAATCGCTAATTACCGCTAAACTAAGCGTTATACAAAAAAATGTTTGAAATAAAAGTTGTAGAATTTTACATTCTCTACAAATTTTTTATTATATAACGTTTTGCGCTAAAATGCATATTAAAGCCGCAATCTTAAAAAGAAAATGTTTTTACGTAAAAACAGCCTCACGCAGAATTTCAGCAAACATGGCGCGTACCCTATATTGTAGAGCATAAAAAATGTAGTAAACCAGGCGATTTTTAAAAAAATCGTAGGACCAGTTTTTGAGAAAATCGCAAAAAAGTGAAAAATTATACGAATAAACTACTACTTCCGGTTGACCGATTTTGATGAAAATGTTCTTGTCGGGTCCGGTAGTGGTATGTAACTTAAGTTTCAAGTTTCAAGTTGGTACGATGTTCCGTTCTTGAGATATTTTGTACACACACACACAGACCAATCGCTAAAAACATGTTTTTTGGGTTCAGGGGGTCTGAAAACGTATAGATCCGGTGAAAACTCGATTTCGAAAAATCGACATGAAAACAATACTTTACTTCCTATATATTCATATAGGCAAGAGAAAGTAAAAAAGCACATGCGTGAATGACACTAGTGACCTTTTTTAGTGATCTTTTTAAATGTTCAATAAAAATTTATTATTCTAGAATACGATAAAAATCAGTAGCCTACAAAACAAAATCTTGTGTGAAACACTCACACGACTTTCACTAGCCAATGCTAATAATGAACAATATAATCTAACATTAGAAATAAACAAAAACCTAACCTCAAAATACGTAACATACATATTTTATAATAATAAGTAATTTAAGTGGCACAATCGATGAAATCTAGCGCAATGTTAATTTTTAAATATTTTGTGGTAATAGTATTAGGCTATAAGTAAAACCGGATTACACCAGTTTCATCTCGGCGTAACTGCAATAATAATAATAAAAAAGAGGCTTAGGTAATATTTGTACTACTAAATAGGGTGTTACAAAACGCCTGCGACAAAACTAATCGTTTTCGGAGAAAACTGTTTTGAAAATTCAGTTTGGCCGCCATTTTGAAAATAATGTTGTTGTTAAGGTACAAAAAAAAGGTTGTTAAGGGGCCAAAAGACCGGTTTGGACCTGTAGAGGTTCAACGAGGTTGTAAGTGAAGTGGTTTACTATTACCACAACTCACTGAATGGAAAAGTATGCTTATCAGCATGCCAGGCCCTCTGAAAAGTAAATACTTTCCACCATGCAAAGGACACCTTCACTTCATTCACCGCGGGTCTGGCTGTATAATGAAATTACTATCACAGAAAATAACTCTGACTAGAGTCTTTATACACCTCTACTCTTCTGTTCTTAAATACTTCAGTCATACAATTGGCGATAATAAACATAATTGTGATAACAAACATGTAACGATAAGTAGTTTTTCTAAATTTAGTTTTATTTCTTTAATTTTATATTTCTTTATTTTATTCCTCGAATACTTAATTCTATAATTTTGTAGATTCTTTGTTGGTAATTTCATCTATTTCTTTCAAAATGCATCCGATCCTGTGGTCAAATGATATTTTGTCTTTGTTCTGTGGTTTGGAGTAGTGAATTTTATATTTCTTTTGTGTGCTGGTATGGAATATGTTCCACCCCTCCTATCCTGTTTTGTGTGAGGTCGTCAACATCTCGGGGTGCGTACGTGCTGTTTAGGCTGTAGTCAGACATCGGATGATCGGTAGATGGGCTGTTATTGGTCGGTTAAGATCGCGTGACTTGTATTCTGCCCCTGGCTGGGGGTTATCTGGTGGTTGGTTCGGCCTGTTGAATCCTGGACGTTGAACGATGAAGAAGCGCAGGATGTCGGTCTAGTGCCTTCTTAGGCAAATTCCAAGCGGTATCAAAATGTTTAAACAGTTTTGTTATTTGATGTAAAAGTTATATCGTCTATGTTCTATTAATGTTTTCAAGTGCTGTTGGCATAGTATTTTATTGTTATTTCACCATTATGTAAAGTTTTGTCGTTTCGCTTCCTTTGTCTTTCCGTGCGCCCGACGCAGCGGAAATTATTGGAAAAATACATTCAATTACATTCAACTACATTCAAATGCTTTCAAGTTCATTTATTGAATGGTGTCTATCCTATGTATTATTATATTGATGTATCGAGATATTGTCGATCCTGGCTGCTGTGTTTATATTTGTTGCTGTGAGATCTTGCCAAGGAGATTCTTGTGAAGAGGAAAAATGAATGTATTCACCCAATATTCCGTCATGGAGATTCTTATAAATGGGGAAGTAAAATTGTATTTGTATTATATTTATTTCTTTAATGGACAATTAATCTTATTTAAATAATGGTGATTTATATATGTTGTTAACTATTATTTTCTTGTTGCTGGATCCGCAACGTAACTTCAGTTTTATAATATTTAACTAATATTAACTTCAGTTTTATTATATTTTAAAATTGATTTCATTCAGTAAACTCAATAAGTCAACAGCATAAAAGTTTTTAATATTTTATTTATTTCCCAAAGTGGCTATTATAGTTTCATGTGATTATCTCATCCCTGGGAATTCTCTTCCCAGAATGAAAGTTCTGAACCAATTTAGTTTTTTTTTTTAGGTTAAGTTAGGAAGCGACGGTTCAAACAGAATTATTTTTTGTAGCCCTCAAACTAGCAGATCGAGTTTAAATAATTTTACACTTCACCTGCCTGTTATGGCAGATGAAAATAATATGGAAATATATGAATTGATTTTTTTGATTTTTTGGAGTAAATAGGAGCAAATATTTATACCAAATCACAATCTATTCAAGTGATATAATGGTTTTCCTGAATAACAAAATGGCGGACAGAATGAGAAAGAAAGCTTAAGGGGGTAGTCAACTCAAGAAGATGATTTTTTTTAAATTTCGATTTTTTACATTTATTTAAAGTTTCAAATTTTCTGAATCACAACATTTGTTTAGTTTATACGTTGACAAAAAGTTATAAAAATATGTTTAAAAAAATCTGGTGTGAAACACTCACACAACTTTCTCTTGCCAATGCAAATGATTAATAATAAACCTAACATTATTAATAAAATATTAGAAATAAACAAAAACTAACCTCAAAAACATAACCTTATTTTAATCATGAGTGAATGACGCAAAATGACAATCGAACTCAGTTTGGCTTAAAAATACGGAAAATCACGCTTTCACGCTAAACTAGGCTCTGTAGAGAAAAATGCTTTAAATAAAAGTTGTAGATCTTTTAATTTTCTATAAATTAAATTATATACACTTTTGTCGTAAAATGCATATTAAGGCCGAAATCTTAAAAAAAATCAATTTTTCACACATTTTCGTGAGAAAAAAAACAGGAAATCGCAAATTACCGCTAAACTAAGCGTTATACAAAAAATTGTTAGAAATAAAAGTTGTAGAATTTTTAATTCTTTACAACTTTTATTATATAAAGTTTTGCGCTAAAATGCATAATAAAGCTGTAATCTTAAAAAAACAACGTTTTTACGTGAAAACAGCCTCACCGAGAATTTCAGCAAACATGGCGCCTACCCTATCTTGTAGAGATTAAAAAATTGAGTAAAATAGGCGATTTTAAAAAAAATCGTAGGACCAGTTTTTGAGAAAATCGCAAAAAAGTGAAAAATTATACGAATAAACTACCACTTCCGGTTGACCGATTTTGATGAAAATGTTCGTGTCGCGTCCGGTAGTGGTATGTAACTTAAGTTTCAAGTTTCAAGTTCGTACGATGTTCCGTTCTTGAGATATTCTGTTCACACACATACACACACACACACACACACAGACCAATCGCTAAAAACATGTTTTTTGGGTTCAGGGGGTCTGAAAACGTATAGATCCGGTGAAAACTCGATTTCGAAAAATCGACATGAAAACAATACTTTCCTTCCTATGTATTCATATAGGCAAGAGAAAGTAATAAAGCTTACTAGCAAGGCGAGTGAAATTATTCCTTAAACTTTAAGTTTTCCGGGAATGTGGTTTTTACAGGATTGTACATTTTTGGGAATGAAATATTTTGGTTAGTATTGGAGATATTTGGATGTTTTTTTTTAAATTTTCGTAATTTCTTGCTCTATTATCTATGGAATGATTATTACAAAAACCTTAATAGGGATTTAGTTAAAAAATAATTTGTGAATATATAAAATAAATGTTTTTCAAAATATGGTTTTTCTTAAATAAATTTCTTGTAAGAAAAAATACATACAAGCGCATACAACAGATAATAGAGAGCAATTTCCTGTATTTTGTAGTCTAAGAATTATGTTGATATCTATCTTGGTTCCTGAGATTTTTGATTCCCCGTAAAAGCCCGCTTTTCCAACCTCATCCTTATATTAGAGGCTGTAATTAATTTTTTGGCTTGGTTCAAATGGTAGATCATTACTAGTAAATTACTCTTTCATTTAAAATAAATAATGATAAATTATAGCCAGAAGTTTTGATGATAATTTTCTGGGTTGACTACCCCCTTAATCGGCTTTATTTGATGAAATATTTTGTTTCTTTTGGTATACAGAATACGATATGAAATGAAACGCGCGCTAAGACGTTCTCAAACACCCGGTACACACCACAACAATGAGCAGGTAATGTTACCTGTATCACATAACCATACCATACAACTTTGATTACTACGATTCACTACTGAAATTCACATTAGGTAATTTAAATTCAAATCAGAAAATTTTGCATTAATTTAAATAAATTTTAAATATATACATTGTAACATTCGTTACAGTACAGATGTGAAAACAATACTTAGATATGAAAACAATACTTTCCTAAACTTCAAGATTTTTTTTAAATTTTGAGTCATTATTTTTGTAAAAAGTAATTTAATTTTCATTTAAATAGAAATGTAGTAAATGAGGCGATTTTTAGAAAATCCATAAGAGCCGTTTTTGAGAAAATCGCAAAAATGTGAAAAATGACATGAATAAACTACTTGTACTACTTCCGGTTAACCTATTTTCATGAAAAGTTCGTGTCGGGTCCTCACGTAGTACTTCACTTAATATTTAAGTTTGAACTTCGTTCAAACGATGTTCCGTTCTTGAGATATTTTGTTTACACACAGACCAATCGCTAAAAACATGTTTGTGTGGGTTGAGGGGGTCTGTTTACGTGTAGATCCGGTGAAGAGTGGATTTGTTAAAATCGACAAGAAAACAATACTTTCCTTCCTATATTTTCATATAGGCAAAAGAAAATAAAAAAATTACCACGTGGCACAGGCCCC
Source organism: Catonia carolina (assembly GCA_035578175.1). Classification (NCBI taxonomy): domain Eukaryota; kingdom Metazoa; phylum Arthropoda; class Insecta; order Hemiptera; family Achilidae; genus Catonia; species Catonia carolina. Next base: position 1,332,528 of record JAQMRL010000019.1, on the reverse strand, counting down.
ACGAATTCTAGCAGCCATGCCGGTTACTCTATCTTATTGAACACAAAAATGTAGTAAATGAGGCGATTTTAAACAAAATCGTAAGAGCCGCTTTTGATGAAAATGTTCGTATCTCGTCCCACTGTCATAGATAATTTAAGTTGTAAGTTTCAACTCGTATGCTATACCGTTCTTCAGATATTTTGTTTACACACACACAGACCAATCGCTAAAAACATGTTTTTTTCGGTTCAGGGGGTCTGAAAACGTGTAGTCTATATCCGGTGAAAACTCGGTTTGAAAAAATCGACATGAAAACAATACTTTCCTTCCCATATATTTTATGAAAAAAGAAAGTAAAATTATACGAGTATATAGGCTAGGGCGAGTGGATGTAAAAAGAAGTATATGGAAGCATCTTACCAAAAGAAGGGATAGGCTAGTGGGGCATATCCTAAGACATCCAGGTATTGGGCTATTAATAATGGAGGGTAACATTGAGGGAGTAAATTGTAGAGGGAGGCAAAGATTAGAATATATAAAGCAAATTACAAAAGATGTAGGGTGTTACAGGTATGAAGATATGAAACGACTTGCGCAAGATAGAACAGGTTGGAGAACTGCATCAAACCAGTCGAGAGACTGATGACAAAAAAAGACTAGGGCAATAGAACGTAACGAACAAATTGAAAAATAATCAAAAACAATACTGACCAAACGAAATTTTAAATTAGGTAAAGATGAAGTATATTCCACCATTTTTTTTAACTCAAAAAAAAAACAAAATTAAGTCCACTAAAAAAATATTTAACACAAATTTTAACACTAAAACCACTCAAAAAATTAAAACACAAAACATTACCACATTATTTTTATTACAAATATTTTTAAAAAAATTCACTATTAATTAAAATGAAAATCAATTAAATAATAAGCGAAGTAAAATTAAATTAACAAAATTCCATGGATTAAATAAAATTTAAAAATTAAAATACGTCTATTACGAACAAATTTCGAAACAATATTGCAAGATTTTCAAACAATTTGAAATTAAGTATCTACTACATTATACCTTAAAAAATTAATCTTGAATTTTTTATAAAATTATGAAATTTTTTTTTATAAAAAATTGGTTATCTTAGTTGATAGTAGGCTATAAGTAAAGTATTTTTAGGAAAAAAATTCCCGTTTTTTTTCATATTTCTTGTCAAGTGTTATAATAAAGGGAAGGTATAGGCAGGCCTATTTTAAGGTTAATTGAATTGTAAAGTAGACATGTTAATTATTTTAAAGCTACTTAATTGTTAGTCGGTTTTCCTTAAAAAAAAAAAAACATGAAAGTCACATCATTGTTTATTGATAAATGTCATCTATTACTGATACTTCAGATTGTTCCGTTATCTTAACATAGATTTCAATGTGTCTTGTAGTTAATATTGTACCACTTATTGCTAAGATTCGTTCTGGGATCTGGTTCAAATAAATCTATATAAATAAAATTGTGATTTTGTCTGTACAATTTTTCAAAATGCCCCAAATTTTGTTTCTACGCCAGTTTCACTAAGTAAACACCTAAAATAAGTTCAGCTGAATTTTTGTCTGTGTATGTACCTGATTTAAGTTTCAAGTTTCAAGGTCGTACAATGTTCCGTTCTTGAGATATTCTGCACACGCACGCACGCACACCAATCGCTAAAAACATGTTTGTGTGGGTTCATGGGCTCTGAAAACGTGTAGATCCGGTGAAAACTCGATTTCGAAAAATTGACATGAAACAATACTTTCTTTCCATCCTATATATTCATATAGGCAAGAGAAAGTAAAAATTTAATTGTGTAAAAGTGTAAACTTAAATTGGTGCCATATTCATCAAATCAAAAGTAATTTTCCTCGTACTTATTTAAACCGGAAATAAATCACAAATTTCATTACTTGGATTACCTCAAAAACAGTATTATGACTCAGATACTTCACACCCAACCTTAGCGGCCTAACAATTTAGAAAACAAATCACACCGTCGTTAAATACAATCAATATTGCAATAAAAACAAATGATCATAAATACTAAACCTGATAAAAACTTGTTTATAAATTAGTCAACAACTAGTGTGATTACATCTACGTAATAGAAACTTAACGGATTAAAAAAAAAAAATTTGTTGTAAACACTCACACGACTTTCTCTTCCAATGCAAATAATGTTTAATTTAACCTAACATTAGTAATAAAGCATTAGAAATAAACAAACAAATTAATCTCAAAAAACATAACCTTATTTTAATCATGAGTGTGTCACCGGATGACGACATAAGTGGCTAACCTTATCATTTTGGTGGCCCTGAAAAGGGCCGTTTAGGTGTGTGTCCGCCGGGGCGGGCAAAGGTGTTTGATGGCCCTGAAAAGGGCCGGTGTAAACCTTATTGAATTGGTCCTGAGAAGGACCGTTGTACCGGTCTCGAAGGAGACCGGTGTAGACAGCGCATGGCTGCGACGAGAAGCTGGGCGACACGGCGTGTCGTCGTCCAGCGGAGACGTCATCTTCTTCCCTCGCAGTAGTGCGTCGATGGCTGCTTCGTCGGGTCCGGTGGGCATAAGGCTCGGTCGAGGGACCGCTGTGGGCATAGCTCGCGATGACGGTCCGGTCGACGGCTTACGGTGACGGGTCGGCGAGCGGAAGCATCATCTTCTCTCTTGCGGGGTCGTCGATTAATCTTCGCTGGAGTCCGGCAGCCGTGTGCCGTGGTGGGCGTCTCGTCTGATGTCTGGTTCGAAGTGAAGCTCTCGGTGTCTTGATTAGAATTCAATTTCTGCTCAGTGCAGCGCTCTTTATATAGCTGCCGGGAGCGCTGTGTTAGAGAGCGGCTACTGCTTGGCCTTGATGACAAAGGCCTTTGCGGTGCGCAGCCGAAAGGTTTGTCGGGCGCCGCTACAGGGCTTTGTCGCTTCGCCGCTAAAAAGCCCATTGCGCCGACAAAGGCCGGAAGAAGTTTTCAAGGCCGTCAACACAGTAAATGATTAATTAGAAGGGATGGCGGTGACAAATGAATGATGCAAAATGAATATTCATTATTATCTACAATGGCAAAATAAAGTCGCAGGCGTGTTTCACACTAGATTTTTTTTTTGTATTATATTTATGTAATGTATTTAGTACAGTTTATTTAACGTATAACAATACTCGTTGGAAATTCGAAATACATAGCCTACCTAAAGCTATTTCTAAATCTATGATGTAATAATATATCTATAAACAAAAGTTTGCATGACAATAAATTTCACAAACTTGAATATAACTTAATATTATTATTATTATTTTATGGAAAATTTAAATTGTCCCTTTACATCCATCAAGAAGAAATAGTTTCTAAATTTATAGCATGACAATGAAATACTGTTATAGATAAATACATAATGAAATGACAGTAATTTAAATATATTTGTATAGTAGTATATTTATTATCTAAATACACAAGTTAACAAAAAAAAAAAAACATGACAATGGTGTATCTAAATTTGCGCTGTAAGGTTAGTAAATTAGATAATCTGATTAAAGTTGGCATCGTAAAGTTTGTTTTATTTCAGAGGTAGTATTCTGTAGGAATGTCCGTGTACAGGCTGATTCAAAAGTATTAGCTTTATTCCAAGGGTCCAGAATTTTTAAGACATTATTTCAATGATTACGTAGTTGATCCGTACGGACATTCTATTTTGAAGATTGATTCACACATACAAGACTGTGCAGCGACCGTGTCATTTCGAGAGTAATCGAAAAACGGTCCTTTACATTTGAAATGTAGCCCTACAGAAATGGTTCATCATGATACACACGTACAGGTCATTTGTTCTAGCTAGAAGCTCTCCCACCAACGCTCTGTGCCGCTGAGCTGTTCTGTTATGTGTTGGGGGAAGCACCTCGAAGGGAACTGATCAGTCTCTCCTTAGTGCAAGCAGCGTTAAGAGCCTAAGTGTACTATAAATCCTAAAAACATTGACTGTATGTTGTAATTTTATATTTTCGTTGTTCTATTCCCTTCACTAGTCTTCAGCTCGTACATTCGGAAGTAGGCCAACTGTTTTATGTAGTCTACCTATTGTTTTTACTCTTTTGCTGTTTGGTTTTGTTTATATTAATTTTTCACGTAACGGACCAATTTTACTGACCGATGTGCAAAATCGTGTAGCCAAAGCTATGGGGATTTCTCGTAGTACAGTTCAAAAAATTTTGAAAAAAACGAAAAAACCCTGATGTGCTAATCAGAACACCAAATAAGAAAAGAATGAGAAGGAAAGTGAAGAGTGAAGTGGACGATTTTGATAAGTGTGTTGTGAGAAGAACAATATATAACTTTCATAAAACAAACGCTGAATGGGCAACTTTGAATTTGTTACTCCCTGTTTTGCGGGAGGAAATTAATTTCAAAGGAAATAACTGGTCGATGTGGAAAATTATTAAAGATATGGGATTCAGATGGAGAAATGCAAAAGACAACAGAAAATATTAAGTTTTTAACTAGTAGTTTTTAGTCTATAGGGTGATTCAAAAAGAGCGCCGGTTTTGATATATCAAATTAAGAGAGTTATTTTATTGAAAAACTGAAAATAAATACATCAACAAGTTCATCTTACCTTCCGATTTCATGTATGAAAAATGATGTCATGCATGTGTCCTCCTCTACTGCGCTGGCACGCATCAACTCTGTCCATGAAATTGGATATTACTGCACGACAAGTTTCGACTTCCATTTGCCCGACAACCCGTCGAATTTCCTCCTTCAAGTCATTGATGTTTCGGGGTTTATTGGCATACACCAATGGCTTCAGATGACCCCAAAGATGAAAGTCACAAGGCGTCAAGTCACACGACCTTGGTGGCCATTGATGGTCGGAATTACGAGAAATGATGCGATCCTGGAACCGCTCACGGAGCAACAACATTGTTTCTCGTGCAGCAACTGAATTTTATACGGGTGATATTGGAGTTCGTACCGAAGAATTCTCCGTACAGAAGAACATCGTAAACCCAATTGTTGAGAACGGCGACGTATTGATTTTGCTGGGCTAACAGCCACACTGTCACGAACTAACGCAACGTTCTGCTCAGTTCGGCCAGAACGACGACGTCCAGAACTTTTAAGGTCGACTGTTGAACCCGTCTCAAAAAACTTTTTCATGAGCCTGCGAACTGTTGATTCATTCGGTGCTTCATTACGTCCCAGAGTACCGCGAAGTCGCCTGACAGTAGCCGCATAACTCTCTCCACTCTGGTAAAATGTTTTGACGATTAACACTCGTTGTGCAATAGTAAACTTCTCCATGGTTAGACACAGACTGCGAGAGTACTACACTGCGAACAAGAGAAACTACAACTGAATCGTCAATCGGAATGTTCTCCGAAATAGAAATGAGGTCTAACAATGTTGCCAACCGATAAACAAAAATTTACCAGCCGTTTAAAAACCGGCGCTCTTTTTGAATCACCCGTTAGTTGTAACAGAGTAGTATACAGTTAGAAAGAGAGGGAATGATGATTAAGTGAGAAGGAGACAACACTTGCCCCGTTGAAACTATCCCTACTCTACCTACTCCTCCCCCCTTACAAGCTTCTTCCAAAAACAAATCTACTATACTGGACTGTACCCCGACAGATCACTTCTGTACTTCGGTATAGTCACTTGAGTAAAGAGTTTGCCCTGATTTGCAACGAGGGGTAAAGGGGGAAAAGCATCAGTGCGCATGCGGGACTACTTTAATTTCAGTACGACAAACATAACAACTTATACTATACCCAGAGCATATACAGTACTCGTATATCGCGGAACCTTTTGTAAGTTAACTATACAAATATTTAACTGTTTGTTACCGTAAACATAAATTTCGGTTTTTTGAAGCTAAACAAAAATGGCTATCCGTACCTCTTAACAAAAGCCGTGAGCGAGCGGATAACTACTCTTGATGTTTCTCTTTCCACAATTCGAATTATAAAAAATCTGGTGTGAAACACTCACACAACTTTCTCTTGCCAATGCAAATAATAAATAATAAACCTAACATTATTAATAAAATATTAGAAATAAACAAAAACTAACCTCAAAAACATAACCTTATTTTAATCATGAGTGAATGACGCAAAATGACAATCGAACTCAGTTTGGCTTAAAAATACGGAAAATCACGCTTTCACGCTAAACTAGGCTCTGTAGAGAAAAATGCTCTAAACAAAAGTTGTAGATCTTTTAATTTTCTATAAATTTAATTATATACACTTTTGTCGTAAAATGCATACTAAGACCGAAATGTTAAAAAAAACGATTTTTCTCACGTTTTCGTGAGAAAAAAAACAGAAAATCGCAAATTACCGCTAAACTAAGCGTTATACAAAAAAATGTTTGAAATAAAAGTTGTAGAATTTTACATTCTCTACAACTTTTATTATATAACGTTTTGCACTAAAATGCATATTAAAGCCGCAATCTTAAAAAGAAAATGTTTTTACGTAAAAACAGCCTCACGCAGAATTTCAGCAAACATGGCGCCTACCCTATATTGTAGAGCATAAAAAATGTAGTAAACCAGGCGATTTTAAAAAAAATCGTAGGAATAGTTTTTGAGAAAATCGCAAAAAAGTGAAAAATTATACGAATAAACTACCACTTCCGGTTGACCGATTTTGATGAAAATGTTCGTGTCGGGTCCGGTAGTGATATGTAACTTAAGTTTCAAGTTTCAAGTTCGTACGATGTTCCGTTCTTGAGATATTCTGTTCACACACACACACACACACACACACACACACACACACACACACACACACACACACAGACCAATCGCTAAAAACATGTTTTTTGGGTTCAGGGTGTCTGAAAACGTATAGATCCGGTGAAAACTCGATTTCTTAAAATCGACATGAAAACAATACTTTCCTTCCTATATATTCATATAGGCAAGAGAAAGTAAAAAAGGAAGTTAAAGACAGTGAAGAAGATAATACTTCTTCAACAGTTTTGTTGACACCTGGTAAAAAAAGGAAACGTTTAGATAGATACTAGTGAGACTGATAGTGAAGACGCGGGTAACAGCGTTAGTAAAGAAGGCGATTTAATCGTAGAAAATTTTGTTCCAATGGAATAAGGTAGCTGTTAAATACAGTAACTCAAACATTTCTAGTCATGTAATTAAGCTGTAGGCAATATTACAAGTCACATTTATTTCTTATTAAGTTTATGAAGAAAAGATTTTCTCGGAATAAACCACAGATTACAAAATGTATGTAAAACTTGCTCGGTAGTGAAATGTACGATTAGTGTCACATTGTAGAGGTTGGCAGCACTGTCATATTTTCACTTCCCTTCCACACAGCCCATACATACGCAAAAGGCAATCTCCTGACTTCAGTATTTATAGCTGCTCGACAGTTGCCAACTGTCATCCGCGACAGTTGCCAACAGTGATCCGCGACAGTTGCCAACTGTGATCCGCGACAGTTGCCAACTGTGATCCGCGACAGTTGCCAACTGTGATCCGCGACAGTTGCCAACTGTGATCCGCGACAGTTGCCAACTGTGTGTGATCCGCGACAGTTGCCAACTGTGATCCGATGCACATTAACTTAATTATTTTTCGGAAAAATACTGCAGAATGTGAATTTATGCCCAAAACGGGCAGGTGGAGTGTTATTTTATTGCACTCTATCTGTTTGGTCCAGGGCTAAAAAAAAATAGTTCTGTTTCTTTTCACATAGTCAGCCACTTATATGACTGAACTATTTAAGAACAGAAGAGGTAGAGGTGTAAAAGACACTAGTCAGAGTTATCTCCTCTGAGAGTAATGAATTTCACTATGCAGCCAGACCCTGTGGTGAATGAAGTGAAGGTGTCATTTGCAGGGTGGAAAGTGAGTGCTTTTCGGAGGGCCTGGCATGCTGATAAGCATACTCTTTCAACTCAGTGAGTGTGGGCAAATGTAAACCACCTCACTCCTTGTTTTACTTAGTAAAACCTCTAGAGGTTCAAACCAGCCTTTCGGCTGTTGACCTAAACAACAACAACAACTGCAGAATACGGTTATTCAAGTTTGAGAATAGGCTACAATCAAATTATTACGTAAAAGTGTACGGAGAAAAACTCACATTTTGCTGCGCATAAGATTTTCGGGTGCGCGACTAATGCCCAATCCGGTAATACAATCCATTTTCGAGTCTCCTGGATGCAGTTATAAAAAAAATTTGGTGTGAGACACTCACACAACTTTCTCTTCCCAATGCAAACAAATGAACGATATAACCTATCATTAGTAAAAAAAAATCAGATATAAACAAAAAACCCTCAATAAACATAACCTTATTTTAATCATGAGTGAAAGACGCAAAATTAAAATCGACCTCAGTTTGTCTTAAAAACACAGAAAATCACTCTTTCCCGCTAAAATAGGCTCTGCAGTGAAAAATGCTTTAAATAAAAGTTGTAGATCTTTTAATTTCCTATAAATTTGATTATATACACCTTTGTCGTAAAATAGCCGAAATATTTTTAAAAAAATCGATTTTTCACACATTTTAGTGAGAATAAAACAGAAAATTGCTAATTACCGCTAAACTAACCGTTCTACAACAAAATGTTTGAAATAAAAGTTGTAGAATTTTAAATTATCTACATTTTTTATTATGTAAATTTTTGTGCTGAAATGCATATTAAAGCCGTAATTTAAAAAAAAAAACATTTTTTTACGTGAAAAAAGCCTCCCCAAGAGTTTCAGCAAGCATGGCGCCTACCCTATCTTGTAGAGAATAAAAAATTTAGTAAACCAGGCGATTTGAAAAAAAATCGTAGGACCAGTTTTGAGGAAATCACAAAAAAGTGAAAAATTACACGAATAACTACTACTTCCGGTTGACCGATTTTGACGAAAATGTTCCTGTCGGGTCTTGGTAGTGGTATGTAACTTAAGTTTCAAGTTTTAAGTTCGTACGATGTTTCGTTCTTGAGATATTGTGTTCACAAACACACACGCACGCACACACACAGACCAATCGCTAAAAACATGTTTTTTGGGTTCAGGGGGTCTGAAACATGTAGATTCGGTGAAAAATCGACATGAAAACAATACATCCCTTCCTATATATTCATATAGGCAAGAGAAAGTAAAATATAAAGTGCAGGTAAAAATGAAAAACATCTTGGAAGAGCTTTCGGTAAATGTCACAAAACTTTTGGAACAACCAGTAAGGTTACATAACATTAAATCTCCGAATGCAAATATTTAAAACCATCCGAGACTATATAGGTATACAGTTAAGTTGTTTACATAAAACAGGTTGACTGTACAGTTTACTTTATTATTCGTTTAACTGCTTGTAAACATGCGATGCGAAGGTCTATCAAAATAAACTTAAAAGAAATCATACATTATTAATAAATAACTAGGCATAAAATAGTGCACTAACGTCTGCTACCGTTCACTTGTCAAAACTAGTGATATACTGTACTAGGTTATCTACAACTAGAACAAAATACAAACGATGACGCAACAAAAGTCAAAAGGGATTTTAAATATTAAAATATAGTACAATTGGAAAGACACAATGTCAATGTATTTAGGTCGATATGAAAAATGCCTTTCATGAGACGACAAGTCTCATGGCTGGTGAAAATCTTTAAAAAGGTGTCACTGGATAGCGAAATTAAGTGGCGAGTTAAAACCTTTAATTGTTGGTGGCCCTTAAAAGGGCCGTTTAAGCGGTGGTCGTCTTGAAGGGGCGTCGGTCGTAGTCGTCGTGGCGGTCGGAGGCTGGGCGACACGGCGTGTCGTCGTCCAGCGGAGACATTATCTTCTTCCCTCGCAGCAGTGCGTCGATGGCTGCTTCGTCGGATCCGGTGGGGGTAAGACTCGGTCGAGGGACCGCTGTGGGCTTCGCTCGCGTCAGCGGGCGATGACGGTCCGGTCGACGGCTTACGGTGACGGGTCGGCGAGCGGAAGCATCATCTTCTCTGTTGCAGGATCGTCGATTAATCTTCGCTGGAGTCCGGCAGCCGTGTGCCGTGGTGGACGTCTCGTATGCTGTCTGGATAAGAATTGAGTCTCTCTTTGTCTGGATCGGAATTGAATCTCTCGGCTCAGTGTAGCGCTCTTTTTATTGTCGCCGAGAGCGCTGTGGTGATAGGCGGTGACTGGCTCGACCTTGATGACAAAGGCCTCTGTCGGTGCGCAGCCGAGAGGTTTGTCGGTACGCCGCCAAAGGGGCTATCGCGCCGACAAAGGCCGGAAGAAGTATAGAAGGCCGGCAACACAATAAATGATTAATTAGAAGGGGTGGCGGTGACAAAGGTTTTCCTTTGTTTGAATTTTCGTAAAAACCATAAGTTATTTCTGTATGTACTCTTTAAGGGGAATCGAATGACACTTTTTTGTTTCCAAATACCGGTTTTTGATTGCGCATATTTTTGAAAGATGTCCCTATTTTGACCTCGAACGAATGGAGACATCTGAGAAGATAGGTATTGCACAGTGGATCCCAGAGAGAGTAGGGGCAGCAATGCTGCGGTATGAGGAGAGCTGGAAGTTGGTCGCTCAATTTGCGGAGATGGTGATCGGGAGACTGCGGAGGGAGGATACATCTGGAGATCAGTGGGGTCGCCCTCTCCCACAGTAAATCAATTCTGTCCCACTCTCGTAGAGTAGGCACACCAAATTTACTGGTGATGAAAGAGATGAATGAAAGTGAGAGAGTGAGTGTTGGTCAGTGACAGCGAGAGAGAAATTACGCTACGGTTCCTTTTGTAGAAAAGCAGTCTATGTTCCAGTACATCGTTGATCGATGATCCAATTTAATAACCAATTAATGTCAATTCAAGAAATAATTTAACAGTAATCTTAAATAATAATCAAAATTAAACAATTTCAAATTTAAAAGTTAAATCTAATAAACAGTAATTAAATGTACCATGATGAATTAAAAGAAGAAAATAAATTATTCAAAGAAATTAATTCCAGAAACCAAATACTTATATATTTTTTTTTTTTTACTCCTAATTTGTGTACGTTGCAATCTGTTTAATTCAGAACAATAAGCAACGTGACCCAATCAGATGAGGATGATGTGTATGACGTGTAAATGAGACTGTGTAGTCTTGTACAGAATTATAGAATATGGTTAATTGAAACCCAACCATCAAAGTACACCGGTAACCACTGTCTAGCATTCAAATCCGTATAAAAGTAACTACCTTTACTAGGATTTAAACCAGGAACCTTCGTCTCCGAAAATCAGCTGTTAAAAAGCTGACTCACGGCGACAACTTTACCTCTAGACCAACCCGGTGGGTACTTATAATTTAACCAAGAAAAACAAAAGAAGGTATAATTTAATTAAATAATTTAAGACAATAAGGAAATGAGTAAAAAAAATAAAACAACAAGAATCTAATTAATTACGGAGCATATTAAAATGAATTTGAATTTTTTTTAAAATAGGAAGAAAAATTAACATAAAATTTATGCATGTCTATTAAACCAACTGCAACAATGACTCAGCCACCCCCCTCCCATCTGATCCCGCGGTCAATGGAAGGACGAACAATAAGATAGGAAGACTCCAATGTTAATTAAAATCGTAACTATAAAATCATTAATTTCTGAGCTCATAAATAGAATATATATTAATATTCAATTTGATATTGTAGTAAATACTTAAACATTTCAATAATTTATTTAAAATACATAGATTCATACAAAGTGTCATCAATAAAATAATTCAAACACTTCTAATTTTTACTTTCGCTAGCCTATATGAATATATAGAAGGAAAGTCTGCCCATAACAGACAGGTGGAGTGTCAAATTATTTATACTCAATCTGTTCGTTGCAGGGCTAAAATAAATAGTTCTGTTTCTTATCACATGGTCAGTCAATTAAATGACTGAATCATTTAAGAACAGAAGAGGTAGAGGTGTACTGTGACACTAATCAGAGTTATCTTCTCTGAAAGTAATGAATTTCATTGTACAGCCAGACCCTGTGGTGAATGAAGTGAAGGTGTCATTTACAGAGTGGAAAATATGTGTTTTTCAGAGGGCCCGGCATGCTGATAAGCGTACTTTTCCACTCAGTGAGGAAGGCAATGGTAAACCACCTCACTCCTTGTTTTACTTAGTAAAACCTCTAGAGGTTCAAACAAGCCTTTCGGCTGTTGACCTAAACAACAACAGAAGGAAAGTATTGTTGTAACACATTTATCATTGTCAATTTTACATTTTATATTGGTTCAAATTATATTTCTTTCAAATTACTTTACAATTTGGCACCCAACGTGGGGCTGGACTGTACAGTCGTTATCTTGCTTGTTAGTTTACTGCGTGCATAAACGCTCGCTCACAACAATGAATAAAATTATACTATGTTATTGGAACGGCGCGTATGGGTTGTGCGAGTGAGAGCGTTATGCATTCTCTCACTCCCACGGCTAGGGGAAATTAGTTCATCTGAACACTGTACGTTACACCTTCCACGCCCCGCTGATAGTGTGTAAATTTTTTAACCCGACATTTCCCTTGTAGTATTATTTAAACATTTCCGAGGGAGGTGGAGGGTTGTTTGCTGATGTCGGATCAAGTGGCCAGACGGCGGGATTTTGGTTGGTAGGCGGTTGTGGCCTCCTTGTGGCTGGACGAGGACGCCTCAATTGAATCTAACACTACTTCCCCCATCGTGAGGGAGTGAACATGAGTTTTTTCGCCGCCTCGTATAAAAAAATCCATTTTTACTTTCTCTTGCCTATATGAATATATAGGAATGAAAGTATTGTTTTCATGTCGATTTTAACAAATACACTCTTCACCGGATCTACACGTAAACAGACCCCCTGAACCCAAAATAACATGTATTTAGCGATTGGTTTGTATGTGTGTGTGCGCGCGTGAGTGTGTGTGAACAGAATATTTCAAGAACGAAACATCGTACGAACTTAAAACTTAAGTTACATACCACTACCGGACCCGACACGAACATTTTTATCAAAATCGGTCAACCGGAAATAGTAGTTTATTCTGTACTAGGTACAGAACCTAATTTAGCGTGAAAGAGTTATTTTCCGTATTTTTAAGACAAACTGATGTCGATTTTCATTTCGCGTTTTTCACTCACGATTAAAATAAGGTTATGTTTTTTGTTTAATTCTAATGTTTTATTATTAATGTTAGGTTATATTGGTCATTATTTGCAATGGCAAGAAAAAGTTGTGTGAGTGTTTCACATCAGATTTTTTTTGGTTTCTTGGCTTCCAGTTTTGGGCTACTTTCGGTTAAATCGGAACTTCAAACCCAATTTAAGCCCACGAACTTTTTGTGTAAATTACGAATCCGAAAACAGTTTGTTGCTATCTCTAGTAGTTTTAGACATCTGGATGTGACGGACGGACAGACAAAGAAAAATGATGGATGACAATTTGTAAAATTCCACCAACAACGAATTAAATACACTAGTAAAACAAAATAATAACAAAAAACATCAAAGAGAAATAAACAAAAAATGTCACTTTAATTTAAAAAGAGAATTGAGTTCAATAGTAACAGCATTTATGCATCAATGTATGAACAAAACACAAGTTGAAACATGACAATGTCAAATATCAAAGTCAGGGTCAGGCTGGGAAGAGAGAATCGTTTTATAACACGCGGCAACATGCACTGCATACCACACACCATACGGACGTCAATTGTAAGCAAAAAACAAACAAAAAAATATTTGAAAATATCAGAGCAATCACTAAATGTGGGTTACAGATGTCATGTCATGTTTTACATTCATGATCTGACTTTTCCATACAAATAAGTTGTCAGTTATAATAGATTTGGACTACTTTTTGTGACGTCATAATAAATATTTAAATTAATATTAGGCCTTTAAACGTATACCATTTCAAACTTACAAAGAGGTTATCAATGTGCTATGGACAGTACGGTGAACCGTATTATGTTTCTCGTTCTAAATGTTCTATTATGTTTATGTTTACAAGTTCTAAATTTTAATTACTAATCTTTTCATGATTGCATAATAATCTACATTACAGAATATGATGCATAAAGGAAATGTTTTTGATAGAATATATTTATTTATTTATTTAAAATCGTGTAGATACTAGTAATTAGCGACCACGTTACATACATAACGTAGTCACAAAATTGTTTGAACAAAAACCTACTTATGCACGGAGAAAATTCAGGAATAAATTACCCCAATTTTTTAAATGATGTGATAATTTGTATTCCTTTAAAAAAATCTGAAAAATTACTTGATCGGTGAAATTTTTTATAGCGTACAAATTGTACACTTGATAGCAGTGATACATTGTGTGATTGTTGTAATAATTATGTATTTCAGGTGTTATAACAGACATGTTCTATAATCCTCATGGAGTCTCCAGGACGCAAAAAAAGAAAAAAAAACAGTTGTTTCAAATATTGTGAAGATAGTAATCAATTTCCCTGTTTGAAATTAAAAATTTCTTTACAATTTTTACTTTCTCTTGCCTATATGAATATATAGGAAGGAAAGTATTGTTTTCATGTCGATTTTAAGAAATCGAGTTTTCACCGGATCTATACGTTTTCAGACCCCCTGAACCCAAAAAACATGTTTTTAGCGATTGGTCTGTGTGTGTGTCTGTATGTGAACAGAATATCTCAAGAACGGAACATCGTACGAACTTGAAACTTGAAACTTAAGTTACATACCACTACCGGACGCGACACGAACATTTTCATCAAAATCGGTCAACCGGAAGTAGTAGTTTATTCGTATAATTTTTCACTTTTTTGCGATTTTCTCAAAAACTGGTCCCACGATTTTTTTTTAAATCGCCTATTTTACTCAATTTTTTATTCTCTACAAGATAGGGTAGGCGCCATGTTTGCTGAAATTCTCGGTGAGGCTGTTTTCACGTAAAACGTTGTTTTTTTAAGATTACGGCTTTAGTATAAATTTTAGCGCAAAAACTTATATAATAAAAGTTGTAGAGAATTTAAAAACCTACAACTTCTGTTTCAAACATTTTCTTGTGTAACGCTTAGTTTAGCGGTAATTTGCGATTTTCTGTTTTTTTTCTCACGAAAACGTGAGAAAAATCGATTTTTTTAACATTTCGGTCTTAGTATGCATTTTACGACAAAAGTGTATATAATTAAATTTATAGAAAATTAAAAGATCTACAACTTTTGTTTAAAGCATTTTTCTCTACAGAGCCTAGTTTAGCGTGAAAGCGTGATTTTCCGTATTTTTAAGCCAAACTGAGTTCGATTGTCATTTTGCGTCATTCACTCATGATTAAAATAAGGTTATGTTTTGAGGTTAGTTTTTGTTTATTTCTAATATTTTATTAATAATGCTAGGTTTATTGTTAATTATTTGCATTGGCAAGAGAAAGTTGTGTGAGTGTTTCACACCAGATTTTTTGAATTGTTTTTATTTGCTTTTATTGTTGTAATTCATAGTAGGCTATGATGTTACATAAAATATGTTAATATAAAGTTTATTTATCTCGCATAAAGTATTTTAGGGTATTTTCTGCAATCCCCCCCCCCAAACATGATTTGTCTAATTTTATAAATACTTCATATCCATGTAATCTTACAGTATTTTTAACGATAAAAACGGGAAAACATTTAAAAAAATCTGGTGTGAAACACTCACACAACTTTCTCTTGCCAATGCAAATAATTAATAAAAAACCTAACATTATTAATAAAATATTAGAAATAAACAAAAACTAACCTCAATAAACATACACTAATTTTAATCATGAGTGAATGACGCAAAATGACAATCGAACTCAGTTTGGCTTAAAAATACGGAAAATCACGCTTTCACGCTAAACTAGGCTCTGTAGAGAAAAATGCTGTAAATAAAAGTTGTAATCTTTTAATTTTCTATAAATTTAATTATATACACTTTTGTCGTAAAATGCATACTAAGGCCGAAATGTTAAAAAAAATTGTTTTTTCTCACGTTTTCGTGAGAAAAAAACTGAAAATCGCAAATTACCGCTAAACTAAGCGTTATACAAAAAAATGTTTGAAATAAAAGTTGTAGAATTTTAAATTTTCTACAACTTTTATTATATAACGTTTTGCGATAAAATGCATATTTAAGCCGCAATCTTAAAAAGAAAATGTTTTTACGTAAAAACAGCCTCACGCAGAATTTCAGCAAACATGGCGCCTACCCTATCTTGTAGAAAATAAAAAATTGAGTAAACCAGGCGATTTTAAAAAAAATCGTAGGACCAGTTTTTGAGAAAATCGCAAAAAAGTGAAAAATTACACGAATAAACTACTACTTCCGGTTGACCGATTTTGATGAAAATGTTCGTGTCGGGTCCGGTAGTGGTATGTAACTTAAGTTTCAAGTTTCAAGTTCGTACGATGTTCCGTTCTTGAGATATTCTGTTCACACACAGACACACACACACACAGACCAATCGCTAAAAACATGTTTTTTGGGTTTAGGGGGTCTGAAAACGTATAGATCCGGTGAAAACTCGATTTCGAAAAATCGACATGAAAACAATACTTTCCTTCCTATATATTCATATAGGCAAGAGAAAGTAAAAAACAGTTGTTTCAAATATTGTGAAGATAGTAATCAATTTCCCCGTTTGAAATTAAAAATTTCTTTACAATTTTTTTAATTGTTTTTATTATAAGTTTTAATTTGCTTTTATTGTTGTAATTCATAGTAGGCTATGTTAATATAAAGTTTATTTATCTCGCATAAAGTATTTTAGGGTATTTTCTGTAATCCCCCCCCCCCAAACATGATTTGTCTAATTTTATAAATATTTCATATCCATGTAATCTTACAGTATTTTTAACGATAAAAACGGGAAAAAAATTTTTAAAAAATCTGGTGTGAAACACTCACACAACTTTCTCTTGCCAATCATATATATTTCAATCATATGAAAGACGCAAAATTAAAATCAACCTCAGTTTGGCTTAAAAATACGGAAAATCACTCTTTCACGCTAAACTAGGCTCTGTAGAGAAAAATGCTATAAATATATATTGTAGATCTTTTAATTTTCTATAAATTTGATTATATACACTTTTGTCATAAAATGCATACTAAGGCCGAAATCTTAAAAAAATCAATTTTTCACACGTTTTCGTGAGAAAAAAACAGAAAATCGCTAATTACCGCTAAACTAAGCGTTATACAAAGAAATGTTTGAAACAGAAGTTGTAGAATTTTAAATTCTCTACATTTTTTATTATATAAATGTTTGCGCTATAATACATATTAATGCCGTAATCTTAAAAAAACAACGTTTTACGTGAAAACAGCCTCACCGAGAATTTCAGCAAACATGGCGCCTACCCTATCTTGTAGAGAATAAAAAATTGAGTAAAATAGGCGATTTAAAAAAAAATCGTGGGACCAGTTTTTGAGAAAATCGCAAAAAAGTGAAAAATTATACGAATAAACTACTACTTCCGGTTGACCGATTTTGATGAAAATGTTCGTGTCGGGTCCGCTAAAAACATGCTTTTTGGGTTCAGGGGGACTGAAAACGTATAGATCCGGTGAAAACTCGATTTCGAAAAATCGACATTAAAAATATAAGTACTTTCCTTCCTATATATTCATATAGGCAAGAAAAAGTAAAAACTCATGCACCGATATTTTTTAAGTTAACATTAAACTATTTATTGAAAGTTGTTAATTTATTTAATGATGTCATGTACTCAATGAGTTTATATTTCATTAATACTGTGACAAACAATATCGAAGAAGATCATGTTCGGGAAAGTTCTAGTAAAGCGGTAATTCATTCATAGAAATAGTAAAGAGAGGATAATAGAATGAAAAATCTGGTGTGAAACACTCACACAACTTTCTCTTGCCAATGCAAATAATTTACAATATAATTTAACATTAGTAATAAAATATTAGAAATAAACAAAAAACTAACCTCAATAAACATAACCTTATTTTAATCATGAGTGAAACACTCAAAATGAAAATCAACCTCAGTCTGGCTTAAAAATACGGTAAATCACTATTTCACGCTAAACTAGGCTCTGTAGAGAAAAATACGTTAAATAAAAGTTGTAGATCTTTAAATTTCCTATAAATTTGGTTATATACACTTTTGTCGTAAAATGCATACTAAGGCCAAAATCTTAAAAAAATCGATTTTTCACACGTTTTCGTGAGAAAAAATCAGAAAATCGCTAATTACTGCTAAACTAAGCGTCATACAAAAAAATGTTTGAAACAGAAGTTGTAGGTTTTTAAATTCTCTACAACTTTTATTATATAAGTTTTTGCGCTAAAATTTATATTAAAGCCGTAATCTTAAAAAAACAACGTTTTTACGTGAAAACAGCCTCACCGAGAATTTCAGCAAACATGGCGCCTACCCTATCTTGTAGAGAATAAAAAATTGAGTAAAATAGGCGATTTTAAAAAAAATCGTAGGACCAGTTTTTGAGAAAATCGCAAAAAACTGAAAAATTATACGAATAAACTACTACTTCCGGTTGACCGATTTTGATGAAAATGTTCGAGTCGCGTCCGGTAGTGGTATGTAACTTAAGTTTCAAGTTTCAAGTTCGTACGATGTTCCGTTCTTGAGATATTCTGTTCAAACACACACACACACACACACACACACAAACACACACACACACACACACACACACAGACCAATCGCTAAAAACATGTTTTTTGGGTTCAGGGGGTCTGAAAACGTATAGATCCGGTGAAAACTCGATTTCTTAAAATCGACATGAAAACAATACTTTCCTATATATTCCTTCCTATATATTCATATAGGCAAGAGAAAGTAAAAAGTAACAATGGGGTGGCTATAAAGGGGTGCCTATTCATGAAAGTTGTTTGAAAGGACTGCGCTATTGTGTCTATTGTTGTACAACTATTCATGAAAAGGTCAAACTATAACACTTTCTATGTAAGGCTGTTGTTGTTTAGGTGATCACCCTGTAGGCCGTTTTGAACCTCTAGAGGCTTTACTAAGTAAAACAAGGAGCAGCACGCCGGGCCCTCTGAAACGCACATATTTTCCACTCTGCAAATGACACCTTCACTTTATTCACCACAGGGTCCAACTCTATAATGAAATTCATTACTTTCAGAGGAGATAACTCTGATCAGTGTCTTTAACACCTCTACCTCTTCTGTTCTTAAATGATTCAGTCATTAAATCGGCTGACCATGTGATAAGAAACACAACTATTTATTTTAGCCCTGCAACGAACCCTTAAAAAACACCTATGTTTAAACCTAAACGTAAATTAACCCCAATCAACGACTTTATTATCGATTTACCATCCCCTTCAAACATCTCTATATGATGAAATTTTGGTTCACTTCTCGGAATATGTTGAATGATTCAAATTATAACGGAATTTTTTTATCGATACACCAAAAATTTCAAATGCCGTGCAACGAACAGATTGAGTGTAAATAATCTGACACTCCACCTGTCTGTTATGGGCAGAAAGATACAGTAACATAGCTAAAATAAACGCAAATAAATAGACGGTCCGACAAAACAGTTCATTTAAAACAGGGGTTAGAATACATAAACATAAAAGAATACATATTTCATACGGTGTAGCTTTACCAAATAACAAATTTAATATTGAAAGTGTTTTTCGTTAGTTACTTTACTCTTGTTACGGGGGTCGGGGCAACGGGGACTAACCAGATTGAATAATTTACATCCTTACATGAATAATGTATGCCGCAATTCACTTCATTTTCAGCGTTATTTATTTCGTCATGCTTTAAACGTACGTGATCACGTCCACTTTCATACACTCATACTTGTATTATTACGAATATGCTTTATTATAAACGAATTTTATAGTTATACAAGAAAATAATGTACTGTATCACTTAATCCAGGTTCTTTCGGAATCTAGTTATTTAATTTATTTATTCATTTTTTTTACTTTTGAGACCTCATAAGATCACTCTAGTTCAAGTTTAGGTCAGTTCCAGTGTTGGGTTTCTTTGAAAAGCGCGCTCTCCCGAGCGTGGCTTCCTTTCGTTTGGCCCACATTTTCTTAAAACTTTCCGATCTCTGTTTCCGGTCTTGGTGGGTAAACACCCTGTTGTACACTCTTCTGGTTTTCGGTTTGATTGTTACCATATTCGTCTTGACTAGTTTGTGGTGCTTAGCTGATTTTGTTAGCAGGTCTTGTTTAGTGATTCCAAGTTCCTCCTCATCCCGCTGTACCTCCTTCAGCCACCTAGGTCTCGACACCTTATTCCAAAATCTGGTGTGAAACACTCACACAACTTTCTCTTGCCAATGCAAATAATTAATAATAAACCTAACATTATTAATAAAATATTAGAAATAAACAAAAACTAACCTCAAAAACATAACCTTATTTAATCATGAGTGAATGACGCAAAATGACAATCGAACTCAGTTTGGCTTAAAAATACGGAAAATCACGCTTTCACGCTAAACTAGGCTCTGTAGAGACAAATGCTCTAAATAAAAGTTGTAGATCTTTTAATTTTCTATAAATTTAATTATATACACT
Organism: Catonia carolina; assembly: GCA_035578175.1. Lineage (NCBI taxonomy): Eukaryota > Metazoa > Arthropoda > Insecta > Hemiptera > Achilidae > Catonia > Catonia carolina. The sequence goes on along the minus strand of JAQMRL010000019.1, from coordinate 1,311,978 downwards.
TTTGTCGTAAAATGCATACTAAGACCGAAATGTTAAAAAATCGATTTTTCTCACGTTTTCGTGAGAAAAAAAACAGAAAATCGCAAATTACCGCTAAACTAAGCGTTATACAAAAAAATGTTTGAAATAAAAGTTGTAGAATTTTACATTCTCTACAACTTTTATTATATAACGTTTTGCGCTAAAATGCATATTAAAGCCGCAATCTTAAAAAGAAAATGTTTTTACGTAAAAACAGCCTCAAGCAGAATTTCAGCAAACATGGCGTCTACCCTATATTGTAGAGCATAAAAAATGTAGTAAACCAGTTGATTTTAAAAAAAATCGTAGGACTAGTTTTTGAGAAAATCGCAAAAAAGTGAAAAATTATACGAATAAACTACTACTTCCGGTTGACCGATTTTGATGAAAATGTTCGTGTCGGGTCCGGTAGTGATATGTAACTTAAGTTTCAAGTTTCAAGTTCGTACGATGTTCCGTTCTTGAGATATTCTGTTCACATACACACACACACACACACACACACACACACACACACAGACCAATCGCTAAAAACAAGTTTTTTGGGTTCAGAGGGTCTGAAAACGTATAGATCCGGTGAAAACTCGATTTCGAAAAATCGACATGAAAACAATACTTTCCTTCCTATATATTCATATAGGCAAGAGAAAGTAAAAAATGGTTGATGAGCCGGTTCACAAGTCTGGACTTTTCGGCTCTGACTATGTGTCCTAGGAATGATATTCTTTTCTTTCTAAAGTTATTATTTGTTAGTGGGGGGATTAGTTTGTAGATTTCTTTGTTTGGGATTAACCGCCCACTGTCCTTCCACCATGAGTCTTTTGTTCATGTACTGCTTAAGTATTTTTCTTTTTAATTTCTTAATTCTATCGGTGTCTCCAAAGCGATTTATTCATTTTATTTACTTAAATATATATTAAAATTTAATACTTTACTAAGCTATTTACAATATTTTTAACTAAATATACTTATACGCAAAAACTCATTTTCACAAAGATTATATCCGCGCTTTACGAGTATACAGAAAAAAAAATTAAAAAATTTTATTAATACTAATAATTACTATAAAAAATTTAAAAAGGGTACAAGAATTACGTTAAACAGATTTTTTCAAGGAACTTGAAACTTGAAACTTAAGTTACATACCAGTACCGGACCCGACACGAACATTTTCATCGAAATCGGTCAACCGGAAGTAGTAGTTTATTCGTGTAATTTTTCACTTTTTTGCGATTTTCTCAAAAACTAGTCCTACGATTATTTTTTTAAATCGCCTCATTTACTTAATTTTTTATGCTCTATAAAATAGGGTTGGGCGCCATGTTTGCTGAAATTCTTGGTGAGGTGGTTTTCGCGAGAAAAATTGTTTTTTTAAGATTGCAGCTTTATTATGCATTTCACCGCAAAAATGTATACAATAAAAGTTGTAGAGAATGTAAAATTCTACAACTTTTATTTCAAACATTTTTTTGTATAACGCTTAGTTTAGCGGTAATTAGCGATTTTCTGGTTTTTTTTCTCACGAAAACGTGTGAAAAATCGATTTTTTTTTAGATTTCGGTTTTAGCATATGCATTTTACGACATAAGTCTTTATAATCACATTTATAGGAAATTAAAAGACCTACAACTTTTATTTAGAGCATTTTTTTATACAGTGCCTAGTTTAGCGTGAAAGAGTGCTTTTCCGTAAATTTAAGCCAAACTGAGGTTGATTTTTCATTTTACGTCTTTCACTCATGATTAAAATTAGGTTATGTTTATTGAGGTTAGTTTCCTGTTTATTTCTAATGGAGGAGGTTAACCCACTTATTATTACTATTATTATACCCACCTATATGGGTAATATGCCTATTATTACCCATGTATAGGTTGATTCAAAAAGAGCGCCGGTTTTGATATATCAAATTAAGAGATTTATTTTATTGAAAAACTGAAAATAAATACATCAACAAGTTCCAACTTACCTTCCGATTTCATGTATGAAAAATGATGTCATGCATGTGTCCTCCTGTACTGCGCTGGCACGCATCAACTCTGTCCATGAAATTGGATATTACTGCACGACAAGTTTCGACTTCCATTTGCCCGATAACCCGTCGAATTTCCTCCTTCAAGTCATTGATGTTTCGGGGTTTATTGGCATACACCAATGACTTCAGATGACCCCAAAGATGAAAGTCACAAGGCGTCAAGTCACATGACCTTGGTGGCCATTGATGGTCAGAATTACGAGAAATGATGCGATCCTGGAACCGTTCACGGAGCAACAACATTGTTTCTCGTGCAGAAACTGAATTTTATACGGTTGATATTGGAGATCGTACCGAAGAATTCTCCGTACAGAAGAACATCGTAAACCCAATTGTTGAGAACGGCGACGTATTGATTTTGCTGGGCTAACAGACACACTGTCACGAACCAACGCAACGTTCTGCTCAGTTCGGCCAGAACTTTTAAGGTCGACTGTTGAACCCGCCTCAAAAAACTTTTTCATGAGCCTGCGAACTGTTGATTCATTCGGTGCTTCATTACGTCCTAGAGTACCGCGAAGTCGCCTGACAGTAGCCGCATAACTCTCTCCACTCTGGTAAAATGTTTTGACGATTAACACTCGTTGTGCAATAGTAAACTTCTCTATGGTTAGACACAGACTGCGAGAGTACTACACTGCGAACAAGAGAAACTACAACTGAATCGTCAATCGGAATGTTCTCCGAAATAGAAATGAGGTCTAACAATGTTGCCAACCGATAAACAAAAATTTACCAGCCGTTTAAAAACCGGCGCTCTTTTTGAATCACCCGTTATTATTACTAATAGTAGGTTTTTAACCCACCGGGTTGGTCTAGAGGTAAAGTCGTCGCCATTTAACAGCTGATTTTCGGAGACGAAGGTTCCTGATTCAAATCCTAGTAAAGGTAGTTACTTTTATACGGATTTGAATGCTAGACAGTGGTTGTGGGTGTACTTTGATGGTTGGGGTTCAATTAACCATACTCTCTCAGTCTGTACAAAACTATACCTAATTTACACGTCATACACATCATCCTCATCTCATGAGGATTTAAATGGTAGGTTATATTGTTAATTATTTGCATTGGCAACAGAAACTTGTGTGAGAGTTTCACAACAGATTTTTTCTAAATAACAATAGGACGTAGTCTACATAAATCGCAAAAGAAAAACTGAATAATTTACCTGAGCTGAAAAATATTACCATTATTTCTTTAATATTTGAATCGCACAACTTACCTGGAACAAAATAAAACAAAAATTATTATTATTTACTCGTAATTACAGTAACAGTAGACTAATATAATATAATATATTATATTATGATATATTATATTATATTATAATATATTATATTATAATTATATATAATATTATAATATATTATATTATAATTATATATAATATTATAATATATTATATTATAATATATTATATTATATTATAATATAATAGGCCCCTATATTATATAATATAATACATAAAGTTAAAAAAATATTTTATTATCACTATGTACTAGAATACAGTCAGACTCAAAGATATTCAAGAATTTATTTTATTTATTCATACATTTGATACACACTTTTTCAATTTAACAGAATACATAACCTAATACAGAACATATTGTGGCACTTATCGCTAAGGTCCGTTTCGAGATCTAGGTAATTAAATAATTACTACAAAACTTTAAAATTACAAGTATTTATTACAACTAAAATAATAATAATATAAATGAAACTAAATGAAAGAAAAGACAAGGGATGAAAAGAAACCAAGAAATACGGGGTGACTTAATGAAGTTTCTTTAACGTTAAAGTTTTTTATTTTTAAGGTCGTTCCAGAAAATTTTAATTAAAACATACATTTTTTTTACTTTCTCTTGCCTATATGAATATAGGAAGTGAAGTATTGTTTTTATGTAGATTTTTCGAAATCGAGTTTTCACCAGTTCTACACGTTTTCAGACCCCTTGAACCCCAAAAAAACGATTTTAGCGATTGGTCTGTGTGTATGTGTGTGTGTGCGTGTGCGCGCGCTATATATATTCATATGGAGAAAGTAAAAGTTTTATATATTGGCATTATTTTCAATTCCTTGACAAGGAGTTTGCAATTCTTACGCGAAAATTTCTTGAGTACTATTCTCGTTACGTTTTTTGAGCCAACAAAATTTTGTAAACTGAACAGTTCATAAATGAATTCCATAACCTAGGTAATGTGACTCTGGAATGTGTCTTTCTGCTCATCTCCTTAGGAATAAATTTGCTGAATTTCAGCTCTCTAGGTGATAGGGTAAATAGAGGATTAGTTATGAGTCTGAATGTGTGTGTGTGTGTGTGTGTGTGTGCGTGCGCGCGCGCGATAGATAGATAGATAGAGAGGGGGGAGATAGTGGCAGAGAGAGCGTGAGCGAGTTACAGAGAGAGAGAGAGAGAGAGAGAGAGAGAGAGAGAGAGAAAGAGAGAGAGAGATTGTATGTGTACATATAAACGGTATTGCGTTGAAGTGATTTTTATAAACACTTGATAACCACGTGTTTCGACTGCTTAAGACACGTGGACATAAAAGAAAATTTGGCCGAGATATATATATTAGTCCATATTTAAGTAGAGGAGTACTTGAGAACAATAGAAGTTAGATGAAACGTATTTCAGTTATTAAGGTAATGTAGCTTTAAATATTAAAGCACATTATAACAATAGAGTAAATAAATACGGATCAGCTGAGTTAAAAAAATCTATTAATAGAAAGTAGTTTGTCTCCGCAATAAGATTTTTGGCAAACTATTCATGTAACCACTAGCCAAAAATGTACTTAAATTAAATCACCATCTACACTTAAATTAAAAAAAAACTATTCCTGACGTAATCGACTAGAATTAAAATTAAAAAGAAATACATTTCTAAAAATCTTTTGTGGAACGTTCATCATTTTGAATTAAACCGTGTCGTTATTAATAACCCGGTGAAACGGGACAAAATTAAAATTAATTTCTTGATAACACAAGAAAATAAAGTTATTTTTGTATCAGTCGATCATTCGGTAATTGTAATGCTGAGTTTTAAGATCTATACTTTTCACTAGATTGCCCATACCAGACAGATGGTTTGTTAAATTATTTGCACTCGATCTGCTAGTTTTAGAGCTATAAAAAATAATTGTTCTTATCACATGGTCATCCGAATACTTGACAGAACCATTTAATAACAGAACAGATACACGTGTAAAATACACTAGTCACAGTTATCTCCTCTCACAGAAATCAATTTCATTATACACCCAGACCTTACCTTAAGGTGAATAAAATGAAGAACTGATTTGCAGGGTGGAAAAGTAGATGCTTTTCAGAGGGCCTGGCATGCTGATAAGTATATTTTTCCCATCAGTGAGTGATGGCAATGATAAACCACCTGACTTAGTTTTACATAGTAACGTCTCTAGAGGTTCCCAAAGATAAAGGAACCTCTAGGTGTATAAGAACAAAAGAGGGGTTGAGGTGTAAAATACACTAGTCACTAACTGTGACTAGTGTATTTTACCAAATATATTTTACCAAATATACACTCGCTCGCCAGTACGCGCCGGAGACAGTCGGTCCGCAGCTTTTATTGTAGTGCGCCGCCACGCTTTATGAACCACACGCCTATACGCGCACCCGGAAAACGGCCTACAACCGGAAATTCATACGAAGAAATCGCTCTTTGGAAGAAGACAGCAGTATAGTGGGTATACCTATCCCTGATTCCTGTCTATCCCCTTTTACCCCCCACTCATCACGAGTTCGATTCACCCTGGAAAAGGAGGTAAGAGGCTGCTTAATTTTGTACTTTTCTTCACATCGCGTTCCGGGTATGTCAACCAAATAAATAGGGCACAAGACGCGCAACAGCAAGCGCATCGGATACAGTCCACTGCTCTGGAGGAGGGTCCCGCGGGATCCTTCGTTTGTTTTCGTTTTTTGTCTCCGCACGGGGACAAACGCACCGCACCACGCTCGCATCGGCGCTACCATTGTTTGGTAGCACCATTGTTTGGCATGAGAATGATCTTGTGTTATGAGAATAATGAATTTCATTATACAGCCAGACCCTGTGATGAATGAAGTGAATGTGTCATTTGCAGGGTGAAAAGTACATATGATGCTTTTTAAAGGGCCTGGTTTGGTGACAGGGGTACCCTTCAAGAATTTCAGTAGATATGGCGCTTAAACTATCTTGTATAGCACTAAAAAAGTAGTAAAATAAATGAGGCGATTTTTTTTAAATCGTAAAAGCAGTTTTTGAGAAAATTTGTAAAAAGTGAAAAATTGCACAAATAAACTACTACTTCCGGTGGAACAAATTTGATGAAAATGTTCACATAGGGTCTCGTAGTGACATATAGTAAATTCAGTTTCAACTTTGTTCCGTTCTAGAGATATTTTGTTCACACACAGCCCAATCGAAAATAATTTGTTTTTTCCGTTCAGGGGGCCTGAAAACGAGTATATTCGGTGAAAATCCGATTTCCAAAAATCAACACAGGGCAAGAAAAACGAAAAAATATAATCTACAAAATAATTACACGCTGAAACCCACCGTTTCTTTATCCATTATAATCGATACTGACCGATACACGTTGATAATTTTCTTTTTTTTGAAATCTTTAATGTGTACGTTGCAATCTGTTCAATTAAGAACGATAAGCAACCTCATGACCCAATGAGATGAGGATGATGTGTATGACGTGTAAATGAGGTGTAGTCTTGTACAGACCCAGGCTGACCATTCCTGATAGAGTATGGTTAATTGAACCCCAACCATCAAAAGTACACCGGTAATCGCTCTTTAGAATTCAAATCCGTATAAAAGTAACTACCTTTACTAGGATTTGAACCAGGAACCTTCGTCACCGAAAATCAGCTGTTAAACAGCTGATTTTGGCGACGACTTTACCTCTAGACCAACCCGGTGGGATTGATTAATAAAGGACAATTATTTTGCCTATAGCAGGCAGCCATTTAATAATAAAAATCAACATAAAACAATACTTTCCTTTTCTTTTTATATTCTTACGGGGCAAGAGAACGTAAATACATAATATAATAATTTTGCACTAAAAAATTACAGAGTGTTAACTCCAATTTTGGCAAAATTGAATTAAAAGTGCCTTTAAAATCATTAAGAAATGCACTAGCGCTTCAATTTTGTAGTTGATGTAAAAGTTTTTTTGTAAAATCGTTATTGAATGTGTTTTAAGCCTAGTTTACACGGTTTGAGTATTTTAGTCGAGTAGATTAGTAATTTAGTACTCGACTTGTTTGGACACGTCGGTTTAGTCGAGTAGTTTAGTTGGAGTCGAGTGCACAGTTTAGTAGCTTACCTCCACCACTTCGAAAACGTACAAAGCCTTCAAAGTTATGTAAGCGTATGCGCAGTAGATGGATTTGGTTGAGGTAAGATGAAGGGAGAAATAATGGTGTGAGTAGTACAGCAGTAGAGGGGGGAATTCACAGCCGACACGCCGAAATGCATAACGTACCATTGGTTTATATGGTCTAGGCCTACGGGAGCCTCTTTTTCCTAAAAGAGCGACCTCCAACATGGTGGAAGGGTTGATGTTTCCTTGGGGGCTTTTCACAAATGTCCACCGGTCACAGACAATAAGACAAAATAGTCAACCGTTCCAGCTACGATCTGTTCTCTGCAACAGCTTCAGTAGAATGAGACAATTCACGCACGCACATATGCATGCATCGAACGTATGTCATCCCTTCTAATACCGGCAGTATTCTCCCCACTCACTTCTCATTTCTGCGCGAACTACGTTCACAAAACATTGACAGATTGTACTTTACGAGCGAGTAAAGTACGTAAGTAAAATCTCACAATCGGCGGGATCACTAATTGTCTTAAACATTTTAAACGTTCAGAGAAAACTGAAAACACAACGTAGAACAACTACAATTGCGTTTTTAGTAGAAAGTTCAACGTATTAAGGTATTCTTAGAAACTTTGCCCAAATTTTTTTCTATTATATAATTAGTCTATTTTTTATATGTATGAGTAGCCTTTATGAAATTGTAGATCTCTTCTGAACTTCTTTCTACGTCTCCTACTCAGTATACATACTGGGTGTTCTAAAAGTCCGAGAACGGTTTAATATTTCGAATGTACGAGAAATTTAAAGATATATACAAATGTCAACCTCACTCGAATAGAAAATACTATTTTTAAACATGAATCAAAAAAATGTGTCAGCAATCTTGAATGTAATTTTGTTTTTTTTAAATGGGAAGGTGAATTTTATATCGAAATCTCATAAAATTCAATCAGGTTTCAAAAATCAGATTTTTTTCACTTTTTTGTGATTTTCTCAAAAACTGGTCCTACAATTGATTTTAAAAATCGCCTGGTTTATTGAATTTTTTATTCTCCAGAAGATAGGGTAGGCGCCATGGTTGCTGAAAATTAAAGTTTTCTTTTTTATTCTTAATATTTTTTAATACTTTTATCTGTAATTATAAATGTGAACGTCCTCACTAACACAGTCACACACCCACTCAAAACTAATTCTTTAACTTCCCGATCATAATTGAGAAGTTTAATGAAAAAAGGGCCTATCTACAAAATCGACATATTGAGAAAACGATACTTTCATTTTTACTTTCTCTTGCCTATATGAATATATAGAAAGGAAAGTATTGTTTTCATGTCAATTTTAACAAATACACTCTTCACCGGATCTACACGTAAACAGATCCTGCTCAACCCACACAAACATGTTTTTAGCGATTGGCCTGTGTGTATGTATGTGTGTGTGTGTGTGTGTGTGTGCGCGCGCGCGCGCGTGTGTGTGAACAGAATATCTCAAGAACGGAACATCGTACAAACTTGAAACTTAGAACTTAAGCTACATACCACTACCGGACCCAACACGAATATTTTCATTATAATCGGTCAACCGGAAGTAGTAGTTCGTGTTAACCATTGCTGACACAATACAACGAAACGACTGCTGTCACCACACTAATGCTTGACTGGAACATTCTAACTGTCTTAGGTAATTGTCGTTGAGTACACTGTTGCCAACATACCGATTGGAGGACAGAAAATTTACCGATGTATTACTTCTATCTTGATATAATCAGGGTTGCGTCCTTAATAAAACACCCGTTATTAAGTCGTTCTGGGACTTTTGGAACACCCAGTAAAAAAATATAAACTTAAGATTTAAATCCGCACGTTTAATTTAGATGTGTGTGTGTGAGTGTGCGCGCGCTTAATAAATGTATGAGATGAATGTATCAATGCCAAGACGAATAGGCAACTATCCAAAAGAAATAAATTTAAATAAATATCAGAGTATAACTGACTACCGTGTCAAAAATGTACACAAAAGACCAACAATTTGGCTAACATTTATGTTGTCTCGCGATTCAATTTTGTTTTTGTCAGTTTGAATTAATCGCTGCAACATACCGCCCATCTTCAGTCTAATTTTTGTCCTTTTTACTTTCTCCTGCCTATATGAAAATACAGAAAGGAAATAAGAAATTCAATGTCGATTTTTCGAAATCGAGTTTTCACCGGATATGCACGTTTTCATACCCCCTGAACCCAAAATACATTTTTACCGATTGGTGTGTGTGTGTGTGTGCGCGCGCGCGCCCGCCCACCCGCCCGTACGTGCGAACAAAATATGCGTTGTATAGGTGATCAGCCGAAAGGCAGGTTTGAACCTGTAGAGGTTTTACTTAGTAAAACGAGGAGTTAGGTGGTTTACAATTACCTTCCTCACTGAGTGAAAAAGTACGTTTATCAGCATGCCGGGTCCTCTGAAAAGCACATATTTTCCACTCTGCAAATGACACCTTCACTTCATTCACCACAGGGTCTGGCTGTATAGTCAAATTCATTACTTTCAGAGGAGATAACTCTGATTAGTGTTTTTTACACCTCTACCTCTTCTGTTCTTAAATGATTCAGTCATTTAATTGGCCGACCGTGGTATAAGAAACAGAACTATTTATTTTAGCCCTGCAACTAACAGATTGAGTGTAAATAATAATTTGACACTCCACCAGTCTGTTATGGGCGTTTTATTACTATTTTCTATAAAACAGCAAAAGATTATAAGAAATAAATTAAAAAACAATTTTGCTAAGAAAGAACTGCACACATTACAATAAGCACCGTACATTACAGAACGACGATTGTAAAAAAATCTGGTGTGAAACACTCACACAACTTTCTCTTGCCAATGCAAATAATTAATAATAAAACTAACATTAGTAATAAAACATCAGAAATAAACATAACCTAATTTTAATCATATATGAAAGACGCAAAATGAAAATCTATCTCAGTTTCCCTTAAAAATACGGAAAATCACTCTTTCACGCTAAACCAGCCTCTGTAGAGAAGAATGCTATAGATAAAAGTTGTAGATCTTTTAATTTCCAATAAATGTTATTATATACACTTTTGTCGTAAAATGCATACTAAGGCCGAAATCTTAAAAAAATCGATTTTTCACACGTTTTCGTGAAAAACCGAAAATCGCTAATTACCGCTAAACTAAGCGTTATACAAAAAAAATTTTTAAATATGAGTTGAAGAATTTTAAATTTTCTACATTTTTTATTATATACATTTTTGCGCTATAATATATATTAAAGCCGTAATCTTAAAAAAAACACTTTTTTACGTAAAAACAACCTCACCAAGAATTTCAGCAAACATGGCGCCTACCTTATCTTGTAGAGAATAAAAAATTTAGTAAACCAGGCGATTTTAAAAAAAATCGTAGCACCCGTTTTTGAGAAAATCGGAAAAAAGTGAAAAATTATACGAATAAACTACTACTTCCGGTTGACCAATTTTGATGAAAATGTTCGTGTCGGGTCCGGTAGTGGTATGTAACTTAAGTTTCAAGTTTCAAGTTCGTACGATATTTTGTTCTTGAGATATTCTGTTCACACACACACAGACCAATCGCTAAAAACATGTTTGTGTGGGTTCAAGAGGTCTGAAAACGTGTAGATTTGGTGAAGAGTGTATTTGTTGTGATCGACATGAAAACAATACTTTCCTTGTTATATATTCATAAAGGCAAGAGAAAGTAAAAATAAATTAAAAAACAATTTTGCCAAGAAAGAACACATTACAATAAGCACCGTACATTACAGAACCACGATAGAAAAACAAAACTAAAAGCTTTCGTTAAAATCAGTTAGCTTCTAGTTAGAGATGAAAACGTTATCCAAATTCAATACTAGGTCTAGAATGGGGATGAAATGGCATTGGAATTAGTGATGGAAATTGGTGCATAAATGTAATTGAGAGAAAGGGAGAAGAGGTGGTGAAGAGAAGGGGTGAACATATGTTATGTTAATTTCATGAGACATTTAGCTAAACAATATAATCGTGGTAAATTTAACCTATATCATACTGTAAGCCCCTACCAGCACACAACCAATTCAAGTGACTTCGTTCGATCAATACTCTTACGCCTGCCTCAACATATAATAATAATAATAATAAAAAATTCTGGTGTGAAACATTCACACAATTTTCTCTTGCCATTGCAAATAATGACCAACATAACCTAACATTAGTAATAAAACATTAGAAATAAACAAAAAACTACCCTCAAAAAACATAACCTTATTTTAATCATGAGTGAATGACGCAAAATGAAAATCCACCTCAGTTTGGCTTAAAATACGGAAAATCACTCTTTCTCACTAAACTAGGCTCTGTAGAGAAAAATGCTTTAAATAATAGTCGTAGATAGTTTAATTTGCTATAAATTTGATTGTATACACTTTTTTCGTAAAATTCATACTAAGGCCGAAATCTTAAAAAAACCGATTTTTCACACGTTTTCGTGAGAAAAAAAACTGAAAATCGTTGATTACCACTGAACTAAGCGTTGTACATGTTTTTTTACATGTTTGGAATAAAAGTTGTAGTATTTTTAATTCTCTACAACTATTAGTAAAAACACTTTTGCGCTAAAATGCATATTAAAGCCGTAATCTTAAAAAAACAATTTTTTACGTGAAAACAGCCTCACCAATAATTTTAGCAAACATGGCGCCTACCGTATCTTGTAGAGCATAAATATTTAGTAAACCAGGCGGTTTTTAAAAAAGTCATAGGACCAGTTTTAGAGAAAATCGCAAAACAGTGAAAAATGACTCTAATAAACTTTTACTTCCGGTTGACCGATTTTGATGAAAATGTTCGTGTTGAGTTGGGTAGTGGTATGTAACTTCAAGTTTCAAGTTCGTACGATGTTCCGGTCTTGAGATATTCTGTTCACACACACACACACGCACACGCACACAGACCAATCGCTAAAAACATGTGTTTTTGGGTTCAGGGGGTCTGAAAACGTGTAGACCCGGTGAAAACTCAATTTTGAAAAATCGACATGAAAACAATACTTTCCTTCGTATATATTCATATAGGCAAGAGAAAGTAATAATAGTAATAACAAAAACAACACTTTTTCACATGCTCTTGAAATTTATCAACGACTAATGTCAAGGTAATAAACACCTCGGGTGACCGCATCGGTGGTTTGTTGTGTTTTATTTTTAAACAAAACGTCCTAGGTTCAATACCCAGACCAGATCTAAAAATACAAAACTGATGTGAAAACTCACACGAATTTCTGTCGCCAATGCAAATAATGAACAATATAATCTAACATTAGTAATTAAACAATAGAAATATAGGCTACAAAAAAACCTACTTAGTTTGGCATGTTGTTTAGGTCATCAGCCAAAAGGCTGGTTTGAACCTGTAAAAGTTTTACTAAGTAAACCGAGGAGTCAGGCGTTTTACCCATGCTTTCCTCACTGAGTACAAAAGTACGCTTATCAGCATGCCGGGCCCTCTGAAAAGCACAAATTTTCCACTCTGCAAATGACACCTTCACTTCATTCACCACAGGGTCCAACTGTATAATGAAATTCTTTACTTTCAGAGGAGATAACTCTGATTAGTGTCACAATACACCTCTAACTCTTCTGTTTTTAGATGATTCAGTCATTTAATTGGCTGACCATGAGATAAGAAACAGAACTATTTATTTAACCCTGCAATGAATAGATTGAGTGTAAATAATTTTACACTCCACCTGTCTGTTATGGGCATTAGTTTGGCTTAATAATACAAAATATCACCCTTTCACGCTAAACTAGGCTCTGTAAAGTAAAATGCTTAAATAAAAGTTGTAGATCTTTTAATTACCTATAAATTTGATTATAAAGCTACACATTTGTCGTAAAATGCATACTAGAGACGAAATCTTAAAAATTCCATTTTTTACAGATTTACATGAAAAAAAACCAGAAAATCACTAATTACCGATGAAAGCGTTAAACAAAGAAATATTTCAATTGTCTAAAACTTTTATACACATTTGCGCTAAAATGCATATTAAGGATGCAATTTTGGGTAAGCGCATGCTTCCCCAAAATTCCAGCAGACATGGCGCCTACCCTATCTAGTAGAGCATAAAAAATGAAGTAAATAATCTAATTTGAAAACAAATCGTAGTAGCCGTTTCTGAGAAATTGCAAAAAAGTGAAAAATTACACGAATAATTTACTACTTCCCGTTGAGCGATTTTCATGAAAATGTTCGTGTTGGATCCTCTAGTGGTAGCCTACTTAATTAAAGTTCCAAGTTTGAACTCCGTACGATATTCCTTTCTTCAGATATTTTGTTCACACACAGACAGGCCAATCGCTAAAAACATGTTTTTTGGGTTCAGGGGGTCTGAAAACATGTTCATTTTTATGTCTAATCCACGTCAAAAAAATGCAGCAAAACGCAGCGATCAAATTGGGTAGTTGACAACAATGTACAGTTCCCAATAACAAAAAAAGCTAAAAAAAAATAATGAAAAACTTAAGTTAAAACGATAATAATTTCCAAGAGCTGAGCGCCTGCAAAACACTGAATAGTCAACACGGATCACATGTCAGACAACTTTCCACATGGACAAACAACTAACTTTGTAATCTAATGAGAAAACCAGCGCATAATATTTCAGTAACATCGAGTGGAACACATGGAAATATACTACAGTATAGCATACAGGCATTTATGTACCTGAGTGAGCAAATGTGGAAAAACAAACAAATCATAGGAAAACTTGTTTGATAAAACTTACGGGAAAAACAAACATTCCTAATTTGCTTTTAGAACAAGCTAGCGTAAAGAGAAGCCATAGAACAGCGAATAAAACGTGGAAAATCATTCAGCGTAACGTTCACAGATGTCACTAACATTCTAAATCAAATAAATAAATAAAAAAAATCTACTGTGAATCACTCACACAATTTTCTCTTGCCAATGCACATAATGAACATTATAACCTAACATTAGTAATAAAACAATAGAAATAAACAAAAAAAAACTAACCTCAAAAATCATAACCTTAATTTAATCATGAGTGAATGATACAAAATGAAAATCAACCTCAGTTTGGCTTAAAAATACGGAAAATCACTCTTTCACGCTAAACTAGACACTGTAGAGAAAAATGCACTGAACGAAAGTTGTAGATCTTTTAATTTCCTATAAATTTTATTATATACACTTCTGTCGTTAAATGCATACTAAAGCTGAAATCTTAAAAAAGCGAGCGGCTAACTATTGTGTTGTTCCTCTTTGCACAATTCGAAAATTCATTCGTAATTACAGTAAATCAAACATTTCTAGTCATGTAATTAAGCTATAGGCAATAACACAAGTCATATTTATTTCTTATAAGGTTTATGAAGAAAAAAATTTCTCGGAATAAACCACAGCTAAAAAAATGTATCTAGAAACTGCAAGGTATTGAAATGTACGAGAAGTGTCTCACTGTTGAGGTTGGCAGCACTGCAAATATTTCACTTCCCTTCCTCATAGCCAATACTATACGCGCGCCAGCTCATGATCTCTGTCGCCTGGGGAAGTGGGACGGGTGGCGTAATAGAATGTGAGTAATATATTTGTCTTATCGTGCAGTACAAAAACATTTAGTCATCATGTAAATATTATTATTATGTCTATGTATTTATTTATTATAGGCCTACATGTTATTGCTTTTCACAACGGATACACGTGTCACAATATACAGTTGTACATTTGTGCTAATGCGTCTCGGATGTGTTAATCATTATTCATGATTTTTGATCACTAAAGTGATTTTTATTTTGAAATTTAAAGCGTGTTAACGTGCCAAAAGTTATTAGTTTTGTGTTACGTAAATTTCAACGTGTAATTTTCATATCTTTTGTTTTATTTTAATATGTCTTCCCGGAAAAATAAAGCGGTAATTCATTCGGAAGTGCGACAAATTATTGCATCAGTTATAAAAAACTGTGATGAAGAATCGCGTAAAGGACTCGGAATTGGCTTAACCATTCGATTTTTTTTACCTCAGTAAAAAAATCATAATCCAAATGGATTATGATTTTTTTACTGAGGTAAAAAAAATCATAATCATAATTTGCTACTAATTATTTAGGCCTATAAATTAATGTTATGAAATATATATTTTTTAATTTCCTTATTTTCTATGCTACGTACATATTTTAATTCCTGAGGACTGCCTGACTCAAACTGTAAATAATTACTAAATATTAATAAACACAATGAAAGAAAAGTAAAAGAGTTACTATATTATAGAATAAATTGAAATAATAAAACAAAAGGTTACTTTATAATGACAAGAACATTATGATAAATGTTTTTGTTATGAATAGTATAATCTTTCATTGCATGCCGTAACAGAAATTCCTCACACGGATCACGAGCTGACGCGGCTGCTATACATACGCAAAAGACAATCTCGTGACTTCAGTACCAATAGGTTTATTGGTTTCTGAGAAAAATGTACCTTAGTGTTAAAAATCTAAATTTACGGGAAAAGGTAAGCAACAACAAGGCACAAATCAAAAACAATATGTACACAAAAAACAAGTAAATTTCCCATCAACAGTTTTTTAGAAAGTTGAACCAACAGCTGAGAATATTAAAAACCGTGATGCAGATATTTAAAAAAAATAAAATTCTCTTTGCACTAAAACGAGCTGTATAAAATTATGAAAAAATATTCGTTCTTCGTAAAATGATAATTTTTCTGTGTAAACATGATAAAACCTTATTTTCATAAAAAAACCTATTTTTTGACGTACGAGTAATTTAATGTTTTTTTAGTAGATCTGGCTATTTTTCTAGATTTTTCTAGTAGCGCAACTGGCTACTATGCCGGGGTCCCGGGTTCGATTCCTGGTCTTTTTTTTAACGTCCGACTGTTCTGCAATTACTGCTAATGCAGACGGTGAATGATGAAATGATTTTTTGTAACGTATAAAAAAATGCCGTGCCTGAATGGAATTCGAATCACAGACCGCATGATGAGAGGCGAGCACGCTACCAACTTCGCCAATGCGGCCGGCGATTCCTGGTCAGGTCTGGCATTTTGTTCATCTGTAAATCACCACATATCATTACCTACGCACAAGCCCAAGGCTTATGTAGGCATCACAAAAAAATCTGGTGTGAAACACTCACACAACTTTCTCTTGCCAGTGCAAATAATTAACAATAAACCTAACATTAGTAATAAAACATAAGAAATAAACAAAAAACTAACCTCAACAAACATAACCTAATTTTAATCATGAGTGAAAGACGCAAAATGAAAATCAACCTCAGTTTGGCTTAGAAATACGGAAAATCACTCTTTCTCTCTAAACTAGGCTCTGTAGAGAAAAATGCTCTAAATAAAAGTTGTAGATCTTTTAGTTTTCTATAAATTTAATTATATACACTTTTGTCGTAAAATGCATACTAAGGCCGAAATGTTAAAAAAATCGATTTTTCTCACGTTTTCGTGAGAAAAAAACAGAAAATCGCAAATTACCGCTAAACTAAGTGTTATACAAAAAAATGTTTGAAATAAAAGTTGTAGGTTTTTAAATTCTCTACAACTTTTATTATATAAGTTTTTGCGCTAAAATTTATATTAAAGCCGTAATCTTAAAAAACAACGTTTTTACGTGATAACAGCCTCACCGAGAATTTCAGCAAACATGGCGCCTACCCTATCTTGTAGAGAATAAAAAATTGAGTAAAATAGGCGATTTTTAAAAAAATCGTAAAACCAGTTTTTGAGAAAATCGCAAAAAACTGAAAAATTATACGAATAAATTACTACTTCCGGTTGACCGATTTTGATGAAAATGTTCGTGTCGCGTCCGGTAGTGGTATGTAACTTCAGTTTCAAGTTTCAAGTTCGTACGACGTTCCGTTCTTGAGATATTCTGTTCACACACAGACACACACACACACACACACACAGACCAATCGCTGAAAACATGTTTTTTGGGTTCAGGGGGTCTCAAAACGTACAGATCCGGTGAAAACTCGATTTCGAAAAATCGTCATGAAAACAATACTTTCCTTCCTATATATTCATATAGACAAGAGAAAGTAAAAAATATCTAGGCCTAAACTATTGAAAAACAAAAAAAAACATAAATCGAAATTTTGAGTTAAAACCATCTCTTAAATTTAAAAGAAGTAAGGTTACGTTATTTGTTATTATTTTATACAAAATTGTCAAAAAAATTGTAAAATAAATTGGTAAAGGTTTCTTTTTGTTGTAATTTTATTAATGTTATCATAATTTTGCTAATGTTCGTTTCCGTCTAATGTTATATTTTTAATAATTTTTTTTTATACATACTATTTGATGATTTTCTCTTTTTTGTGTTTTTTTTAATGTGATAAGTGATTTATTAGGGTAAATCGTTTTGTTAGTAGTGCTATTATTGTAGTATTGTAAAATTATTACAGTAGTTTGTGTTGTTTTGTTGTAATTAATGTAATCCTCCTCCAAGCACGGGCTTTGGTTTTTTAGAGGAATAAACAAAATAAATAAAAATAAACAAACAAAAACGATTAATTTTAGAGGTTGACAAAGATTAAAATTCCCGAAACTATATTATTTTTACTTTCTCTTGCCTATATGAATATAGGCCTATAGGAAGGAAAGTATTGTTTTCATGTCGATTTTAACAAATACACTCTTCACCGGATCTACACGTTAAACAGACCCCCTCAACCCAAAAAACCTGTTTTTAGCGATTGGTCTGTAAGTGTGTCCGTGTGTGTGTATACAAAATATCTCAAGAACGGAACATTGCACGAGCTTGAAACTTGAAACTTTAGTTACATACGACTACCGGACCCGACACGAACATTTTCATCAAAATCGGTCAACCGGAAGTAGTAGTTTATTCGTGTAAATTTTCACTTTTTTGCGATTTTCTCAAAAACTGGTCCTACGATTTTTTTTTAAAAAATCGCATGGTTTACTAAATTTTTTATGCTCTACAAGATAGGGTAGGCGCCATATTTGCTTAAATTCTTGGTGAAGCTGTTTTACGTAAAAAAAGGGTTTTTTAAGATTACAGCTTTAATATGTAGGCCTATTATAGCGCAAAAATTTACAAAATAAAAAATGTAGAGAATTTAAAGTTCTACAACTTTTATTTTAAACATTTTTTTGTATAACGCTTAGTTTAGCAATAATTAGCGATTTTCTGGTTTTTCTCACGAAAACGTGTGAAAAATCGATTTTTTTAAAATTTCGGCCTTAGTATGCATTTTATGACAAATGTGTATATAATCGAATTTATAAAAAATTAAAATATCTACAACTTTTGTTTAAAGCATTTTTTTTCCACAAAGCCTAGTTTATTGGGAAAGAGTGATTTTCCGTATTTTTAAGGCAAATGAGATCGATTTTCATTTTGCGTCATTCATAAATATATAATTAAAATTAGGTTATGTTTATTGAGGTTAGTTTTTTGTTTATTTCTTATGTTTTATTACTAATGTTAGGATTATTGTTTATTATATGTATTGGCAAGAGATAGTTGTGTGAGTGTTTCACACCAGAACGCACTCTGATATGTG